>VZTX01016544.1:0-30925 GCA_013400915.1 Pardalotus punctatus
GCCGGACCTGCCGCGGCGGCAGCGGCAGCGCAGGTGAGCGGGGCGGGCACGGGACGGGCACCGGGCGGGCACCGCGGGATCACCCGGGCTCTCACCTCACATCTCTCCTTTCCCCGCAGCGGGAGGGCTGCACCCCACTCCGCGCCCTTCCCCCGCCGCCCCGCGCCTTCGAACTATGCTCGCCGCCATGGCGGCTCCCCTGTCCTTATGTAACGCGCCCCCTGCCCTCAGGTTCCGCTCAGGTGTCCCGGGAACGGGTTCGGCGCGGGCGGGCGGTGCCGCGGGTGTTGTCCCTCCTCGAAACACCGCCGTGGGCTCCTACCCCGGGGGCACCCCCGGCAGCGCGGGACGGCCCGGATCCGCTCCCGGGAGGGCCGCGGGGCGGGCCCGGCTCCCACGTCGTCCACGGGGATCGCCGCGACCGGAGCCAGGGAGCCGGACGGAGCGCGGGTGTGTGATGAATTAAGGTGGAATCGGTGCAAATGGTTACCAGAGGTGGGCTGCGCCCAGAGAGCGCAGGGGCGGCACCGTGCCCGGGTTCGGCATCGGGGCTTGTGCTGTGGGGGCACCCAGAGAGAGGACCCTGGCAGCCGCACCGTTCGAGAACGAGGTAAATGTTAATTAAAAATTAACCGAGCCGGGATTCCATGCTTTTCGAGATGATCCGTGTGGAGACCACAGCCAAAGGTAGTGCCTCAGCTAGCTCGCTATTGGCATTTTGTAAAGGATAACGAACAGTCACGTAGCTTACCCCAAAGAAAATATGTGTGTTTAAAAAACCAGCAAGAAATTGCCCGTTGCTGCTGGGGAGAGCCTCAGGAGCTTTTTAGCCTCTCTTTCCTTCTCAAATAAATGAAAATTTAAGATGTCACAGCTCCCCCAGCTCTTGAAACTGCCTGCTTGGCTTTCCTTCCACCTTTGATAGGTTCACCCTTCCCATCTCCACTTAAGGCTATTAGTTACTCGCTGCTGGGAAGTAGATCTGTGTTTTCTTCTTTGCCTAAATCAATTCTATATATCCTATAGTTGTAAAAGATACAAAACTCAGAGATACCTGGCTTTCTGTATTTTCTGTGCTGTTTGCAAAGGCTTCTGGAAGGACAGTCACGAAACAAATCACACTATAGAGAAGTTCCACAACAAGTAAAATAGCTCATCAAGTGTTGTCGAACTAAAACCACAACAAAAGTATCACATATGTCTTTGTGTGTAATGGAGGTTAAGCTGCAAAAGGTTCAGCCACCTTCAAGCAACGAGGTCTGAGGTTTTTGAGTCAGTTTGGGCAGAGTCCCTTGTAATCTCGGTGCTGCGAAAGGAGTGTGACTGTGTTGTTACACAGCAAGGTTATGCTTGGGGTTTCTGTGCAGTGTGCTCATGACCTTATTTATGTCATTAATTGGTAGTGGGATGTCAGTACCCTGGCATTCAGTTTTCTAGTTGGCCATTTATTTGTAAAGACAGATTTAATCATGTGGTCACACAAAGACAGGATCAGTGTGTAATGACTGCCAGTAATTTGATGCAAGGCAGCACAGTACCACATCAGCCAGTGCTTCGTTCTTCCCCAGCAGGTTTCACCAAACAGATTTTGTAATAATAATATCCTGTATCAACAGTTGTAGCATCTTGGGTTGTGAAGCCTTTTGTCTTGTATTACCTCTGCCACCTCTTAATTTCAGATTTTGAAGGAGCCTTACAGCTCTGGGACAAAAGGAAGATAATATTGCTTTTTCATTTGTGCTGTTTGACTTGTGAGTGTAGCATAAGGCTGCAGTGAATCTCAGCTCTAAATGGGAGAATGTGATAATGATTGGCAGCTAAGGCAGCGAGTCCTGGGAGGAAGGGACTGGTGGGCATGTGGGAAACATTTTTTGGCTACAGCTCTGAAATGCTCTGGTGGGTACCATGCCTTGATTTACGTGTCCAGGATAAAGGAAGCTGGCAAATGACTTGGAAATAATTTTGCTCTCTGTTAATACTTCCCAGGAGTGGCTGGACTATTAAATTATTGTTATTTTTAATATGGTCTGTCAGAGAAGATAATAGTGCCCCTCCTTGGTAAGGGACTGTTCTGTGCTCTTGGAAGTGTAGTAGGCTAGTTAATTTTTTTTTTTATCTGTCCATCATCACTTCCCTATGCTCCCATTGCACTGATTATAAGTGGTTTGTCTTTTATGTTCTATTTTTTGTGTCTTTCCAAGGTTACAATGCATAAATAAACCACATCTTAGTTACCCCCTGTATCTTTAGAGCAGAATCCTGCTTTGCTGTTTTGTGACTTCTGAGGGATTTTGCTTGTTGTTTTGAAGCAAAAGGAAATCGAGCATAAAAAAAATCATGGCATGTTAGGTTTTTGTTTGTTTTCTTACAATGCAAAATTGAACAAAATTGTCAACCCGTCATTCTATAAATCCCAGGAGACGTGTGGCCTTTCTGGTGTTTCATGGAAACTGGGATTAAACCTCAGTAGAACTTCACTGAGCATTGAATGGGAGCTGGGAAGAAGCTGTCTCAAAAAAAGCATTGGGGGACTGCCAGGAAGAATTATTTCCAAAATGAAATTTTATCTGATTATGCTTCTCATGCTCTACAAATCACCTTTTCTGTTGTATTTTTCCAAGAAAGAACAGTCCTCATTCACGGCTTGTGTGTCTACAGCACTGATGGGGTTTTGATTATAGAAGCAGGTGAGAGATGGTGACAGTTGTACCGATTTCACTGTTTGCTGACCTACCTGTGTGACAAGTACCACGAAACAGTAGTGTCATTTTTTTTGCTGCAAAAAACCTTTGAAATGCTGAAAGGATTTAGAAATTCTACATTAGTGTTGTCTAAGAAACTTCTGTGTATTTCTACAAAAGAAACTGGTGGTTTTAAACAAGCTAAACCTGTTAGATATGTGGTTTCTGACTTTTTTTTTTCTTTCTGTTGAATTACTTCCTGTTAAAAAGTGCAGTAGGCTAAGGCTTGTAATACAGTGTGTAATTTGAACTTTCCCATGTTTTCCAACCTTGTCTGATTTGACCTAATTAGTGTGGGTATCTGAACAGTTTTGCATAAAGTTTCTACATCGTCTTTGATAGAACTGGTAAATGGAGAATGGGAGAGAACTGAGGATTTTCTATGCTATTTGGTCTATGAGTTTTTTCACCCCATGTCCCTTCTCGATGCAGCTGTAAGCAGGCTGAGCAGTGAAACAGCTGCTTGCACAGTCCCTGCCAAAGCTGTTGCTTGTCTGCAGTTTGCACTGCAGCTGCCTCCTGCCCTTCTCACTTCTCTCCCTCTGTGTCTTCCTTAGCTCTGCCAGCTGTCCTTTTTCCAAATGTTCAAGTTTTCTTAGCACAACAAAAGACAGCAACTTGACTTGCTCTGTTAGCTGGATTAAACTGAAGAAGATCTTGTTGCTGTCTCTGCTGTTCTGATCTTGTGGGCCGCAGTGACAGCATTTCATTGCCCACAGACACTCACCAGGCTCTGTATTAGACAAGTTAGCTTTACACAGCCACACATACAAAGGCAAAATTCTTGTCTCCTTCAACTAAAAGGCCTTTTTTGTTTTCTGAGGGAGGCTGCTCTTCTCTACACAGATCATGATGTTATATTAGTTCATCTTGGGGGTAGGTAAATGAAGTTACATACAGGATAGTTGGTGAAACTACATCTGTTTCTTGATTTCTCCTGCACTTCTGCCACCTTTTTTCCAGCTTCAGCACCACTGATCATAAAGAGTACTGGATTTACAGTTATCATAATACCTCTCATCTGAACCTAGTTTTGGTTATATTGGGAATCGTGGGTTTGCTTTTTTTGTACCACCAAAGTATCTTCCTCCCGTGTGTCAGAGAAAGAATAAGGATGATCCCTTCTTTCTGGGACACCATCTCCCAAGGTGCTCCACGGGGAATAAGTCCAGGTACTCCAACATCTAGATTTGCTTGTCAGCCAGGATTCCTGGGATTTAATTTCATGATAGGGGAAAACAGAGCGATGTTATTCATGTCCTGCCACTGTCTAATATCTTCCATTTCTTTTTGCTTCAAAAGTGAGGTATTTTGTCTCTACCGAACATAAGTACTCTATGTGCCTTGAGTAATTTTACACTTAATTCTGTTTCAGATTTGGCTAGAATGTCTGAATCAAAATCACTTTGCTTTTGGATGTTACTGTTATCTGAATTGCAGCGGCTGTAAGATAATATGTTTGTGCTCTGACCTCCCATCCTTGCTTGCTTTTATAAATTTGAGGAACAGCTAGGAGGGGACCCTCAGTCCCTTGCCTGAGGGCCAGAACTGATGACCAGAACACAAACGTTGGGGTCTGGAACAGCTGCACTCTTGAGAATAGCAGACATCATTAATATTTCTAAATATTTAACTTGAACAAGAAAATTGCTGACTGGCTCTCAGCAAACAGTGGTGAGCTGTAAACATGTGTGGGTTTTGTTTGTTTTTTTTTATTCAGACAGCTTCTCCTTCATGGAAATTGTCAAGCAGCTGTTTACAAGGAATGACAGATGATGTTATGAATGAGGCACTTCCTTTAGCTTCCTTAGAGTCAGTCACTTGCTGTGATGGTCACTTATGCTCTTAATGTTGTCAAAATATTAGACTGTATGGAGGCTGGAAGACTTAATTGGCGAGATGAAAACAGTGTTTTGTTCTAGAGAGGAAAAACTCTGTGTATGTGTATGTGTGTGTGTGTGGCATTCATGCAGTACTAAACTAACCTCAAGTAGCTGAATGTTGTTGAATTACTGTTGATTTGGGGAGCAAATCTGTAAACGGCCCTTCTCTCTTAATTTGTGGAATTGTAATATACTGACCTCCAGGATTTTGGAGTGATCTTCAGATTTCTAGAACTTAGTGTCTTGATTCAAGAGCTACTAAAATTCATTTGTTTTTCATTTAAAGTCTGAGAACAGAAAAGGCCTATAGCTAAACATGAGCCCAAGCCAGTATTTTCTGTAAATGAAACATGGCTACAGTTTCATAGTCCTTTCCATAGCAGAAGATGATTTGTTTGAAGACTCAAACTGTGAGATGCTGTAATTAAGGCCAGTGGAGGATTTGGGGATAGGTGTCTAAAAAGATTGGCGTGACTGAGGTGTATGACAGAAACAAGATGCTCCTGAATTGGTGACTTGGGGCAAGAATAAAAATCTATCTAAGATACCTGTCATAAAGTCTCATCAAAAGAAAGCTGAAGTATGTCAGTCTGTTGCTACCTGTATATTTCCTGAAGGTTATATTATACATGTTAGTTTTTAACATGTTGCAGAAACCTCTCTTTACCTGAGGAAGAGTAATTGACTTGTCCTCATGTTCCCATACACATATTTGGTGTCACAATACTGGGCACTCCCTCATACCTGTGATTCTCTTATCTGTGGCTGTGTGCCTGAGTAGTGCCATTGGTGTAATTTCTACTTTCTTCCCCTACAACATCTATTATGTACTTCGTGTGTATCAAATATGTAAATCCAAATATGCACTCAACTTATTTTCTTACAGGTGAGGGCTCGGAGCATCTCCAAGAGCTTTATTTGCTATGAGCATGAGATATGGATGAAAAGCGTTGCTTAAAATCAGTTATGTTCGGCCTTTGTGTTATTGCTTAGTTCATTCACAGCATAAAAAATTTACCCAACAGCACTGATTTTTCTTAAGACTCCTGGGTTTTATGTTGATGTTTACAATGGCATACCCAGAATAAGTAAAATGTCCACTATCAGCCTTTTTTACCATGAGACATGGAATAGATAAGGAAATGTGTGCAGCTGCAGTTAAAGCATGAGGTTAAATGTAGCATATGTGTCAGATGGAAAAACCTTATGACTTGGGAGCTGTGAACTCTGATTTAGCAGTTGGTGGCAGTTCTGTCTGAAAGCAGCATTTCTACTCTCTGTAGCAGTGGTTAGGTGTGAATAACCAGGGAGAGATGAAGTGAGAGTGTCAGTCAAAGACCAAAATAAGCATGAGTTCCCTACAAGTGTAGGCTAGAGATCCTATATCTTATGTACATTATCATGTGAATGAATAACACATGATGCCTTTCAACACCCTTGTACAGCATTTCAGCTTCAGCCTTTTTCCTCTTGTTCATCCATGTTAATTTTTATAACCTCAGGAGATTGTGTCTGATGCTCTCTGTCAGCTTCAGATCTCAGTGCTAATAATAGTGACTTCTTTGAAGGGCATGTTAAACGTGAGTACGTCATGGAGGATTAATTTGAGAACCAAAATATTCTAATGAACTAGAAAAACCTCTTAGTGGTTTGTCAAATCTGGCATAATGGAAGCAAAGTTTTTAGCAGAAAAAGGTGTTCATTGCTATAAACTGTATAAAGATCCTGTGATCCATAATATCTTTGAGCTAGTTTGTAGTTTTGGAAGAAGTAAGATCTTCCTCTTAGATATCTTTTAAAGGAAGAATACTTATCTTGCTTAAAGCAAGGCAAGATGTATAAGGCAAATATTCTAGGCATGTTTAATCTCACTTTAACCTGCCTGGCCCAGTGCAGCCACCAGCCCTGTCACCACACAGGACATGGAGCTGGCAGCAGCCCTGTGACCTATAGCAGGAACAAGTATGGTCGTCTCAGGTTACTTTCTGCTTTTTCTCTGGGACTGATGCATGAAGAGTTGTAAATTTAATAAGAGGCATGGACACTTTCAAAATCTCCCTGAGGAAAATCAGTTCTGCTCCCAGACATGTGGCTTAAATTTTTAGTGCAGAAGAATTTTTTGTTCTTTCGGTCAATCCACTTCCTCCACCACCAGAGTTCATGAGTAGAAATTACTGAACTATAGCAATCATCAACTCTTTGCACAGCATGAAGAATGAATGCATCACAAAAGAACTAAAAAGTCATGATACCAAAGGTAGTCAGTGTAAGAGGAACATGCTTCTCAATATACTCTGGAGTATCTTCCAGTACTTGAAGGGGGCTTAGATAAAACAGGGAGACTTTTTACACAGGCAGGTAGTCATAGGACAAACGGGAACAGTTCCAATGAAAAGAGGAGATATTTAGATTAGATGTTAGGAAGGAATTCTTTACTGTGAGGTGGTGAGGCACTGGCACAAGTTGCCCAGAGAAGTTGCAGATGCGCCATCCCTGGAGGTGTTCAAGGCTAGGCTAGATGGGGCTCTGAGCAACCGGGTGTAGTGGAAAGTGTCCCTGCCCATGGCTGGGAGTTGGAACTATATAATGTTGAAGGTCTGTTCCAACCCAAACCGTTCTATGATGCCATGATACGTATTTGCCTTTTTTTTTTTCATCTATTTTTCGGTAACTGGAGACAAGAAGTTCACAAATAATGGCTTTTCCTAAAGGTACCTACATAGGATTCTTAACTGTGGGTCTTTTTTTTTTTGCCTCTTCTTCTCTCACCTTCCTCAAGTAAGATCATAGGTAATATTATAACATAATCAAAGTGTTATGTACTAGCATTACCTAATGTTAATTTTCTTTTTTTGGTGTGTGTTTTTTAAACAGCAAGATGAGCAGAACTGAATTTTAGGACCTAACTCCTGATGGGCTGGATTTTATCTTGGCAGGAGTTCTTGAAGATTGATGCAGTGAGAGAAGAAACAACCAATGGCTTCAGAATCCATGGTCCCTGAGCAGTCAAAACAACATCTGATAAAGGGAAAAAGGCGGCAGCAGCAGCAGCAAAGTCGGTCTTCAAACAGTGATGGGGATGATGATGTCTTCGTGTTTGAGGCAAATGAGGCTTGGAAGGATTTTCACAGCTCTCTTCTTCACTTCTTTGAAGCTGGAGAGCTCTGTGATGTCACATTGAAGGTGATACTTGTCACAAATGCATTGAACGTAACACTCTGAAGATTAAGCTGCAAATAAGTGTGCTGGGAGGTGGCTGTGAATATTGGCAGGGATATGGAAGCCACAGAATACCTCTTAGATCTGAGGCATCTCAGATTTTTTTTTCTTACTTAGAAAGTTTACGGCTGAAATTTAAACACTTTAGATATTGACAATCCGAGAGAGAAGTACATGGCTTTGACCTCATCCAACTTGCCTTCTAAGCAAGTTCCCACAGTTGGTCAGTGAATGACAGTGCAATTCCAGCTCCTTGTAGCCTCTTCGTTCTCAATACGCTTTCATCCCCAATTTTACCTCCATTTCTGCATTTGGTGTTGTTTTGCTAGATTTTTCTCGGTGAACAGGATTTCTGGAACAAAGCTAACTTCCAGTATTCTTCAAAGAAAGAAAGAAAATCCCCCCAGACAGCTGTGTTCTACAGCTGATCAAAGAGTAAAGGAGGAGAGGGAGGAAGCAAATTTTATGGGTCTTGCATAGCATTGCTTTAATGCATTGTTTATAACTCAGCTGTATATTACTTGAATTTGTATCTAGCATCTGTAAAAGTGAGTGCCAGCACCTGCAAATATTAAGTATTGCTTAGCATATAGGGACACTCCTCTGCTCCAAAGAGTTAAATTCTGGAATTTCACCTATTCTCCTGCTGCTGTCTTATGAGCAGTCTTAGAAGGCTGTTAGAAGGTGGAGGGTGGCAGATGAATACCATCTGCTTTTCTCCTGTTAGTTTGCTTTCTATTCATTTGGTAGGTCTCAGTTGTCCCTTCTGGGGTGGTCTGATGTAATCACTCTGAACCATCCACCTTTTCCTCTTTTTTAATCTGGATACTCTTGCTTGTGGGTTTGCTTTTTGTACTCAGCTCACTGCTCACCAGGTAGGTTACGCTTGTGTTGATCATACTGTTTAAAAGGGTAGAACAGTTGTGTATTGAATCAGATCTAGAAAAAATTTCAAAATATCCTTTATAATTTAGTATCTTTTTTTAAGTGCAAGACAGCTCTCTGTAACACCATCTGAAAATGAATGTGTAATTTGAGTCTGTCAGGGAAACTGGCTGTTGAAGTCAGCCATCCCTTTATGTTAGTGCAAACAAAGACTGTAATAAAGCACTCCTGGAACACAAATAAGAAGTGGATTGTACATTTGCCTTCAATACTTACATTCTTTTTTAATGTAACAGTATTCTATAATTCTGTACATGAAAAGCTTATTTTATATTTTCTGATCAGAATTTTGAGACATACCTTCCCTTTATGGGGAATTCACTATCTTTTGTGGCTAAACATATTCTAAAAATGTTGAAGTGATTGGTAACTTTCAATAACCCCTGAAATAGCTGTTATTACTATGTTTTTACATAAACGTGCTTCTATAAACATCAGTTCCTCAACAGAAGTAAAAGTCCAGAAGTCTAAAAATTAAGTAATCTAAAAATGTCACTTTCTGATTTTCCCCCCTTTAAAGTCTCTGAGTACATACAAAACAAGTGTCTAGCAGTCTCCTTCTGTCTCCAAGATGCATCTAGAATTTTCCTAAGGACGCTTCATAAGGCTTTTAAACAAAGGCAAGTTCAATGCATCAGTGCTGTTGCTTCCTTGTGTTACAGCTTTGCTCTACTCTGATGGCCAAATTACAGCTTATATTTCCTTGGGATACATGGAGGTAATGTCAGAAGTACAGGGCAAATGGAGTTAATTTGTGTGGACAAAATATCGTAGCTCAATGCACATCAAGTCCAGAATTCTTATTTCAGCTTCACTGTTCCTCCTTTCACAGCTGAAACTGTCATTCCAGTGAAACATTGGGGGTTTTTTTGTTCTTTTCTTTTTCAGGTTGGTTCAAAGCTAATCTCCTGTCACAAACTAGTGCTAGCTTGTGTTATCCCTTACTTCCGAGCCATGTTTCTTTCGGAAATGGCTGAAGCCAAGCAGAAGCTGATCGAGATCAGGGACTTTGATGGCGATGCCATTGAGGACCTGGTGAAGTTTGCATACTCCTCACGTCTCACCCTGACAGTGGATAATGTTCAGCCTCTCCTGTACGCTGCCTGCATCCTGCAGGTGGAATTGGTGGCAAAGGCCTGCTGTGAATACATGAAGCTACACTTCCACCCCTCTAACTGCCTGGCAGTCAGGGCGTTTGCAGAGAGCCACAACCGCATCGACCTGATGGACATGGCTGATCAGTTTGCTTGTGAACATTTTACAGAAGTGATGGAGTGTGAGGACTTTGTGAGTGTGTCACCACAGCACCTCCATAAACTCCTGTCCTCCAGTGACCTGAATATTGAAAATGAAAAGCAGGTTTACAATGCTGCTATCAAATGGCTGCTGGCCAATCCACAGCATCATGCTGTGTGGCTGGATGAGATCCTTGCACAGGTAGGGCAGACTGAGGGACCAAGTGCCTGTCTCATCACTGGTTTAATTGTGTAGTCAGTTCTTTGTATGTGGGTAGATCTCAAGGTGAAAAATGTTCTTAGCTTTTGGTGCCTCGTCTGGTATTCATGGTTGGGAGTTGACAGTGGAAGCAAGTTACATTTCTTAAATATCAGGAAGAAGTCATAGTCTCCTCTTTCTGTAAAGAGAAGAGTACTCACTTTATGCTCATGGCAGGGAGGTGGGCAACCAACAAAAAGCTACATCTGTGCTAGAGCAGAAACTATTTTCATGAAACGAAGAACATAAAGCAAACACTTCACTTGGTTTGCCACTCCTACAGCCTGATCTGCTCACTGCCCTTGCTGTTATATATTTGTACTTAAGAGAGGAGGCAAAGCTGTTGAGTTTTCTTATATGGCTAGGAAAGGAAACTAACAGAGACGTGTCACGTCAAGTTGTGCTACTTCTAGAATATTTCATTAACAAAAGACCAAGATGTGTTAGCCCTAGTAGGCTGTGAAACATGACAGACTTTTTAATGCTCACTGGACTACCACTGTAGAAGCCGAAAGGAATTCGCAGTTTAATTGTCTAAGCTTGATGCCAGCTCACTGCTTCTGAAAGAAAACACGGGTATCAAAAGGTCATTCTGCTGGACTTACTTGAACATATGCCAGACTTCCTCCTGCCAAAGCATTAGGTACTTCAGTTATTCAAGCTTCATGTGTGCTGGTTATGGGGGTTTAAAATACAGTATTTGAAACAGGTGTGGAGGGCCTGTGCTGGGAATGATTGTGTGTTGTGTGCTGCAAAATGCTCTATGTGTCTTAGCAGGTAGGATTGGCTGTGCGTTTTTAGTTGTCACTGAACTCCAACTTGATTATTTTGCATGTGGCTAAATTGATAATATTGATGTTATGTAGGGAGAGGTTCACTAATATGCTGCTATCATTGTCTTCGTGAACCATTTTTCACATTTCATAGTAAAAGATCAGAATGTTTTATTAGCTGTCATTCAAAAATCTTCAGTTTCATCTAGACTAACATCAGGTTTTTGGTACAAGACCCCCTTCTTTAGAACACGATACTTAAACTTACAGGCAATATAATTAGAGATTTAAAAAAAATTAGTATTTATATTTATTGCCCAGTTGTGCTAGCAGATGAGATTAACAGTTTTTTTCTGTTGATGGAAACCAGAGTCTAGGTTCAAGCAATGAAAAAGTAAATCCCTTCCTGTAAATATGGGTTGTTTGCCAGAGTATATGGAGCCATCAGCTGACTTGGACATTACTGCTAGCAGAAAACATGCCTGGTTTCTGGACAGTGATTATCTGTGTCATAATCAGCCTTAAGGGTTTCACTGTTGTAATGAGGTTCTGAATCTGTCAGCCTGGAGTTCTTACCACATCACTAACCTGAGGAGCCTGTCAGCAGGGCTACAGTGGTGCTTTAAAGCAGCCTAAAATAAGCTGGGCCAAAATAAAGGAAGAAGTGGGACTGAAAGCAAGGAGGTAAGGAAGAACAGGTAGACACACATGCTTGCTTCAAGACAGGAATGCTTGTCAGTGCTTTAACAGCCCCATCCTGCTGCTTTGAGAAGCACTGGAGCTACTGGACTTCTTCACCATTGTGGTTGAGCCAACTGAGAGCTGCTTCACAGCATTGACTCCAAACCTTAGGAAGTCAGGTAGAGATTTGCTTCAGTTCCCACCACTAACATCTGTCCCTCCTTTGCCGCTGTTTGTGCTTTGTAGTCTGCACTGTTTGTCTTACAAGGAAGAATGAAAGGTTTGCTGAAATAAATGTCAAGGAAAGATTTAGAGAAGGAAACAATTAGCTCCCAGCATTTATTACTTTTTTTTCATCTTGAAGTCTGTCAAGTCAGCCTTTGAGAAAGGTGTTACTTCCCTACCAATACCTCCTTCATAGACACTTAGTTCATGGTGACAGTGTTTCCTTTTTTACTTGCCACCCAAAGAAAATGAACCATTCTAGTACAAGCCCTCTTACACTGGCATAGCAGTGAGCTGAAAATTCATACCCTCAGCAGACTAATCTGATGAAGCCCTGGTAAAGCCACGGGTGCTGCCTGCATCAGGCCGGGCAGGTGCAGCACAGGCAGCAGCTTGTCTCCTTCCTCAGCACAGCCTGGGCCAAGGGACACTTCTCCACTGTGGCTGAAATGCAAGTGGTTGTAGCAAACATCGCTAAAAAGAACTGTTCATATCGCTGTTGTCTGGAACAACTCTAAGAGCCGCTCTCTATGGAAGAGCATGGGGGCTGCCAGCTGGCTCTGGAGCTGCCATCTGGTGCATGTACATCACTGCATGGTGAGACTCAGCCAGTTCAGCCAGTTTCTCCAACTGTGTTCATTTCTGTGTCAGGTACGGCTGCCTCTCTTGCCCATTTGTTTCCTTATGGGTGTTGTGGCAAAGGAAGAGATTGTCAAGCAGAATCTAAAATGTAGGGATTTGCTGGATGAAGCAAGAAACTACCACCTTCACCTGAGCAGCAGGGCAGTGCCTGACTTTGAGTACTCCATTCGCACAACACCAAGGAAGCAGACTGCTGGTAATTAAATGTGTGTCTGGTTATCCAGTAGGGAGTGGTATGGAGAAAAGGCAGTACATCTGTGCAGGTGTCTTGATATCAAGCAGGCATAGCTTGATATTGAGCATTGTTAATGACATAATGCAAAATTGGGAAAGCCATTATGTACTTCTCTTGTATTTAGATCATGTGCTGCGTTTTCCTGGCAGAACTTTAGGAAGCATTTTCTTTCTTTAAAGCATTATTAATTTATCTAGATTGGCTCTATCTGTATTAAAGCCAGAGCTGTTAAGTATGTTATGACCAGGCAATCTGTTCAAAGCTGTACTGGAAACAGTGGACAGTTATCTTTTGGTGTATGTTAGAAGTTTGAGCTAACTTTTATGGTCTTTGACTAACCTACACCAAGAGTGATGAGTATTAGACTGCAAACCCTAGTTTTTACATCGTTATATTAAACAATGTATTTATCTCTCCTTAAGCCAAATCACAAAAAGCATATTTAAACTGTGCATTGTTTTCACAAGAGCATAGATAGCTAATTGCCATACAGTGTGTCAAGCAAAGGCCAAAATCCAGTGTCCAATTATGAAGTGCAATGACCATGCTTCTTGAAGTGAAATACAACTTCCTCCGAACTACCTAATTTTCAGATTGCTCTGCTATACAGCTGTTTTTCCCCATTCTCCTGCTAGTTCTCTGGAAACCTGTTTTGTGTTCACCAGGTGTGCTGTTCTGTGTCGGTGGCAGAGGTGGATCAGGTGACCCCTTCCGCAGCATCGAGTGTTACTCTATCAGTAAGAACAACTGGTTCTTCGGCCCTGAAATGAACAGCAGGAGGAGGCACGTGGGTGTGATCTCCGTGGGAGGTCAGTAACCCTATTCAAGCAGCCCCAGGCAAAAGGCACTTGTTTGCTCCTTTTGCTGAATTGGTACTTTTACTAGCTGTACAAGTAGTAAACTGCTGTAATTGCTTAATTGTTGGATAGTCTTCAGTTTAGTACAGCTTCTCCCCCTTGGAGGAGTGTTTGGTCCTGAACCAATCTGAGACTGTGCTTATGGAAAATACATTACTGGGGACTGACAGAGTTGGGGCTGTTCAGGCTGTTCAGAGTTCAGGCTTGGGAAGGGGAGGCTCCATGGAGAACTTACTGTGGCCTTTCAGTACTTAAAGGGAGCTTACCAGAAAGATGAGGACGGGCTTTTTAGTAGGGTCTGTTGTAATAGGACAAGATAGGACAAGAGGTAATGGTTTTAAACTAAAAGAGGGTAGATTTAGACTAGATATCAAGCAGAAGTTTTTCAGTGAGGTTGGTGAAACCCTGGAACAGGTTGTCCAGAGAGGTGGTAAATGTCCCATTGCTGGAAGTGTTCAAGGTCAGACTGGATGGTGCTCTGAGCAACCTGAAAATGAAGTGTCCCTGTGCAATGCAGAGGGGCTGGATTAGATGACCTTTAAAGGTTGCTCCCAGCCCAACTGAACTGTACATAGCCTCTTGCTTTAAATAGGTTGTTTACTTTTTAAAAATCCGTCTATATAGAAATGGCCTTACACAGCAGTCACCCAGGATTTGCTAGTACTCATACTGCCTCCCTTCCTACTTAAATCCATACTGGAAAGTTACTAAGACCATAACTCTTCTACGAGCAGACCTAGCTTTATTTTTGGGTCTCCATCTTCTGAAAACAGGCCTGTGCAATCCAGAGCGCCTTAGCACCAATAATAGAACAACATAGGGAAAGCTGTACATGGTAGCCCCTCTGTTGCTGCAGCAGAATAGAGATAATTTTACTCCATAGAAAATCTGGAGAGTCTGGTACATATGTTCAAACTGATTTGACCTGCAGTTCTCAAATTATGGGCAGATTTTTTTGTCTGCATTATCTCAAGCTTTGTGTAAAAGTCTGTGTTAGAACAGATTCCTGGTTGAGTACAGCATATAAAAATATGAAGGTGATACTTACTCAAATTCTGATACTGAAAACATTTAAAAACTTTAACCTCTACTTAACCTCTTTGTCTCCACCTAGGCAGGGATATTATATAAATGAAAACTCAAATGTTTCCAAGCAATCTCTGTATCAAAAGATGTGTGTGTGTTCAGGTAAAGTCTACGCAGTAGGTGGACATGATGGAAATGAACACTTAGGAAGCATGGAAGTATTTGATCCTCTCACAAACAAGTGGATGATGAAGGCTTCAATGAACACAAAGAGGTATATGTGTCCCATGCTCCAAGTCCTAGTCTGTGATATGCCATTTCTTGCTGATACTGAAAAACATCATGTTTGTCCTGCCTTTTTTTTGGGTTTTCAAACTGTTCTATTTTTAGGATTTTTTCCCCTCTGTTTTGGAGCTTTATGCTGTAAACATATTATCCTGTTTTTTCTTTTTTTGGAGGAGTTGGCTTCTGGAGCAGAGATCTCTTCTACTCTAGCTATGCTTGCATTCTGGTATCTAGGGCCTTTCTGCTATGCTCATTTAACAACTTGGAACGGATTAACTGGTTCTGTGGGTTTTTTGCTCTTTTTAAGAATGAGCAAGATAACTGCCAGCATAACATGAAAAGTGAAATACTTAATGCCCAGGAAACAAATAGCTGCCTGTGTTTTTCACACAAAAGGCCAGAAGCATTCAATCTGAAAGTCAGCTTGAGGACTTCTCTTGCCTTTTGACATTTAAGATTCTTTTAAGGAGTTACTGGACTCACAGATCTGTAATTTTTTGTTTCCACTGTTATTTAAATCAATGTCCCTAATTCTGCTTTTAATTTTGTTATTTGTTGTTTTTAAAAGCATCATGCACAAGTAGGAGTGAAATATTAAGCATGGCTAAGTCCTAAAGCTACCTGTTTGTAGCTGTGATCTAATTAGAAGTAGCAGACCCAGACTCCTAGAAATGGATTGCTCCACTTCCCTCCTGCCACCACCCCAGGGCATAATCTCAGCAACAATCAGCCGTAGATTTCTGTGACATTACTCAGTACCCGGGTAAATGAAAGGGCTGCTGTGCCTTTGCTACCTCCCAGCTCCATTCCTCCCATTCATGGAAGTGTTGGAATACTTAGTGGAGAAAAATACTTCGACCATTAAGTGGTGTCTGTGTTACCTGCTGAGGCAATTTAAGATAAGTCCAGGATATTATCACAATGTTCTGTAGAAAGATTGTGCCTCCCTTGCTCCTGCCTCGGTATCTGTGAACCTGCCCTTTTTAATGAGATAAGAATGTTGTCAGTGACATGGTAAACCACCTCTCTTAGTAGTTAAAGCAGAAACTTAATGCTCACATTCTAGACCATACTTTTAATTTATAGTACTGATTATACTCTCTTATTTGTAGATTCAGTAGAAACAAATCTGACAGCCATTTTAATACTTAATAAAAAATGCCAGAAATTGCAGAAGAAGGAATTGCAATTAAATATTGCTAGAGTTCAGCTGTTTAGTATCCAACACAGCCTTGCCTTTTAATATATATTAATATCAACCCAAATCATTCCCAAATGGTAGCACCCAGCTATACCAACAGAGTTAAAACCAGCAGGTTTTGGTTCATCATCAGATTCAATAAAAGAAAATAGGAGGTGTAAAAGTTCAGTACTGAGATGGAGAAGTCATATCTAAGATATTGTCATATATCCAAGTATGTGAGCAGAGGACTTGGCCTTAGAGATGACATTCAGTCAAAATGGCACAGGTGTGCAGAGAGCCAGCCACATTATTTACTCTAAACTTCACTTTTTAAATTTTCATTACTCTTTTCCCCCTAGATTGAAACAGGTGCCATTCATGTACCATTGCACTTGATGTGTGGCTCCCTTTGCTTAAGGATTTGCACTGAGGTGTTGGTGCTGTGGTTCCTTAGGAGAGGCATCGCCCTGGCGTCCCTGGGTGGCCCCATTTATGCCATCGGGGGGTTGGATGACAACACCTGCTTCAGCGACGTGGAGCGGTATGACATTGACTCGGATCGCTGGAGCACCGTGGCCTCCATGAACACTCCCCGGGGAGGCGTCGGTTCTGTAGCCCTGGTGGTGAGTCACTGCTTCCTCCCGAGCAGGGGCCAACTGGGGAACCCACCTGCTTTTCAAATCTGCTTTCACGAGGCAGAACACAGGATCTTAAACAAAAAGCAACTGGTGGGTCTGAGCACCGCTGGTTATCAAAATCCTGTGCAAAAAGTGAGGATATTTAGGATAATATTCATATCAAATGCAACTGTTTCAACAGTATTGGAGGTACTGGGAACAGTACCCTCCTAATAATTTGGGTAGTGCTTCGAGTTTCACTCAGCAGACTGATTTGTCACGGTCACTATATTTGAAGATACCAAATGCATGCTGTACTTTATGTAACTATGCTCTGAAAAATAACTGCAACACTATATAAATTTTTCACTTCTTTCATTGGAACAGATAGCATTTCTGTTAGATAATTAAATCTGTTGTTAGGATTCTTAAATAAAACTGGATATACCATGTTTTCCTGTCATTTTAACACTGCTTATGAAAAACTGAGTAAAGGCAACTACACTACAAATAATCTCTATGTAACTGTTTTCCAGAACCATGTTTACGCTGTGGGTGGCAATGATGGTGTAGCATCTCTTTCCAGTGTGGAGAAATACGATCCCCACTTGGATAAGTGGATAGAAGTGAAAGAGATGGGTCAGCGAAGGGCTGGGAATGGTGTCAGCGAGCTCCATGGCTGCTTGTATGTTGTGGGTGAGTAGGGATGTGGCATTTTGTAGTGCTGCTGCTGCTGCCAAGTGCTGGCCTTTGGAAGAGGCTGTTGTTGCTAGAGGAACTGGGAACAGATAGAGCTGACCTGTACTTAGTGTTCTTGGGCAGGAGAAGAAAGCAAGCACAACCAGGGCACGCTTAAATGAAAGTATGTTAGCAAGGAAATAAAAAGCAGCTCCTAACCCACATTTCAGGAGGGCTGATCTGTTCAGGACAATATGTCTATATTAGAAAATCATCTCAAGACTCACCACTCTTGAGTTTTCTTTTAGGAAATCATTATTAAGTTCACATGCTTTCAAAGCACTCTGTTTGTGTTCTGAGTGTAGACAACAGTAGCTTTTTTTGAACTTACTCCACAGCTTCTTGTCTTGTGTGCTACCTTGTATTTACCTGCTTTTCTGAGAGAGGAAGATGCCAGGTAGGTGTGCCATAGTGATAGTTAAAAAGCTCTGACTTGTGTATTATTTTAAGTGCTTAAATAGGTATTGAACAAAATGCTCCTCTGACAGATTCCTCAGCAAGGGGAATGCATCACTGAGTCTTACATGAGGATTTTTTTTCCTTACTCAAAATATTTGTCAATGCTGTAATGTGTTTTGCATGAAGTAAAATAAGTTTAAGATTGGGACCATCCTTTTGCTGGCATTAGGTTTCTCTTCCAAATGGGAAGCTGTTTCATTATAAGTATGATGAATTTAGGGAGAAAAATAATAAAATTAGAATCCTCGCAACTCGAGTAGAAGAAAACTTGCTCTTGGCAAAGCTTGTACAGTGAGAGGAGGGAGAGCTGTTAGATTAATCTTCAGAAGCTTGTAAAGCTCTGGTAAAGAGAGAACTGGGCAGGACCCCTGAATGCTGAGAATGCCCTGATAATGCCAGTCTTGGATATCACCTGCATGGATATGACCCTGTGATGGTTGTTTTCAGGTGGCTTTGATGACAACTCGCCCCTGAGCTCAGTGGAGCGGTTCGACCCACGCTGTAACAAATGGGAATATGTGGCAGAGCTGACAACTCCGAGGGGTGGTGTTGGCATAGCAACACTGATGGGAAAAATTTTTGCAGTTGGAGGTCATAATGGCAATGTGTACCTGAATACAGTGGAAGCATTTGATCCCATCGTGAACAGGTAATTTAAAATTTTTTGTTTGGCTTAGTAAGACAAGGAAATTTGCCTTTATGAAAACACAGTGGCATAGAAACAGTGTGCAGCAGGAGTCTAGCTGTTGTTTCCTGGTAATAATTGAGCAATATCTGTGACTGTCTATGCAGGACTTCTGCTTATATTACTAGGGCAGTCTTGTAAATATTTAACCAGCTCCTCCTCCTCTGCTCTTCTCCATCCCTTGTGCTCACCCCTTCATTCAGTAACAATCTACATTCTTCTGCTTGTTTCAGTCTGATTTTGCACTAAATGGGGTGCATTTTTCTGCAGATTGAACAGCTAGGCTGTGTAATAGAATTTCAGGCACAGAAAATACTCTCAGATTGCTCAGAAAGGGCAGGAACTTACTTTTCTTATTTCCCATAGGTGGGAACTCGTGGGCTCGGTGTCGCACTGCAGGGCAGGGGCGGGTGTGGCCGTGTGCTCCTGTCTCAGCAGCCAGATCCGGGATGTGGGCCAAGGATCCAGTAACGTTGTGGACTGCATGTGAGCTTTCTCGCCTCCTCCAAATTCCAAAGGAATGATACTAGGGAGGC
Organism: Pardalotus punctatus; assembly: GCA_013400915.1. Lineage (NCBI taxonomy): Eukaryota > Metazoa > Chordata > Aves > Passeriformes > Pardalotidae > Pardalotus > Pardalotus punctatus. The sequence goes on from VZTX01016544.1 coordinate 19,225, forward strand.
ACTGTGGAGCTTTTAAACACTGTGTTTTGTATGGTAGGTTAAGGAATAAATCCAGTACATTTTCTTTGTGAAAATGGTGTCTTCTGCAAATGTAAAGCTTTTGGTGGCTTTCTATCAATAGTGATACAGAAAAGCCTGTGAAAACATGAAATATGTGTGACTCACAGGAACAAACCTGCCAAGAGCTGCAATCATCCCATTTTTGAGAAGCTGTAATTTCATAATCATTTGAGGCAGCTGTTGCAGGGACTCATTATTGAACTGTAAATCAGGCATGTGGTGAGGAGAGCAGCAGCAGCTACTGCTGCTGAGCTTCCCCCAACAGGCCCTGCTGTGTGTTCTCTGGAGGGCTTGAGTGCTATTTCATATAACTTACTTCTAGAATGGAGTCTTAAACGCTTCCCAGTTGTACAAGAGCTTTGTAACAGATGGTGTCTCAAGTTTTAGAAGGTAACGACATCCCTGATGCACACTGAGATAACTGAGGCCAAGAAGTTTACTGCTTACCTCCCAAGGGAATGCTGGCAGCAGTGGAAATTGCAGGGAAATTTCAGTCTGAAAACTGTCTTTCAAAGTACTTTCTTGAGCTGATAAACTTGTTATCAAGATTCTTGACCTGAGTTTAGCCACTGGAGTACTGGAATTCTCTAGTCTTTAGTAAAATTTGTAGTTACTACCTCCCTCTCCAAAGGAGGGTTTTTGTTGAGAGGTCCTTCCTGAAGCAACCAGTGTAATTTGTCCTACTTTGAGGTGATAGTGTGTGAAAATGTAGGCTTCAGTGGTGTTTGAATCACCATTTTTATATGAAATGGAAATGCATAACAAAATTTGTGGTATTCTGTAAAACTTAAGTGCAACTCTAGAAGACGTGACTGATTTCAGTATCCAGTAGCAACTCTGGTAACATTCTCGAGGTATTGGCTCTTTTAAGATAGCCTCAAAACCTTAAATGAACCAAAGAGAGTTAGCAAGAAAAATAATTGGGAATAAACCAGTACTTCCATCAGAAGTTGAAATAGTAACTTGACAGTACTGAGCAGAATGATGTCTTGTTACGCCATTACAAACCCTGAATCCTGAGTAAAGTCCAGCTGGAAAGACTGCAGATTCCTGTTCCTGCATCACCTTGAACAGACCAACAACTGACAATCCTTTGTGACCAAAGTTTCACAAATACTAGGTTATTCCAAGTGCCAAGGGAGAGCAGCAAACTTCTCTGCATTCAGGACCAGGGAAGAGGCAGGACAGCAAGAACATGAGGCACAGCCATGTTTTCCTGCTGAGTTACCATCATTTAGCTTTCATCCCCGAAATGGCTTTGCACTTTGGTAGCATCCAGGGACAAAGTGAACGGTACTGTAAATAGTGAAACATTGCAATAAAACATTTGTACTCCAAAGCACCTCATTTATTGTATGTCTGGAGCATGCTGGTGCTGGGAAGCATTACAACATTGAGTATTCTTTGGTTTCTGCAGTGTGTATTTCTCAACAGGAAGCTTCTGTTAGAAGAGAGAATCCTGTGTTACAGCCATGGGCTGTACCACCCTGCTGCCCTCCTTGCAAAGATGTGGTTACCCTTGTGACTCTTGATCTGACTCTGAGGGGTGGAAAGGGAAGGGATAAAGGTTCCCTCTCTGGGACCAAATTCATTCTTCTATGGATGTCCTGGCTAACAAAAACCCCAAACTTTCTACCAAGTGACCCTGACTGTGAAATCAAGTAGCCTGGTAATGCTGGTTGCCAACTGTTTCATTTCTCCTCTTGGTGGGAAAGTGTGACACCCATGGGTGCAGCCTGTGGGTGACTCACATGCCCGGACCCCACTGACCCCAGCAGCTGGCAGGCATCAAAGGAGGAAGTGTTTAGCAGGGAAATGAGGTTACAGCAAAGACTGGGATTCTCTGTTGTGTGGGAGGAGCTCTGCTATCACTGTAGCTGGAAGTCACATGGTACTAGCTTTGAACAGGATCCTAAAACAGGCATCTAATTTGTATTTCAATGCATACCTCCGCTCCAACAGTCATGCTCAGGCCTCTGGAGGTGTATCCTTAAGAACTAGCAGGAAAACTGCAAAGTGGGTTTACAAGGAACAGCCCTGTTCCCAGAACAGTGGTGTCTCACGTTGTTAATCTTGGATGGCATCACAGCTAAATTTATTTTGTACAGAACTGGGTTTAGAAACACTGGAACACATTGCTGGAAATGTGCTAAGGACGACAAAGTATAAAAAGAAGAAATAGAAATAAAAATACAGTATTACTGTGGTGACAAACTGTAGTGACCTACCTGCACATAAAGCTGTTGTGACTTAACACCTGTCCTGGCAAGGGGACAGGGATGGCAAAGGAATACCCCCCTGCTCCACACTGAAGGACAGAGCAGCCCCCCAGCAGCAGCAGGCCCTACCCCCCTCACCTTACTTATTCATGTTCTGAGGGAATTGTGATCCATTTGGTTATATTTGGTTTGTCCTGGCTTCATAGATTTTTAATATTTGTCTTCCCAATGGAATCTTCCCAGTAGAGCCATGCTTGCAGCAAAACTCTTTGGGTTCAACATGCTGCTAAAATACTTAGCTAAGAACAAAAGTCATGTGATACTTGCATATTTTAAAATATAAGCAAAATGCACATGTGTACTCCTAGTCCCATTGGAAAGACTGCGGACTTCCCTCCTCTTTGAACACCAGCTGGAAAAATGATTGCACTGGATTGTCTGCCTGCAGAGGGAGATGCAGCCCTGTGGAAAACCAAGCCTGCCCTGGCAGAGAGCTTTGCTCACGCTGTGTGTTTATCAATACAACCAATGGGCATCAACCAGCGGCCTTGGGATGCTGCACCAGAGAAGCAGCAGGAGGCAACAATGATCCCAGCAGGTGCTGGAGGGATTCCTGTGCTTCTCCAGGATCTTCTCAGGTGCAGTGGGATCTGGGGGCAAGTTACTGCAGCGCCAGTGTTGATAACCCTTGTAGGGTTAACATACCATGCCCATAGAGCAGACTGAACATGTCAGAAACAATTTATTCATCAAAACCAAGGAGGTTCTCTTGCTTGTTATCTGGTAAGACTTGTAGAGAAGTGGGAAGGTAGTTAAATAAAAGCAGGACTGGCAGCAGATTCTGAAACCAGCACTTGTGTGAGCAGCCTCTTTCTCACTGCAGTCAACAGTGAGCAAGTGATGCAGACAGTCCAGCAGCTCTAAGGCAACATTGAGGCACCAGGAGATTTTATGAGATCATTTTGCTGCTATGAACTTTTGTGTGCACTTAACCCAAAACAGGGGTGCCCTCCTGTGACCTGGCTCTAGGACCTCAGTTCTGTGTCCTTACCTCCACTTGCAACAACATTTTAATTGTGGAGTGTTTCCATCTCTTCTAGGAGTTGGAAGCAAGCTGCATAAGACACACATCAACAGGCAAAAAAAATCTTTTCTCCGACAAAACAGAGTGAGAGAAGCAGCTGTCAGGATTTTTGCTGCTGGACACAGAGAAGTTTCACCCTTCTGAGAGTCAGAGAGATCTACCTCCTCATGGATTACAGGCTTCCCCGTGGAGATCTATTATTTAAGAGCACTACCTTGAATTTTCCTTCAATGAACTTTATATAAATGTGCATTATTGTCTGAAACAAGAAAGAGGGAAGCAATGTGACTTTGTTTGTATTTTACTAATTGATATGAAACAAGCATGCACTCAGCAAACATTTGTTTACCAACAGCTCTACAAATGTCATGCAAGTCCATTCATAATGAAAAGCAAGTAAGGATTAAAAGCTCCCATCTGAAGGGCAATTAGGAACAGAGACCAGGCAGAGCAAGAGCTGAAGCCACCAGAGTCACCTCCTGCGATATAAATATCTGGCTTCCCTAGCAGTCAGGAAACAGTGATTCCATTCCTACCTGACTTTTTAGTAGTGTTATGAAAAAAAGGAGGTTCGTGCAGTCTGCTCTCTTTATGGAATTTCACTTTCCTTAAGTTGCTATTGAAGCAGCTAAGCTTTGCCTGCAAAGGTACAGGCTGCCTCTGCATTTCAAGGAGTTGTGCAAAAAGGTTCGTTAAAAAAAAGAGAAAAGGTTGGAAATAATAGTTCCCAATTCTAGGGAAGTTCCCAGTTCAGTTCTAGAGGAGGAATATTGGTCATTGACACAAAATCAGACTCATTTTCTGAAGTAAAAAAACCTTGCTGAAATGCAACCCTTGCAAGGTGCAGTTGGTGCTTGGTTTCCTGTTCAGAATACTGTTCCTGGTCAGGTAACTCAGTCTGGCTCCAGGCTGGGTCACTCCTGCCAAGAGCAAACTTTTGCTTGGCAAAATACTTGATAAATCGTCACTGGGAGGCGGAGCAGCACAGGTTCAAGGAATGACAGCAGTGGTTAAGCTCTTGTGGTAACTCAAGGAACTCAGCACAATGCAACAAGTGGGGATGATTTAAAGGCATCTGTGTGCCTGGCGTTTGCACCATCTAAAACTGAATTGGGCATCAGTACTTTTCACTGACACTTGTAACACACTCAGATAATGCTTTTGCTGACAGGAAAGATAAAATGGGTTTTATGCTTCCACAGAGATTACATGCTTCAAATGTTCATGAAAAACATCACATTTGGAGAGCACAACTATAACAAAAGTGTGAGTCACTGAAGCATTTTTCATTCATCTGCCTCCTCTGGCTCAAACACGTTATAGCTTTACAAATACAAAGTCTACTTCAAACAATGGAAAAGAGGAAAGATAAGTTTGCTGTCACATTGGCCCACTCAAAAAGACTCAGAAGCACGATGGGATTTGGTTCTCAGTAACACCCTGTGCTGGAAGCATAGGGCTGGTTTGTTTGCAATGGAAATTTGGAAGCACAGACACAAGGCAGCAAGTTCAGAGCCTCTGGACAAGGGGCACCCAAGAAAAGGCAACCCCCCAGCTTGAGGAAGGAGCAGCTCTGGCTACCTTGAATGAGTGGTTAGTGATGCCTGAAAGGAAGGCAAGAAATAAAACCCCATACACTGGCGTCCATAGAGCAGGTATTTATTTATTGCAGTGGAGGTGAGGGGTATTCTTCCACCTATCTCACCCAGGTCTTGTCAAGGGCTGTGTTTTATTTATACAGTAAGTATTGCTCAATATTGCCATCATCGTTACAGCATCATAATATACAAGTACAGAACTAATTTGCATAATGTTAACTCATGGTTCTATAATAGTTCTACTGTACTGTGCCTGCATTGTTTCAATTTTAGGTGGTCTTCAGTATTCGCTGGGGGTCTTCCTCGATGAAGGCTCAGGTCTTCCTCACATCTGAACTTTTCAACCTTATCTTCGACACAGGCACAGTAATAGTGTTCCTTGGTCTCCCCAGCTCTAACCAGTCTAAATTCCTCATTTTTGGTTAATTGGTTTTATGATATCTGCCAACTTATTGTTAGCACATTCTGCTACATCCCAGTATAGCTATACCTGTCTGAGACTATCCACCTGGTGAGTTTTATCTATTCAAACACTAAGCAACTAGTTAACCATATATTAGCTATTACTCACACGGTATAGAAAGCTATAACCCAGGTTATATAGGCATCTTGTAACTTTGACCCAAGTTATATAGGCATCATCAGTCTGGCTTTTGAACTGCACTAGGCTGTGTTACACTCACAGACTGATAGGAAGACTAATCTTTCAACTCTAGCTTTTAACTTTATTTCTCTTCAGCCCACCCCAAAACACATTTTTAGGGCAACATCTGCTGAGTGAACAGGAGCTGAGCAATGTATTTTTTCCCTACCTATTCCCTTAATATATGCAAAACATAAGCAAATACAGAGATCTATTACTGAAGAGCACCTACCTTCAAAATTTCTTCAGTAGATGCTACATCAGTGGGCTTTGTTGGGATCCATGTGAGGAACCGACTACTGCACACCAATATGATGCGCAGATAGCCTGTTTACTGCACAAATCAGCATAGCTATATACTAAAATTACTACTGTACATGTGATCACATGAACAAATAAACACTTTTCATTGGCTGCGTGCTTGTGTCCATGCGCTCATGCTGATGTTCTGATTGGTCAGAAGTTTTGACGTTTTTCTCTTTTCACATCCTGCTTGTCCTTGGGATGTTGCAACTTCTTCCTTATTAGCATATGATCAGCATTCTCACTATCCTCTGAATGTTACAACTTCTTCCTTATTCCCATATAATCAGTATTCTTGCTATCCTCTGGATGTTACAACTTCTTCCTTATTCCCGCTTACTCTGCATTTTTTCTAACATTTCTTTGTTCCTACATAATCAGCATTCTTACTAACCACAGTTGTCCTTCTACTGATTCTCATGGGAACGGACTATAATGTTTTTAAGGCCCATACCCCAACAGGGCTTCTTTTTCTAAAACAAGAACAAGGAAGGCAGAAGGAGTTTGTTTGGGTTTTTAACTAACAGATGTGTACTCAGCCAGGATTTGCTTACCAACAGCTCTGTAAATGTCATGCAAGTCCATTAATAATAAAATGCTAGTAAGGATTAAAAGGCACATCTGAAGGGGAGTTAATAATAAAGACCAGGTAGAAAAGCAGCTGAAATCCCCACAGCCACTTCCTCTCAGAGAAATGTCCATCTTCCCTTTGGAAACTGGCAGTCAGAGAACAGTTTCCTTTTTTAAACTACTACTACTACTACTACTATTACTACTACTACTACTACTACTACTACTTCTTACTATTATTGTTATTATTATATAAGTATGTTCCTGCAGTCTGCTCCCTTTATGGAATTTTGCTTTGAAGCAGCTAAGCTTTGCCTTCAAAGGCACAGGCTGTCTCTGCATTTATAAGAATTGTGCAAAAAGCCTCCTTAGTTAAAAAAAAAAAAAAGTTCGAAATAACAGTTCCTAATTCTTCTAAGCCAGTTCTAGATAAGGAGGAATATTTGTTAATCACCCAAATAAAATCAAACTCCTTGTTGTTCTGAAGTCCACAGCAGTCTGGACAAGACACTGACTTCTGACACATCTGGAAAGATGCAACACAGTTTATGGAAATTCTGGGTGACTTTATCTATCCTGTTCTTCCCTGCTGCAGGATTTGCAAATCCCCAGCTACCATTTCTCACTCCACTATTGCTTGGCAAAGTGATGGATTTAGCAGCCAGTTTTGGACAAATGGATGTTCTGCATGGGTGCCCAGAGACACACTGTGGAGAGAAGCTGGCTTTGGGCTATCCCAAAGAACTGAGTCCACCCACACCTAATTGGAGAAGCTGGCAGGGAATTAACCCCTCTCTCAGAAACCCTGTTTCTTGGCACCCCCTCCTTCCCACCCCTCACCACATACTCCAAGGAAGATTCAGCATCCCTGTTCCTTTCTTCACACTGGTACTCCCTAACTGGGCTTCTAAGCAGCAAGGACAAACACTGTAGTGGCCTGAGGGCTGATTGCAGCACTTTGCATTTCTGAGAGTTTGAGACCCAGAATCCTGCTTTATCTTTTAGGCAATTGCTACTGAAGAATGGCTCGTGCAGAAGGCAAGGCCCTGCACTGGTTTACTTCTCTCAGCTTCCTCTCATTTCCCACAAGATATTGCCTATAGTCCTTTGTAGCTGATCAACACCCTTTTCTAGGAAAACCTGACTGCACCCTCCAGCTCTTCCTTCTCATTCCAAAGGCAAAACACATTTTGAAAACCATCTCCGTGGCTCTCCTGGCCCAGCTCCCATGGGTCAGCACTGTGGGGTCCCACATTCCATAAGGTACAGCAATATCTCAATGCTGAAGGATGAGCCTGGCAAAAGCCTGAAATGCACCTGGGAACCAAGTGCCTTTAAGCTCTCGGGAGGCCTGTGTGCTGCTCCCTTGGCCTTGAGGAACTGCCAACAACAGAGCCCTCAACAACTGTACTCAACAGGCTCAGGAAGGATTTTGGATTGTGTAGCTTTGGCTTCTGCCTTCCAGTTGGAGGGACGCTCATTGCTGTTACAGTTTATCCCAGGGTTAGGTGTGAGATCTGGTGATTCCCTTGATGATTTTCTCCAGATGTCCTCATATGGGTTTGTTGTACTGGAGGTCAGCCTATGACTGCAGGTCCGTGACTTGGATTTTCTTGCAATCCATATAGGATTCAGAGCGGACTTCTCGCTCAGGAGCACCTTGAAGTCCTCATAATCGCCTAGCACATTCTTAATGCGCCTTGACAGCTCATCTTCTTTATCAGTCTGCAACAGAAGAACAGAGTTGAAAATGTCAAAAACACACCAAGCAAGAGAACCAGCTCAGGAAGAGACATTCCTCAGGATCTTCTTCATTGAATCCCTATGAACCCCCACAAGGGAAGTTTGGCAAGGTCAGTGGAGCAGATGGGAAGATGCTGTGTTTGCTCAAGTCTGCTACAGCCTATGGAGAAGACACAGCTCTCCTCTTTCACCTCAGGCCTCCTTCCTCTTTTTCCAGCCTGCAGCCCATTCCCATTACCTTGTAGGGTTTGGCAAAGAGGGGAGTCTTCTCTGGGAACAGGTCTTTCTCCTCTGGAGCACCTGCCTCTGCCTGTCTGGCTCCAGAATGCAGAGCAGGTCTCTGTTGTTGTACCAGCTTTCAGAAAGAGCCAGAGAAAGGAGAGTTAACACTTGAACTACTGTTTATACTCCATGCAGAAACGGGGGCTTTCATACAATGGCACATGTCCAGCAGGAAAGTAATGTTGAAATTCACAGGACGGTGACAGTGGACAAATCAGTTGTTCTGTGCCACAGAGCAATGAGACACACAAGGTACAGCATGAATCCTCTTAAGGGATTGCTACTCCTGAGTAAATTTGAGGGTGTTCCCACTTTCAAACATTGAACTTTGTCATGTAGCTTCATTTAAAGCAATCCCATCAATGTAATTACAAAGGAGATCTCAGACATTCAGAAAATACCAGGTCAAATCCCCCTTTCCTCCTCAGCCACATATGCATGTACTCAATTCCACCAACCCTACATCAAAACACCGATAAAGTTGTGTCACATCATGGAAAACCAGATCCTTTAAACTGTCCCTTGTCTGTGAAAGACTACTGCAAAAGAAGGAAAACTCTGGCTCTGATATTTATGGACATTGGGGAAAGGAACGCATGCAGGCGTAGTGCATTCAGGTATCTATTTCTACTCTACTGAACAGTCTACTGTATAAATACAATTCCTAGATTCTTCTTCCACCATCCAACTTCCCAAGTGCCCTAGTTTGCAAGGGGAGAGCCTTGTCTGCCCCAGCAGTGCCACTTTCCTGAATACCACACCAATAATCAGCTCCCAAAAGTTTAATCATCCCTAGAGAAGAGGCACAGCTGCCTCATCTCATACTGAGGGGCTGTTATTTGAAATAAATAAATAAATTCTATTGCACTATATGGCATTCCTAATTCGAAGCAGAAGCATCTGCTGTCTACTGAAATAACCAGTTTTTTCATATAAGCCTGTAGCTCTCCCAGTCTCCACAGCCCTGAAGACACCATTGCTGCCTATCTCTGACCTGGCCATTGAAGGTATTTGTCAAGATGCTCTTCAAAGCCTTTGAAAACCTGAGCTCTGCTGTCAGTCATAACCCTGCACAGTTCCCTTAAGAACTTAAGTTCCCTCAGAGAACTTTGGAAGCTTTGGTGATGCCTTAGGATTTTAGCGTCTCTATTTTTCATGTATTTGTAATCCTGTAATTCTTTAGTATATAACTCTAGACTCCATATAGGGTGCTAAGCTACTGTTCTCTCATTTTTAGGCAAAACAATTCCTCTCTAAGCCCAAAACTCAAGGACACCTTACTGTCTCAGGCCCCAAGATATGTAAACAGTGAATTGGGGGGAGAAAACTCGGAGTAACTGACTTCATTACCTGAAGCTGTAATTGGATGATTAACCCCCAATATGCAAACGGACAAAACTTACAGAGTATGAAAAACCCGTAACCCGTTGTCCATTTTGCGGGTAGCCCCCGGGTGGGCTGTGACTGCCCTAAATGTACCTGAAGGCCCTTCAATAAATATAACTGCTTTTTATTCTCTTATCTTTGTCTAGCCTCTGTTTTAGGTAAGCCTGTCTAGGCATCATTGGGAACTGGACCTCCAGGCTTAGCACCAACACACTGAGCACCTGAGAGCCTTGGAGCAGGGGGACTCCACAGTACCACCGCATCCATCTCCGGGGGAAAACAGCTCAGAGTTGAAAATAGTGCTGTACTTGCTGCAGCTGGTCTATGCTTGAGGTGTCTCCAGGAAAACCCAAACATCTGGAGTGTTGAAAGAGGCAGATGAAACTGAATGTGTGCCCTGAAACAACAGCTCAGTCCTCCTCATCTTCAAACATGTTCCACAAGAACTAAAAACTTGCACAAATTGACCCCACTCCTAAAAACCACAACTCCTGTTTTGCTATAGACTGAAACTGTAAAATAGTCCTGTGCCCAAAGCATCCCAAACTGCAGAAGGGAGTGCACTGGCTCCAGTAACAGGAGATTGGGTTCAGAAATTTCAGCAGAGAACGTACCATGACCCAGGACACTATCCAGGCCTGGGTCTGCAACAGAAGGTCTGAAAATACCAACATGCTCTGAAGCCACTCTCAGTGACAGGACAATCCTTACTTTACTTCTCCCACTCAGGGATTATGATTCTTGCATTGAGGGGGAGGGATTGTTTTTTTTAAACCATCTCAACATTGATCACAGCACCTAGGAAGTCAAGATTACAACAAATTAATTCCCACCTATTGTCGCTATTCTGGTTGTCGGTAGGTTCCATTATGAAGCCTCAGTTTGATCAACTCCAGAAGAGCAAAAACAGATATTCATCACCTGGATGAGTGCATGCCTAAAGCAGAGCTCAAGATCTCCAGGGACATGCTACACTCAGGGCCTGGAGTGCCTCACTGAGAGTCATTGCAGTGCTCGTAAACATAAACAATCCAAACACGTGGATTACACATAGCTGAGAATGGTAGAACCAAGTGATCCATTTTTTCCCCTTCCCCCAGCAGTGATGCTGCATTTTGGGTCAGCTCTTAACTTCAGATTTGGCCAACAGCATGACAAAACAGGCCATTGCTACAGGCTCCAGGATATTTGGTTCAATTTTAGGAATAAAATATGTCATTAGATCCCTGCCTTTAGACAACCAAATGGATCTCAGATGAATGGCAGCATTTGTAGAAAGGGGAAGGAAAGAAGAGGAAAAAAAATCCCTAAAAAGCCAGCTCTAGATTTAAAGGTAGCAAGATGTCGTGGTTTGACCCTGGCCAAATGCCAGGGACCTACAACGTTTGCTTTCTATGCTCGCTCCTGCTGCATTTACGCAGAGGAGAGGACTCAAACTAACACAAACACACTGGACTCATGAGTTGAGATGAGGCAGTGGTGGGGAGGGGACGCACGAGAACATGAGCAAACAGGTGAGGGACTTAAGTTGCAAAGTGATTTATTAACCTAACAGAGTCAGAGGATAAATGAGAGGTAAAAATAAGCTTTTAAGACACCATTTCTTTACTCACCCCCCTTCCCTCTTAAGACACTGTTCCTCAGCTCACCCCCTCCCCTCCTTCAAACAACCAGCAGCTCTGGGTGGGGGGCAGGGTATGGGGCTTTTTCTTAGTCAGTCCATCATCACAATTCTTCTGCTAAAAACACTGTTTCTCTGCTCACCCCTCTCCCTCTTAAGACACCATTTCTCAGCTCACCCCCCTCCCTCTTT
>VZTX01016544.1:31215-331600 GCA_013400915.1 Pardalotus punctatus
TCCAGAACCTTCGCACAAGACACACAGGAGCCATCTTTGTGCCCCTCCCTACCCACTAGCAAAAACTGGGCCAAGTAAAACCACCACACAAGATCACCTCAGCAGAAGCAAAAAATCTCCAACAGGAAGAAACAGGACCGAGAACTTTTACATTTAATTTTGTGACATTCATTTGCAGCATCTCACACTCCTGAGGGAGCAAAAAGATTTATCACTGGGGAGGAGTCTTCAGGAGCATTCTGTGAAGTCTTGTGAACCAACCCACTTAGGGCAACTGATATGAAACAGGAGCACAGACACCTGAGGAAGAGGTGGAGCAGCTGACCTCTAGGCTATGGCTTTAACACCAGGTGAGGGACCGTCAGGGAACCATTCTGCAAGCTACAGAAAGACATGGGCCACTATGGATGGGTTATCAGGAGGGTTCCAACCTCACTCTGCAGCTGGGAACCCTAAGAATAGACACTCCGACTAAGCTGAGAGGACAGATCTGGAAGCAAACACTGCATCTTTGTTCCCTCCTCAGAATCACAAAAACTGTAACATTGGCTGCTAAATAAACTGCCTTAAAAGAACAAGGTGCCCGCTTGAATTTAAAGATAAACAAAGGTGGGAGAGGTAGGAAGTGTGTTTCTGGGAGAAGTCATTCGAACCTTCTTTCAACTTCTGTTGAATGGACCTTGCATTGACATAACTTGGGCAGCTAGAGATGCAAGCACACGTGAATAAACACCGTGGCAGGGAAGCCTACTCTGTCACCAGCTTGTCCTTAACATGGGCATAAAGCTCGTGAATGGCCAGCAGTAAAATCTAGATTTCACTAAACAGTCAAAAAGTTTTGCAAATGCCTTTGACAGGCCCAGATTTTCAACCACACTGACGCCCCATGGATTTGAGGTTATGCGGGTGTCGATCACCTGACACTATTTCCACAAAGCACATATGCTTTTGCAACCAAGCTGTGCTGCTGAACACAATCTTTCCTCACTGTGGAGAGGAAAGCAGGTACCCAGGTGACCCTGATGAGAATCCTTACAAGGTTTTGACAGTGCTGTATTTGGCCAGACTCACTTCTGCATCCCTTAGCAGGACGTATTTGATATTCCTCTTATTTCTGCGTTTCTCCATCCAGCCACAGACAAAAAGCTACTCTAATGGAATAGGGAAGTTTGGAAGCTGTTTGGAAACTTAAACCTTATGTACCCATCTCAAGAGCTTTGCCCTTCAATATTGCTATCACTAATCTTTACAGGATACCCTCACGGGAAAAGGCTGGTGTCTTTGCCTACATTCAGTTATTTTAAGGGACAACTCAACACACAGTGGCAGAAAACACTGGATTTGTAGAACCACAGAACCATAAAACCATAGAATTTTCTAGGTTGGAAGGGGCCTTAAAGATTATCAGGAGGGTTCCAACCCTCCTGCCATGGGCCGGGACACCTTTCACTAGACCAGGTTGCTCAAAGCCCTCTCCTCCCCTGGACTTGGCACTGCTGAGGGTGTATCTCGAATCCTGGCCTCAGGTTTGGGACCACACTCCGAGGCTGGGGTGTGTCCAGAGATGGGCAATGGAGCTGGTGCAGGGTGTGAAGCACAGGTGTGATGAGGAGCAGCTGAGGGAGCTGGGGGTGTTCAGCCTGGGCAAAGGAGGCTCAGGAGAAGGGACCTGTGGGAATTCGCAGCTGCTGGAAGAGGCTGCTGCCGTGCTTCCTCGCAGCCTGAGGGCAGCTGTGGCACCCGGCCTCAGAAGGGCTGAGCGGCTTTGCCAAGAGCTTCCTGCTGCATTCCACAGCACGAAGGGAGGGGCTGCTGCCATTCTTCTGGGTAGAAAGGGGTTCAAAGCCGCCCGGGAAGAGGCTGGGGGGTTGCGGAGGGGTCAGGCAGGCAGCTCGGATGGCGCTGGTGCTATGGAGGGTGAGGGAATTGTGCGTGGCCAAAGGTGGAAAGCTGCCAGCAGCTTCAGGCTCCGGGCAAGGGCCGCGGGCACCGTGGAGCCCGGCGGGCTGCCGGGACAGGGGGCGGGAGTATCTGCCGTGTGCCCGGAGCCCTGCCAGCCCTGGGGCCAAGGGCACCTGGGTGACAACGAATCCCGCCGGGCACACGGCGTGTCTCTGCAGCCTCGTGTGCCTTGGCATCGATCGGGAAGTGTATGTGATACAGAACGTGCCAGTTTCCTGCGTTTTTCGTAAATCCGGTGCAGTTCCTGGTCTCCTTGGGATGTTCCCCGTGGCACAGCGCTGAGAGGTTACAGGGGTGTGGGTAGAGAAGAAACCTGCAAGTCTTTAATGGAAAAATACTCTGTTCTTCCCAGCACAACTTGAAGCTATTTCCTCTTGCCCTATCCCTTTTACTTAGGAGCGAAGATCGAGAATATGTGGCTAAATTGGCCCTTCTGCAACTTGTTGAGTGGTAGCACTTGAGCATACTAACTCAATGTTGTATTAATTCTGTCTTTGAATGCAATAATGGATTGAAATTCCACAGTAAATTCTAGATGAATGATAGAAGAAAGATAATTCAATAATAAATTAAAATCAGCTATGCCTGAAATGACCCATGTTATTTCTGAACGAGATTGAGATGTTTGTGTATATCCATGTGGTATGTTGTAGGAGGGATGAATTGCATGGTTAGAGATTAACAGCTCCTAATTGCTTTGAGGGTGCTGGATGGAGTTTTGATTTGAAAGAATTTTGTTCTTTTTTATAGTATATGGACTATCAGAAATCTCTTGGAATAATTGTTTGACAAAATTCTGATTTCTCTTGATGGTGTCTTAAAGATTTGCCAAGGTTCTGGCAAAATGTTTCTGTCTGTTGCTAACCTCACCATGTTTTTGTATTTTGTGTGATTTGTGGTAGATCACAGTTTGAATGATCAGTATATGAAAGCATGAAATCCTTTGTCTCTCACAAGGTTCAGTGAAGAGATTCCTATTGAAGCTGATCCAGTGGGTCTGTACAGCTTTTAAAAATTACTACACACAATAAACCAAAATGTAAGTCTTAAAAGCAATACTCCTATATTTAAACATTCCTTTATATTTTTGAAGTAATTAGTAGAAAAAGGGAAGTAATGGTTTGTGAAAACCAGATTTAAAAATTACTTTATGGAAGTTAGATTAAGTCATGGGGTGAGTTGCTCATCCATGCACTCTAAATGCATTTATTAACCCCCAAAAAGGAAGCAATTGAGAGTGAAGTTAAAACAACCCACACTGGAGGGCAGCATTGGCTGCCAGAATCACTGTCAGTTCTTGTTAAGCCCGAGGGTTTCTGCAGGATTTGGAAAGGATTTGGAAAGGCTGGGTGTGACAGATACAGGCATATGCCCCACAGGCTTAGACCTCATAGATAAGAATTACTTTTTTTCTCCTTCAGAAGGAACTTCCATGTGAGTATTGTCTTTGTTCATGGCAGTTGTAAAAGACTGTGGTCAAATGTGGATGTGTCAGTCGACACTGGCAGGCAACTGGAGCAACCACAAAACCATGGCAAGGATTAACTTCATTTCAGTACCCCGCTAAGCTGTTCCTACATCATGAAATTATGTGGAGAAGGGCCCAAAACTGAGCACAGGATGGGAGATACAGCCCCCCAGTGCCAATGATGAGCAGTATCATTACCATGCACTCAGCCAGTACCTCAGTAAGCTGCCTACTGAATCTGAATTGTACTGCTTTCACACATAAAACTGACACTGTCATGTGATTTTTCAAAATTTATTTAAGTAAAATGTATCTATATATATATTGAAGTGAGGGTTAGAAAAACAATGTGAACATTTGGTGGATGGTAGTTCTTAGTTCAAAGCAGTATCATTTTAGGAAGCAAACTATGTTTGCATAGTCAAACAAACACAGAAAATGCTTCATGCCCGTGCAGGTGGGTTTGAGGGGTGGGGAAGGAGAGGAAGATAGCTGCAAAGAAAAGCCTACAGAAATCAAAAAAGAAGGCATGCTCCAAGTGCATTTCTTTTGAGGTCAGCAAATAAATGATTACATTGAAAATGAGCAGCATTTTCATAAACTTTTAAAACAATCTGTTTTCTTCCATATTTTACCCATCCTCCCCTTCGTCACCTTCCCCTTCCTCTTCATCAGCTCTGGCTAAAGCTTCTTCCTGTGTAGCCTTGAAATCCATTTCCTCTTCCACAGCGGGGTCTACAGTCTCAGTGATTTCTGGCCCGCTGGGGTATTCCTTTTGTGCTGGCTGGGGCAGTGTGGGCATGTGGCCTTCTGGACTGTATTTGTGACCCCAGCCAAAGTAGATGTTCTCAAATTTCCTGAGAAGGAGAAGTGAAAGATCACACATTCATCCCCTGACAAAATATTAGCAGAGACATTGTCAGGCATCCGTACTCTGCTGTGCAAAAAGTCACTGTGCTGCAGATTCCCTATAGTAGAAGAATTTTAAAGACAGCACCTCTTTTTAACTGCTCTCATGGTTATTAATATATCTTCTTTTTAAAATGATGTAGTGTCACTGCACTGCACTGCAATAGATTCCAACTTCAGGAGGGTAACAACGCGTAACATTCTGACACCAACTCCAGTGCCCTTTTAAAAGCATGTGGAGGTAATGACTGTGTAGCGGAATACACATGATGGTGTAGTGGTAATAACCATGTATAGTGGAAACAAACGAACATTAGAACCACAGAATGTAGCTGGTTTTGTAAGAAGTCCCACAGACACAAGAACATGGGTTTTAAATCAAGGACTCTGCTCAAATACTAACTGGGCATTTACATCCATTAACTTTATGCCAGCCTTCCCAATGATTATTTGTTTTCAGTGTTAAATACATATTTACTGTTGCTGTGCATATTCAAGTGGCCTTCTCAATCAGTCTCTGGAATAGTTAGAAATCAGTCAATGAATTAATAATAAAGCAACTCTGCCTGCATTAGAGAGACACCTGTGTGTAGCACATACAGTCACTGTTGTAATCATGTCAGCTAGACTCTCACCTGCCAGATGCAAAGGCATAAGCTCCAGGCCATCGGTTAGACTGCAGGATTGCAACAGAATATTGCGGGATCAGGTTTGTAGAAGCCTGAGCTGTCCAAGCAGGGATGTTTTTCATTCCTGGAGACAGCCAAACACACACTATTTATGAGTAAATGGACTTACAAAAGCCTCTACAAAGTATTTTTTAGACTGAGCTACAAGACTTCCATAGAATTCAAGCAAGATTTATATTAAGTTGTGTGACAGAAGAGCCAGAAGTCACAAACAGTAAGTGTAGGTGCTGTTTTCAAACAAGTGCTTTGGATGTATGGGTAGGTAGCACAGGAATGCTGATAGATCCCCCACATACAGAAAAGAGCATACTCCTGAATTCAGTAGCACTCACCCCTGGTTCTTTTGTCAAGGACTTCTTATCACTTATGGATAAATTATGTAGCTATTTTTCACCTTGATTAAAGAATGGAGAGTAGGAAAATAATCTAATATTGATGTAATCCAATATTCAGTCTCCCTTATTCCCATGTTTTGCCACAATGATATGCTAAAAGATCTAAATTCTTACAGAAATAATGTATTTCAGTGCATGTGTGTACATATTAATTATGCTATTTATTTACACATGTACACACACTTTTCTTTTTTCCTAAAAAGATGAGATAAAAAATAGCTGAATGTATTTAATGTAGTGAGTTGTTTTGAAATTGCAATAACCTGACAAGTCTAAATTATTTTTCCTTTTAATCTCAACAAGATGATTACCTAGTAAACCTGATTATTTCAGTTTTAATATCAATACTGTTAACCATTTCACTTTTGATTGATTTTGTAAAAGAATGTGTTTACCCTACAGACGCAAACTATATTGTTCCAAGAAGTGTCCAAGAACTCCAAGAGTTCTATAATTTCAAATATTTACTGCTAAATTACNTGCATAGTGGAAACAAACGAACATTAGAACCACAGAATGTAGCTGGTTTTGTAAGAAGTCCCACAGACACAAGAACATGGGTTTTAAATCAAGGACTCTGCTCAAATACTAACTGGGCATTTACATCCATTAACTTTATGCCAGCCTTCCCAATGATTATTTGTTTTCAGTGTTAAATACATATTTACTGTTGCTGTGCATATTCAAGTGGCCTTCTCAATCAGTCTCTGGAATAGTTAGAAATCAGTCAATGAATTAATAATAAAGCAACTCTGCCTGCATTAGAGAGACACCTGTGTGTAGCACATACAGTCACTGTTGTAATCATGTCAGCTAGACTCTCACCTGCCAGATGCAAAGGCATAAGCTCCAGGCCATCGGTTAGACTGCAGGATTGCAACAGAATATTGCGGGATCAGGTTTGTAGAAGCCTGAGCTGTCCAAGCAGGGATGTTTTTCATTCCTGGAGACAGCCAAACACACACTATTTATGAGTAAATGGACTTACAAAAGCCTCTACAAAGTATTTTTTAGACTGAGCTACAAGACTTCCATAGAATTCAAGCAAGATTTATATTAAGTTGTGTGACAGAAGAGCCAGAAGTCACAAACAGTAAGTGTAGGTGCTGTTTTCAAACAAGTGCTTTGGATGTATGGGTAGGTAGCACAGGAATGCTGATAGATCCCCCACATACAGAAAAGAGCATACTCCTGAATTCAGTAGCACCCACCCCTGGTTCTTTTGTCAAGGACTTCTTATCACTTATGGATAAATTATGTAGCTATTTTTCACCTTGATTAAAGAATGGAGAGTAGGAAAATAATCTAATATTGATGTAATCCAATATTCAGTCTCCCTTATTCCCATGTTTTGCCACAATGATATGCTAAAAGATCTAAATTCTTACAGAAATAATGTATTTCAGTGCATGTGTGTACATATTAATTATGCTATTTATTTACACATGTACACACACTTTTCTTTTTTCCTAAAAAGATGAGATAAAAAATAGCTGAATGTATTTAATGTAGTGAGTTGTTTTGAAATTGCAATAACCTGACAAGTCTAAATTATTTTTCCTTTTAATCTCAACAAGATGATTACCTAGTAAACCTGATTATCTCAGTTTTAATATCAATACTGTTAACCATTTCACTTTTGATTGATTTTGTAAAAGAATGTGTTTACCCTACAGACGCAAACTATATTGTTCCAAGAAGTGTCCAAGAACTCCAAGAGTTCTATAATTTCAAATATTTACTGCTAAATTACAACATTCCTAGTGGCTCTCTATCCAAAACTTCATATTCCATGAAGAATACCTTTATCTTCAGATATTAGAGTAAGAAGGGGTGGTCCTGTTTCTTCCTCTTGCTCTTCTGCCTCATCCTCTTTGTCTTCATCCTCTTCATCCTCCTCATCTTCATTTTCCTCTAATTTTAGAGGATTAATCCAAACACAGCGACCCTATAATTGATGGGGGAAAGTAATTAATATATGTGACAATCATTGTAAGAATGCAAGTTAAAACTAGTTAAAACAATTGGCTCAGACACACAAACAGTTAAAGGATGGGGAGAAGAAAAATACATATTCCATAACTGGTATATTGTTAACACAATCTTGTATCCTCTTGGTGGAACGTTCCCCTCATTCCTTCCTCATCCTTGCTTACTATTTGAGAATAACCTTATACCTCTGTCATCAGCTTTTTGTCATTTTATATTCTTCAGTTCCTGGCCAGTTTGGTTTATATCCTTGCTAGATTACCAGTCACTGCAAACTATGGACTTTACCCCTTCTTTTTAAAATATGCCTTGTTATTTAGCTTCTGTTATGTTCAGAGGAGCATAACAGAACGTTCTTAAGATTCTAATGCATATAAATTTTATTTTTTACAACTATTGTTTTGCTGGTAGTAAGTTTAAACCTTATTTCCTGCCATTTGCTGTTATTTTACACTAGCCTTCTTGAATTGGTGGACTGGCCATCAAACCGTCCAGCAATGAAAAGTAAGTGAGTACTACCTCTTTCTAGCACTAGTCCGATAGAACTTGCTTTTAAGCTTTTTCATTTGCGTATTTCACAGCAGAAAGTATAAAACAAAAAAAACCAGAGAAAGCACCAAATAAGTTCCATTTAGCATAGAACAGTAAGCTATCTTTGTTTTAGCATCCTGCCCAAGAAAAGAGAATTTTAAACATTTTGTCAAGGAAGGATCTCAAAGCAGAAAACCTAATACAGAAGAAATGATTGTTACCTATCAGGTCCTAACTCCATACTGTTATTTAAAGACAGTCTTCAATCTCAAGAACACATCACCGGAAAAAGTACTAAACCTAGAAGGTTCCTAAATATGTATACATATATACATAAAAATACATGGTACATGTAAATATATGCAAGATATTTACATATTATATGTAATATAAAATGTATGTTTTATATGTAAGATATTTAGGTATTATATATGATATAAAATATATTTTCTGTATCTTTCAGTCCATTACTATTTCTGGTGAATAGTTTGCATGTGCAGGTGAGGATTGTCATTCATATCCTGTAACCCTACAAGCTCTGCAGTGGGAATGTTATCCAAGGTCCATGTGCGCTATACTGGCACGTACCTGATTTAGAATGCCCTTTACATGGTGTGCCCACATGGCGAGGGAATCCACCATTTCAGACACAAGAGGAGGCTCAAAATCAGGGTTTTCTTCATATATATCTCCTTCTTCTTCTTCTTTGTCCTCATTTGCAAACTGGTAAAATCCAGTGGGAGAGACATGGGTTCCAGCTGAGATTCGAGCTATCTGTGCACGCAGGTAATTGGCCTCATTTCCAGGAAAAGGAGGAAAGCTCACTACAGGAGCATCCAGCTGACCAGTGAAGAACTTCTTGATTTTCCTGGCACAGACAATCTGGGCTGGTGTCACCGGAGGCAACTTCACCCAGGGTTTGCCGGGCTCATTACAGACAAAATAGACATATTTATTAGCCCCAGTCCCATTTTCTTCTTTTGGGACCTCAGGTGGGGGTTTATAGGTGGACTTTAGTGATTCATCTTTTTTTTCCTTTCTCCTCATCTTCTTCACCCTCACCCATCTCTTTCTCTCCTTCCTCAATAGCTTCTTTTCCTTCCTCTCCTGTTTCCTCCTCCTCCTCTGGCCCTTCACGTAACTCCACTTCAGCTATAATATAGCTCATTTCCAGGCCCAAAATTTTGCCCCAGAAGCGACAGGTCTGGATTGGCTGAACTTTAATGAAGTTTTTAAGGGAAAGGAATATGCAATAGGATTCATCTTTGTTCAGGCNAGTGATTCATCTTTTTTTTCCTTTCTCCTCATCTTCTTCACCCTCACCCATCTCTTTCTCTCCTTCCTCAATAGCTTCTTTTCCTTCCTCTCCTGTTTCCTCCTCCTCCTCTGGCCCTTCACGTAACTCCACTTCAGCTATAATATAGCTCATTTCCAGGCCCAAAATTTTGCCCCAGAAGCGACAGGTCTGGATTGGCTGAACTTTAATGAAGTTTTTAAGGGAAAGGAATATGCAATAGGATTCATCTTTGTTCAGGCCAATTCCAGCCTGTTCAAAATAAAACGCTGTTTCCATCACATTTTGTAGAGAGGGCTGTACCAAGGAAAGAAGATTCAAAGTTAGAGCTAAAGAATAGTATAATTATCTATTTTAAAAAGTAAACATGTTATCTACTGAACATTATACTGTGCTTTCCTGTAGTGCCACTAATTATCTCAAGGTACTTTGCAGACATTCATTCTTTTTGTACTATCATTTAGAAAAATTAAAAGTGTCTTTTAGTGGTAAAGAAGGGAACACAGATGAACTGCAGCTTTTAGGACACAGGATTTCAAAATTCAAACTCCTAATTACTGCAAAATAAGGAAAGTCCTGATTCTTACACATGATTTTCAAAGGATTCAGTGCCAGGGTGCTAGGGCATGTTAGCTAAGAGGCCTTGATGCCTGCAAACAGTGACACTGTGTTACCTTGTGTCATAGATAATACATACATAGATAATAATAATATGTGTACTCTGGAATGGTAATTCATTTGAATATATACTGGTATCTTCATATGAAAATCAACATCTTGTTGATTGATTTCCCTTGGTTATTACAATTCTCATTTATATTCTTATAATTCTCATTATACAAATTCTCATTTTTCCTTGGGTACAAATGCTTCTGCATGTAAGCAACTGAATAATGAAAAATCTTGTTTTAATAGGTATTTTCAATTGTATTAGTTCTTCATTAAAACAATCTTTTGTTTCAGTTGGAGAAAGACAGACTGGAACCAGAGCTGGAGCTGGAAGGATCACAAAATTCTGCATTCTCTATTTTACAGTAGCAGCTGTGCACAATATTGTGTAACTGGTATCAAGATTTATGGTCACTTTAGGGAAAGGAATGTCCTTTTTATGTGAAGAAAAGAAACTTGGATGCAATATTCCAGGCTGAACTGGAATTTGGCAGATGTTATAAGCCTTACTTTCTGTTTGTCACCTCTAGAACATCCCTGATTTTAAAGGCTCAGGATATTTGATTTACTACAGGAAAAAATCTCAACTAAGTAACCACATGCATTTTTTTCTTCAGAACTAGACCTGGGAGCAGCTCAGCTGTGAAGAGGGCATGTGGAACTGTGACTGCAATTATTTGTATGGTCATGAGAGGCAGGCACTACAGAAGAGATCACAACTTCCTCCCTACCTCCCTTCCCTTCTTACCATCCGCCCACCCCTTCCCTCGTATATATGGTGTTTGTTTCACTCCAGCAATAACTCACCACCTCTTCTTCTGCTTCTTCGTGTTCTTCTTTTGCATCTTCCTTGACGAACAAAGCTTTACGCTTTTCTGCAGCTTCAAATGTTGGAAGAATCAGATGTTCGTCTTGAAGGGTGTCCATTTTTTTCTGAAACTTCACATCCTTGCTGATATTCTCAATTATGTCTGCTGTATTTGTGGGCTGTTCATCCAGGATCTTTTTTAGTACACTAACAAGATGATCATGTCTGTAATATAAATGTAAGTATTGTTGGCTTATTTTGCAAAAGTCTTAGAGTATTATGCTTTTAGTAACAAAAGTAAAGGCTAATCATCTGGAACTTTGGAGAAATCGTTGGAATAGTTAGAAGAAAGGGGATCACGTTGAGTTAAGGGAAATCAGTCTTAAAACTAGTCTGATTATACTTAGGTGCCATCCATTTCTGGTATATACCCCATCTACCTATGAGCTGAAGCTAAATTTAAACTTACATTTTATCAGACCAATTTATTTTTAACTCTACAAAAATTCTTTTAGGAATTTTGGTTCTGAAAGACGTTAGACACATCCAAGTACCACTAGTGATTAAATACTGCGTGTATAACATTATCCCATTCTATATATACCTCCCTTTTTTAACATAACCCTTTGTTCTCTCCACTCATACTCCCTGCCCTTTTTGATTGTGATCCTTTTTCAGACTTACAAATTCAGGCCAGATCTTGTGCTGGTCTTCACTAAATAGGCTTTTGCATTCTGGATTGCCTGCATCCGGGCTTTGGGATCGGGTATCTCATCCTCATATGGGCTGTATCCTGGATCGTCAAGACCATAACCCGGTTCGTGTGGCTGATAAGGGCCATGCCCAGGTTCATAGGCATCTTGTGGGTAGACACTTTCTGGTTCCTGTGAAGGGCCTAGTCCTGATGGATCCATGCTGTGCCTTGCCCCCTGTGCCTGACGGGAGCCTTGTCCCGGCAGATGTTTCTCTGTGGCACCTGCAGCTGGCCAGCGGCTTGCGCTGCTCGCCAGGGGTGGCCGAGGCGTTCAACCGCGCTCTGGAACGGACACGGTGCTTGTCCTGCTGCACGGCTCTGGCCGACACTTCCCCTTTGGCCCTGTGCTTGGCGGGGGTCCTGGTGCGGCTGAGAGCAGCTTTTCCTCAGTGCTCGTGGCCGCTCAGACCCTCGCCTTATCTCCTGCCATGCCCAGGGGGCCGGTCCCGGTTCCGACGGCTGAGGCTGATGAGGGTGTCAGCAGGCGGCTGCCCCGCGGCGGGTGAGGAGGGTGGGAGCTGTGTCCGGACCACAGGCGGCCGCGCTCCTGCCCTTCCCTCGGGACAGCCTGGGGCGGGGGCTCGCTGGGAGCCCGGGGTGCGGCCCGCTCAGCAGGAGCGGCGGCGGCGGCGGGCGGAGCGTCGCCGTGGGAGCGCGACCGGCGGGGAGGGCACCCCCAGTGAGCCGCCCGAGAGGCCGCTGCCCTTCGCAGAGGGGCTTTCAAGCCCTTCTTTCTGACTTTCAGCGAGATTCAGGGGGTCACGGTGAAAGGAATGTGTTCCTGGCTGGACGGCGCCCTGAGCAACCTGGGCTAGGGAATGGCGTCGCTGCCCGTGGCAGCAGGTGAGAAGTAGGTGATGTTTAGTGACCCTTCCAATGCAAACCAGTCATGCTCTGTGAAAACCGTGAAATGCTGTTGATGCTTCTCCTTGAACGTTGGTGGTACGAGTCTCTTTCAGAGGTCTGCTGAGAGCAGAAGAGTGGGTCTTCAAAAGTTTAATCTTACTTTAAAAGGACGTTAATTTGCCTTCATTGCTCTCGTACGTATTTTAATGGCAATATGCGGTTCATAAAGTACAAAGATTTTTCTTTTAAGAGAAGAAAAATACTGTAAAATCTGATATTAGCTTAAAAATATTCTGTTCACAGATCCAAGGGGAAAATATCCCCAAGCAGATATAAGTTAAGTTGGAATTAAGGTACTTGGATAGAAAACGGTTTTTTCATGCAGTGCCATCAGTGTTAATCAGAGAATTATAGAATCTGCCGAGTTGGAAGCGACCCATGAAGATCGCTAAGTCCAATTCCTGGCCCTGCACTGGACACCCCAGAAATCACACCATGTGCCCGAGAGCATTGTCCAAATGTTTCGTGCACTCAGACGGATTCAGTGCTGTGACCACTTCGCTGGGGAGCCTATTCCAGTTCCCAGCCACCCTCTGGGTGAAAAACCTTTACGTGATACCTGACCTAAACCTCTCCCAACTCAGTTTCATGCTGTTTCCTCAAGTCCTGTCATAGGTCGAGAAGGTGAAGAATTAAGGGCACAGCTGGCCATTACGTGAGTAACTTGCATTTGTAACAGTATTCAAACACTAAATTGTTTAAAGATTTGACTTTATTTCCCATTATCCTACTCTGATTCTATTGGTAAAGGATTCAGTCTGTTTTTCCAGGTCGAGTCTGTTTTGCCTGTGACAGTAACAGGTGAATGATCTTCCTGCCCTTACCTTAACCTGTTGTGTTTTTTCTCTCTTCTCCAGTTTAAAAGAGGGAGTGATAGAAAATCCACTTAGGTGGTCACCTGGCGACCAGCTAGGGTGAAACCACTACAGTGCTATAAAAATCTCAGCAAAATGCCCTATTAAAGTTACAAGTTGTGTTAAATAAAGTAGTGCAATACCTGAACTGTAAAATATACTACTCTGTCATTGATGCATCAGCTAATGTAACTTTTAAAAAGTGTGGTTTATTTTGGATATTTATTAGAAGCAACCAGAAAAAAATTATCAAGTAGGTATGGCAAACTTCTGTCAAGTTCCAAGAGAATAAATTCTAGAAGTATCATTGAGGAATCTGACCCCTTCTGAAAGAGTAGCAAAACATACTTTTCCACATCCTTAACAGGTGGAGCATTTATAGAAAGAATTAAAAAGTTTCTGCATTGTGTTCCTGTGATTCTAACAAGTAAGACATTATCATAAAAAATGTTAGTTCTGCTGGGTTTCTACTTGTAGAGGTTTTTTAATTGATCTTTGCAAGGAATGTGTCCAGGTTCATTTTGCAGAACTTACACATTGACTGCAGAGGGCGATACAGTACTTGCAAATTACTTGGGGCTTCCTTTTCATTTGATTTCCATAGCTCATATTTGGAGGGAAAGCTTTTTAGTAATTCACTTCTATTAAAACTGTGTGGAATTAAGTTTTCTTTCTACTTGTGATGTTAAGTAGCTGCTCAAGAAAGGCAACTGCTTTGACNGTGGGAGCGCGACCGGCGGGGAGGGCACCCCCAGTGAGCCGCCCGAGAGGCCGCTGCCCTTCGCAGAGGGGCTTTCAAGCCCTTCTTTCTGACTTTCAGCGAGATTCAGGGGGTCACGGTGAAAGGAATGTGTTCCTGGCTGGACGGCGCCCTGAGCAACCTGGGCTAGGGAATGGCGTCGCTGCCCGTGGCAGCAGGTGAGAAGTAGGTGATGTTTAGTGACCCTTCCAATGCAAACCAGTCATGTTCTGTGAAAACCGTGAAATGCTGTTGATGCTTCTCCTTGAACGTTGGTGGTACGAGTCTCTTTCAGACGTCTGCTGAGAGCAGAAGAGTGGGTCTTCAAAAGTTTAATCTTACTTTAAAAGGACGTTAATTTGCCTTCATTGCTCTCGTACGTATTTTAATGGCAATATGCGGTTCATAAAGTACAAAGATTTTTCTTTTAAGAGAAGAAAAATACTGTAAAATCTGATATTAGCTTAAAAATATTCTGTTCACAGATCCAAGGGGAAAATATCCCCAAGCAGATATAAGTTAAGTTGGAATTAAGGTACTTGGATAGAAAACGGTTTTTTCATGCAGTGCCATCAGTGTTAATCAGAGAATTATAGAATCTGCCGAGTTGGAAGCGACCCATGAAGATCGCTAAGTCCAATTCCTGGCCCTGCACTGGACACCCCAGAAATCACACCGTGTGCCCGAGAGCATTGTCCAAATGCTTCGTGCACTCAGACAGATTCAGTGCTGTGACCACTTCTCTGGGGAGCCTATTCCAGTTCCCAGCCACCCTCTGGGTGAAAAACCTTTACGTGATACCTGACCTAAACCTCTCCCAACTCAGTTTCATGCTGTTTCCTCAAGTCCTGTCATAGGTCGAGAAGGTGAAGAATTAAGGGCACAGCTGGCCATTACGTGAGTAACTTGCATTTGTAACAGTATTCAAACACTAAATTGTTTAAAGATTTGACTTTATTTCCCATTATCCTACTCTGATTCTATTGGTAAAGGATTCAGTCTGTTTTTCCAGGTCGAGTCTGTTTTGCCTGTGACAGTAACAGGTGAATGATCTTCCTGCCCTTACCTTAACCTGTTGTGTTTTTTCTCTCTTCTCCAGTTTAAAAGAGGGAGTGATAGAAAATCCACTTAGGTGGTCACCTGGCGACCAGCTAGGGTGAAACCACTACAGTGCTATAAAAATCTCAGCAAAATGCCCTATTAAAGTTACAAGTTGTGTTAAATAAAGTAGTGCAATACCTGAACTGTAAAATATACTACTCTGTCATTGATGCATCAGCTAATGTAACTTTTAAAAAGTGTGGTTTATTTTGGATATTTATTAGAAGCAACCAGAAAAAAATTATCAAGTAGGTATGGCAAACTTCTGTCAAGTTCCAAGAGAATAAATTCTAGAAGTATCATTGAGGAATCTGACCCCTTCTGAAAGAGTAGCAAAACATACTTTTCCACATCCTTAAGAGGTGGAGCATTTATATAAAGAATTAGAAAGTTTATGCATTGTGTTCCAATGATTCCAACAAGTAAGACATTATCATAAAAAATGTTAGTTCTGCTGGGTTTCTACTTGTAGAGGTTTTTTAATTGATCTTTGCAAGGAATGTGTCCAGGTTCATTTTGCAGAACTTACACATTGACTGCAGAG
The DNA here is from genome assembly GCA_013400915.1 of Pardalotus punctatus. Classification (NCBI taxonomy): domain Eukaryota; kingdom Metazoa; phylum Chordata; class Aves; order Passeriformes; family Pardalotidae; genus Pardalotus; species Pardalotus punctatus. Next base: position 46,828 of record VZTX01016544.1, read on the forward strand.
GGCGATACAGTACTTGCAAATTACTTGGGGCTTCCTTTTCATTTGATTTCCATAGCTCATATTTGGAGGGAAAGCTTTTTAGTAATTCACTTCTATTAAAACTGTGTGGAATTAAGTTTTCTTTCTACTTGTGATGTTAAGTAGCTGCTCAAGAAAGGCAACTGCTTTGACTTTTCAATTTTATTCAGCAAAGAAGGAAAACTAGGGGCACCTATATTGCAGTTGTGTAAGTTAGGACATGTAAGGTGTGCCAGGGCTCAGGACAAAGAATACATCAGTGCAGAAGGATGTTTCAGCAAGGTGCTGTGATGGTCTTTTGTTGATGCAGAAAAGTAGGAATTGGGTATGTGCAATACTGCAGCATAATATACTCTGATGATCATTGGAAGTAGCATGGGTTAATTAGCTGAACAGTAACTGAGGTATTAATGTTTTCCCCTTTCAAAGGAGATATGTTAATGGTTTGTATTGTCTCTGCTGTGGCCAGGTAGCCATGGTCTCTTATCCTGTGGAATCAATTCTGCTTTTCAGTACCTGGTGGTTTGGGTTGGTTTTTTGGTTGTGGGTTTTGGTTTTTTTCGGTTTTGTTTGGTTTTTTGGTTTTGTTTTGTTTGGGTTTTTTGTTGTTGTTGTTTGGTTGGTTTTTTGTTTTGTGGTTTTTTGTTTATTTTGGTTTTTTTCTTGTTTTTTTTCTGAACTCTTGCCTGTTACTGGCTTTGAAATGGAGATCCAAAGATGATACAAAATGTTGCCCATAGAACTGGACATCTGTTGCATTTCTATATGCTTTCATTTGTGAACTTTGTACATGTGAATTTTGCACTGGGAATGGAATGACTGGCAATGAGAATAAAGCTGCCCTTTTCAGCTGATAATTCTTCCATGCTCTGTTGATGTCTTTGCAAACAAGTATTGAATTGGAAAGCCCAGATTCAGGTCCCAGGTGTGTCTTCCTAGAAGAATGCCTTCATCTGGAGGCTCATAAGTAGCACCTGTAACTACTGAGGTGAAGCTGGTCTTTCCTCTCTATCTGGCAAGGCAAATTTAACTGAATTCCAGCCTATACAATAGGAACCAGCTGCTGTTGGTTTCTGCTCAGAGCTTGTTCCATCAAGCCAGTTCCAGCTGCCAGGTGTGCTGGCAGCTCACTTTAAGAGGAGGGCGTAAGTAGTAGCTTGTTGGATTTCCTTGGGCATAGGTTTCAAACTGGGTGTCGTGGTCAAGACCCAAGTGCCTGAGAGTCTGACGATAATCCTTAGCTTCTCCTTCACACTGTGTTTTTGAATGAAATACTTAGGCTTGCTCTGGCTGCTTCCAAATGACTTCAAGAGGCAAGGTACTTGAAAAGTACAGATTCTGTCTTGTTACCTTTGTTAATTCTTTGTTAATTGTTAAAAAACTATTAACTACGTAACTACTTTTTAATCTTTCTTTCATTAATATGTTCAGTTCAGAAGCCAGTGACATTTATTTCTTCTGTAATTCCAAAAAACCCTAATGCAATTCTATGCTTGTTTAAACATACAGCAAGTGTTTTTAGTTGTGTGATGGAGTTTCCTCTTTTATTCCTTTTTTTAAAACCAAAGAGGATCAAAATATATTTCTGCATCACTTTCAGGATAGTTTTTCATCTGATCGAAATTCTTCTTTGTATGTCACTTCTGATAGTAATTTCCTGCTAAATATCGAACTAAGTTCTTGTATGTGTAAAAGTTAGTATTATTTCAATCTTAACTGTTTGTTGTGCAGAGAGTAATAGACAGTCATACAAGTTCTCCTTAAAATCCGGCAGGCTTTTTCTGTTGGTTCCAAGGTTTTCACTGAGTCATTACTGCAGGCATGCCTCTTTCTTCTTCCCTAGGGCTTGATTCTTTCCTCTTCCCTGGGCTTTATGCTGAAGTCCATCTGTATTCCTCAAGTGGGCATAGGCATTAGATTAGCACTGGCAGTCTCAGATGCTTTTCTACGTGAGGCAATATTATTAGGAAGCTGAGGGACCATCATCCTTCTGTGGGGGGCTGATAGGAAATGTCTATGGTGCTCTGAAAAAAATAATGACTTTTGGAGATGTAGTGCTAGCTTTTGCTCTTATTGAAGTCAGCAGGAGCAATGCTACTGACTTCTGTGACAGTGAGATTAAGTCCTTTGTCATTTCATTTTCATGTTTCGACATAGGTGAGGATATATGCTGGGAGACAAACTGATTTTTAATTCTGACTTCTCGGGGAGAGCTTCTGTGGTTAAGGCCGAGTGCAACTTGGTATCCTGATGTGTGAATTCTGTGTTTTACATTCCCCGAGTTCAGAAAATCACCATGCGTTACAGGTAATGGTGCACTGGCAGCAGCGCTGGCATGGACCAGTAAAGTTTCAAGGGGGTAAAAATTTTTTTATCACCTGGTAATCTGAGTTTTAAAGCTTTGTTGTAAACTATGCTTTTGTTCAAACTGTGTTATTACAGTGACGTAGTGAGGATTTTTGTTAGGAGAGTGCAGGAAATTGAAGCTGATAGATTTTTAGATCTGGAATGTAGTGTCTTTGTGTATGTGATTTCTGTTACTGAGTGTGTATGGTGATGGTATTTCTCTGGCTTTGGTCACTGTGTGACTGACTAAAAATTGCACTGGACAGCATAATTAGTGCTTCCTGGGTGCTGTATCTCTAATTTATAATAATTTTAATTTATGTTGGTATGTTTTATGGTGGGCTTTGATATTTTTGAGGAGAAAGCCTAATTTTCTGGCAAAGAGGGTGTGTTAGTTGTGCATATTTTAAGTAAGTGCTGGGATTAAGCAGTGCCAGCTGAGGTACTTTGTGCTGGTGCTCAGAACTGTCTATTTCCTACATGTCTCTTAGATCCCATCTGCAGTTTTTGGAGCTGTGTGGTGTGACACTTTCTAGGGTGGGATGAAAGGCAGAGTGACCCTTACTAGCAGTTACAGAAGTGATATGGAGTTCAAACGGGCCCGTTTTGGATCCGTGTAGGACCAGCTCAGCTTCTGTTCCATGTGTTTGTCAACTGGTGTGCAGAGAAATCTGAACGTTTGATTTTTTTTTGCATTCCTTTGAGAAAGTTCTGACTATGCATAATTGTGTGTTTCAGTACCATTCTCATCGACTGAACTGGTTTCAGTGGTTCATGTTGAAGACACCCAGTTTTTTCCTCAGAGCAGTATAGATCCTGATGATTGTTGTGTTGTAACAGGGGAAAACAGGACTGTTGGAGTTAAGGATCTTTGCTGCAGCAGTGTTACCAGGCATCAGTACTGTAGTGGAATTAGCTTCAAATACCCTCCTCTGCTTGGGCTGGTTGAAGGCGTGTGAAACCTCAACAGGCTTGTTTTCTCCTTTCTGTGCCTGTAAACGTCTCCTTTGTTGGGGGATGGGTTAGGGTTAGGCAAGGGGAGGTTTTTTTCATTGTGGAAATGCTTGGGTGTTTTGTTTCAGCGAAGAGTCCATTAAATGACAGTAAAAATGAAGCAATGATTTATTGTCATTACTAAAAGGGAGGTTCAATTTTTACTCTGCAGATCTGGCACTTCTGCTCTGTTTCTGAGAGTGAACTTTTATATTTATTAGATATTGCATTCAATTTGCAATGCTTATATATAAAGGTTTTATTCTTACGTGAAGCTGAGCAAGTGCAATTATTTCACAATGATTAAAGATTTCAGTCAGTTCTTATTTTGCTTTTCCCTAGCGTTGTGTGTCATAGCACTTCCCATTGTACAGTGTCGCAGAATGTCAGTAAAATCCACACCATCACCAATGTTGCAGGGAACCTCATTTAAGAGAAACCTCACTTAAGAGTCACCTCACTTAAGAGAAAGGACCGTAACTCTTCCGCAATGACAAGGGGAAAAAGCAGTCGATGACCAATATGACCAATAGCAAGCTTCAATCCGTTTATTTTTCAGGTTCACAGCCTTAAGTACATTTTTGCAGCACCTAGCAATATTACATGTCATAAAATCATTGGTTAGTAAGACTACTTGTCATTCTATTATTGGTTAGTTGTACAGTCACATCAACCTGTTCCCACCCTCTCGTGGTCCCTACGATCTGGTTTTTTCTATTCTCTTGACTACAATCCTTCTTTCATAGGCCTCGGTACTTTCCAGACCATCAAGGACATCGTCCTTGCAGTTATCTTCAAAATTCTGCCTTCTGCTCGCACAATGCCCTTTCTGTGCTCTGCAGAGGCAAAATCTGCAGAGACACAGACTCTAGCATTCCATGGCTGCCTTGCTCTTTGAGCCATTTCTCCACAGTACAGAGAATGGGTTCTTTCATTTTTCCCCCTGCTATGGTGAGCATACCCTTTGCTGTTTATCAAATACCTATAAAATAAATATTCTAAAATCAAAATCCTTCAGGAGCGTAGAGGACATTGTTTCCATTAGAAACTGGAAATGGCTAGGAGGTTTTGTGGTACTTAGGGATATATAGAAGATAATATTTCACTAGCATTAGTCATACATGTAAGTTCAGCCTAAGTTCTTTACAGGAGGAGCTTGCCATGTTAGACTCAATGAATATGAAATTCTAATAAAATGACCTTTTTTATATTGCAGTTCTGTCAGGAAATTCATGCTACTGAATATGACTTTTTAAAAATACAACTTTTCAGGTCATGTTTTTTTTTTCAACACCATCCAATCAAGTTGTCCTACATTTTGGTGTTTTGACTGTGTGATATGTAATAATTGGTATGTGTAAGGACAGCAGTATACTGAAAATAGTGTATTTAATTGTATCCACTGAGTTAATAATGCAATTGCATTCTTAATTTAAAATTATACTTAAAGTGTGGCAGGGAAGTAAGCCTATAAAGTTCACTTTGATTTTCAATAAAGAGAACTCCATCTCTCTCCTTGAGATTGCATTAAATGCCATTAGATTAATCATTTCCTCTGGAAATAATTTCTATAAGTTTAATCACTCTTTAATTGTAAATTTGATGTCTATGTTCAGTATCCATTGTTGCATTTAACTTTGTCCCATTTTCTTTTTTCCAGACATGTTGAGCTTCCTGTAAACAACCTTCTCCTAGTAACAAACATGCTCACTTGAAAACTAATTTTGTTCTTTCTTTTCATTTTTATTATGTTGGATAGAGCATTTGTTTTCAGTTAGTTACTTAGTCTCCATGTCCTTTTTCTCCTCCATGAAAAGCACAAGAAAAACAAAGCAAAAATTGGCATCAGCAATCAAAATACTATATTTAGGGGAAGTAAAGAGGAGTACCTATGAAGTGTCTCAGAGATATGTTTCTCCTTATTTTATATTAACAACTTTGCAATATCTTGACTTTCCATCCTGTTTTACATATAAATAAGTTTTCCATAGAAAATATACTATGAATTTAGATAGCACAGTAGTTTCTATTAGTCTGTGTTTTTCTTGCAGAATATTTATATAACTATTCTAAACAGTATCTTAGCTTCATTTGAAACTTGCTTCCATCTATGCTTTGTTGATGAAAACAGCTTCTTTAGCTGTCAGTGTTAATAAGTGTTCAAAGAATTCATATTAAACCATAAATTTTTTTTTGCATTCCTTTGTCAAAATATGAAAAAATATTGTGTCCATGTAAGAAAATGTAAGGGCATGTTAAAAGGTGCCCTCTGAAGTATGTAAAACTTTGGGGCTATAGTATTTTACTTACAGCTGTCTGGAGTGAGATTCAGAACTCTTTGATGCTTAGAGTCAACATGCATGGGGTAAAATGTTTGGAATTTAAAAAGACATTACAATCCATGCATTGAGCAAGGATTTCTTAAATGAATGATATGGGAATTCTGTCATCACATGCTGTAAGTTAGGCATCTCTTCAGGCTTTAGTCACCTTTCTTATAATGGAAACAGGTCACAATTATCTGTTTCACACTCAAAATTTATTGATCTTCTACTGAAGGAGAAGACCACTTTCTACCTTTTCCTGTGCTGTCCAAAGAAGTAAGTAGGGCTTGTTTTCTGAAGAACAGCTGCTGGGGGCACACACCCTTTATACTTGCCTGGATAGATCTTACCAGGGGAGAAACCTGAATTAACTCCCTTCAGGCTGAGACTCAAACCATATTCCTCTCATCTGAGTAAGGGAACTGGATCTGTCTGGGGGGACTCAGATACACCACAGAATTCTGCTAACCTTTTCCTAGCTTAATATTCAAATTTTTTCTTTCCATCTTTAATAAAGCAAAACCATGACCTTGGAATAAAGTAATGAGTAATTTCTTATGAGGTTCCAGTACAGTCAGTAAAAAGAGGAAAACAATGAGAGCTAATACCTCACAGCCAACAGCAGTTTTTGCAGGATGCAGTCATAACTGTAAGGAGAAAACATGGGGGGCAAAAAGTTCAGGTATTAGAATAGTTCACAATAGAGCTTACACTTCTCTTCAAAGAATTTAGGTCCAATCACCGTCTGTTAATCCCATAGTGGTTTGCTTCCTGAAGTGACCATGACTTCATTCAAAGGGCCAAATTCTGTTGTAGAATTAGTTACCTCAGTGAGATAGGTGTGATTCAAAATCTTGCTTGAAAGGAGCTGGCATTACATATTTTGATTTATGGCATTTCACAGAAGGATATGCTAAGTTCATGCATTAAAACCCCCCAACTTTTTGCACAGATATAAATGAGTGTGAAGCAATAAGAATAATGCTTCAAGTTTAAAAGAAAAAAACCAAGCCTCTTATTTACAAGGTGGTATATTTACAGATGAAAAGAAATAATACCAGGAAAACTTTCAGCAGTCTTAACATGCCTACTACCTGTGTTGAATTTCCACTCTTCTTGGCAACTCATGGTAATTGCTGCTTTAGGTTGGGATTATTATTAATAAATGCTGCACAGTGTTGTGAGGTACTGCTTTACTGGCTGCTTTGAAACAAGCATCAAAACCTTGGTGAATAGGTTTAAACAGTTTGTTATTTGTATTCGAAAGAATATCATGGCTGAGGAATTCTGAGTTTACCGGCTTAATTATGCACTGGTTTGAATTGGCTTACCCAGCACCTGAAGACACAGTATATTAATATTCTTCTCTCTGTGGTGATTAAAATAGCTGTTGGTTTCATTACCAGGTTTGTGAATGCTCTGCCTGTTTTAAGACTCGGTTCTTTAGCCTGAGATCTTAGACTCAAAGCTTCTTTTACTATGTAATCCGGAGTTTGCAATTTATTTGAATGAGGTATAGATTTTGTATTGATCTCTGATTATTAATTGAGCAATTCTTGCCATGTATTCTTAATCAACCTTTCACTCTGTGTATTAACTAATTTTGTGATAAGAAATTTAACCTTTGATAATTAAGCAGTAATAAAACTAGACTATTGCGAAGTTGTGCTCTCAAAAAAAAATCAGGTTCAGCTTTAAATTGTATAGTTCATGTTGCCTTTCTCTTCACTGCTTAGTACTGAAGTACAACTAAAATGGGGGGGGGGAAGGCTTCTAAGTAGAAGTATTAATACTTTGAATTTTACATCTCTTAATCTTGACGTTTTTACAGGCTTTCTGTCTGTATTATGAGAAACTTAGAAATCCAAATGTAATAGGAATCAAGACACAGTAATGGTAAAACTTGTTATGTATCCAATTTTTGGGAAACAGTGTAATTTCTGAAATTCTGGATCTCTTCCAGAAGTTGTATTTCTTTCCCGAGCCTTACCTGCTCCCTTTTTTAGCTGTGGTCCTAGGCTTTTTTTGAAAGCTGCTTCTGTTGATCTAGGTGTGTCTTCCATCTGCAGCTGATCTACTGTTCATTTCCTCTCGGCATGTGCTGTGAATTCATTTGCCTGCAGCTAGCTTCCCTTCCATCTCCTCTTCCTGACCCTGGAACTTGCCCTGCAGGGACTCTGAGATCTCGTAACTTGAGGTCTGTGAGCTCTATATAAATGAACACATTCACCTGGGCTGAGTGGGGAGAAGAATGGAAGTTTATTTAATAATTTCCTGCTAGGGAAAGCGTGGTTATTGGATTGTGGTGTATCTCCTACTGCAATAAGTGCAATAAGGTCACAAATTAGCTTTTGCCCTGATTTGAGATTTTTGGTCCACTGTTAACAGAAAAATCATTCAGAGAGCTTGCCCATTTTCTTTCTAGTTTAATGACACAGAAGTTACTGCCTGAATTATAGGGAAAGAAAAGAGCACTTTTTAGCAAAAATCTCTTAAATCAGTAGATACACAAGAGGAAAAAATAAAAAGGAAACATTAGTTTTCTTAAGATCATTTCACGTGTTGCCTCTGAACACGTATAAGATCTGATGTTCAAATACTCCTTCAACCTCTTTTTAAATGCCACAACTAATTTTTATCCATTATTTTAAACATATTTATGTAAACATCAGTTAAGCTCCCTTCTGCCTCAATTAAATGTGTTTAACAAGTAATCAATATGAATTAACAGCAGGAGACTTCATGCCATTCATATATTTCTAACAGATGTGTTCAGATAATTCTGTGAATATATTTGGCAATGAAGGGAATCTGCTATGATTCACCAGTTTCCTAGGAGAAGACTCGGGGCACACGTCATCTTAATTAAGCATTGCTGCTTTAGGCTTCTGACACTTAGGATGAAGTTAAATAATAGTTCATTAGTTTCTGAGTATCAAATACTTGTGCTGATGGAGCTTTTACATCTCTTCTATGAAGAAGGGCCTTTGAAAGGAAAATCTTGAAAGATTTTTCTGCTAATACCTTTAGGGGAAAAGTGGAAAATATTTTAACAAATGTATAGTAAATAATTTGATTCCCAAAACTCAAACCCCACAAATCAGCTGCTTGGAAGTATTCAATCTTCATTTACTATAACAGGGATTAGCTACATATGAGAATGTTTACTTGTTATGGATTTTTTGTCAGCCTTTATTTAATTTTTATATGCTGTTTTTATTTAGTCTAGATTTTTAGCCAGTTAGAATATTTGTCCTTGCAGTCCACTCGTGACTTCATTGTAATCACTGTTTTGCGTTTCTCTAAAACGAGGCACTGCCCATTTGCTTAATGTGAAGAAGTAGCAGGGTAGCAAATCTTTATCTGGTGCTTTATTTACACGGGAGATCTGAATCCCTAGAGTGAAGCCCTGTAGAGGATTAACTCTAGTTCTAGATTACAGAGTGTGGGCTGATTCTACTGTAACTGAATGGGTTTTGTAACTTGAAAGCAAATCTAAAACAAAATTAATGTTTTCTGTCCTTCACCAACTTGTAAATAGTGCACGCCAGGGCAGCATTTGCTCACTGCCTGGTTTGATGGTCACAAATATTGATGCTCAACCTCCTGGGAAGAGCGGAACAGATTTCCTTGTATTACTTGGGACCTACATATTTATGGCATATAATCTCTATGCCATCTGATGAGACACAGGTGAGAAACAAAATAGGGAAAGAAAGATCTAAGTGGTGGTGCTGTGTGTAATGAAAGATTTCACTATTTAAATGTTTTATTCCTTTCCAACAAGATGAATTGCAAAACTTAGATATTTCTTTAGAGATGTACTTCTGAATTTCCTATAGAGGGCAGTTAGGAAAACTCTGGCTTTTGGGGAGCTACACACACAAACATTAATTCTCAGAGGGCACTGTGTGAAAAATCAAGGAGCTCTTATCCTTTTGCCATTAAGTAATTGTGTCTTGAGATTACAGGTGTATTTGCTTTATTTTTTGATGCTATGTGCAAGCAGATAGGAACACCAGCTCACACCTCACTTGTAGAAGGTAGGAATTTGTTCTTACAGCAGCTGCTGTGGCAACTGGCATCGGTGTTAGTGTGGGCATTTTCTTGCATTATGGTTGTGTACTTATGGCAGGAATATTTTTAATATTACTTGGAGTATAGATACTCTAATAAACTCAGCTTCTGTTGTAGAAGATATTTTATATTCGATATATATAATTTCTATCAGTTGTCTGATTGTTCCACTCCCAAGATTAAAGCCTTTTCGCTCGAAACTTTCTCAAGATGGTAGCAAGACTTGGTTTATGGTCAATTGATGGCCAATGTTTCAAGCATCTTCAAGTCTAGTTCTTGAGTCTTACGTGAAGAACAGATTGTATCAATGTGCTGCTATTAACATTAACCACCTGGAAGGAGCAGAACTGGAAGTGAACTCTCTTCTCTGCTAATTGTTTTTTCCCATACCAGTTTGCTAAAATGAATAAATGAAAAGACAAAACGTAACACTGCTCTGGGCAAGTGCGCCAGGCAATAGTACAGTTTTACTAGTAAAATTACTTAAACCAGTAAACTAGTAAATTGAAACATGAAGTAATTCTTTAAAGCACACATCAATCCACACGTTGTGGATGGTAATTTATCAAATTGAGCTGCTTTTAAATAGAAATGGTTCTTTGCAATTTGCGATGAACAGGATTATGTTGTTGATATTAATATATTTGGATCTGACATGGCTGTTATGAGTAGTTCAGATTAACTAAAATATAATTATAACATATTTGTTATATAATTGCTAAGATTTTTTCCTAATTCAAAATTGAAAGGGCTTTCAAAATCAACAGTTAATGAAAATGGAATTAAATAATTTTGGACATGTTTGATTCTTAGATTTTACTCAGGTTATGAGGCTTCACTTCTAGAGGACCTGGTTGCTTTCCTAAAAAAGAAAAAAGCCAAAAGGATCCCAAAACACATTTGTGTTTTCCTTCTTGAGGAAAAGCAGGTTTAAAAAAAAAATCCCTTCTATTCATATGTTTGATTCAGTCTTGGAAAACACATTCTAATCCTTCATTCTGACAAGAGGGATAACATTACGTTCTTGAGATGAAACCATGCTCTTTATAAATATTGAAATAGTGAAAATTTTGAAATATAGTTGTGCTGGGTCAATACTTTTTTTTGCCAGTCTTGACAAGGTGGTGCTTTTAGTTGAATCTAATTAAGTTACAAAAAAAAGAATTGGACTAATATGTAACTCCAAAATAAGGTGTTCAATCAGCTGTTTGAGTAGAAATTGTCCTTTTTGTGCAGTGGTTAATTTTGACATGTTCATTGATCTCCTTCCTTGAGGGAAGAGATGCCTGCTGTTTCAGTTGGTGGGAAAGTTTCAGTTTATAGGACAGGTTGTTCCAGTTTGCCACAAGCAAATGTTTGAATAGTTCTCCCTAACAGAGGCAGCCATTTAATGTCATCTTGCCAGGAATAAATAAATCCTGTAAAATTTGAATCAGCTCCAAACACTAGTGGAACTCACTTAGTTTTTCATTTCAGTTCTGTTAAAAGATGCATGTAGCCACACAATCCAAATCTCAAATTATGTTACACACTCTCTCAAAATTAAAGGGGATTCTCATGAAACTGAAATTTTACTAGAATGCTCTTTGGTGTTGAAATACAGAATTGAGTTTAATGTGCTTAAGTCCTGGGCTGGTAGTGTTTAGGTTTTGCTTTTTTTTTTTTTTTTTAATTAAAAAAAAATTCCATTTCCTTCCTACTGTTTTTCCCCCCTGTCTGTAAGGTTTCTGCAGGTGTTTTGGTAACTCTGCTTTGCTTGTGTTCTTGTGGTACTAATCCTTTCTCACAGGCTTGCTAGTCAAGGCTTGCTATGTTCATCACACTGAATTTTTTTCTCAGCATCAGCTAAATTTAATCACTCCCCTGAGCAGAGATGGAAATTGAACTTGCCTCCAGCCCACTTCAACTCAGTAAATACTGGAATGATAGGAGTGAGAAAATGAAAAAGGCTGCAAAACCCACGGCACGTAATCCCTTAATCCAATATTAACCATCCTCAGTTTGTCTGTACAAATATTGAATACTGTCCCAGAACATAAAAGAAGCATTAAAAGAGATATGAACACTATTCTTTCTGAGGAGAGTATTGGGAAGGAAAATGCTTTCCTTCCACAAAAATTAGAGATGTGGGTGGCCAGATGTTATTTATTTGTACCATTATGATGTGAAAACTTATTTGATGATTCCATCCTAGTTTTCTTTCTTTGGTCTACAGCTGTCCCCTGGTTAGCTCGTATCTGCCTTCTAACATTTTCAGTCGGTTTGAGCTTGAATGATGTGATTATTTTCTGTTCTTATCCATGCTGGCTATCATCTCTTAGCATACTTTAGGGCCCTAATTCTGCCCAGGAGCAGTGGTAGAGGAGAGGAGGTTTTGCTCTGTCTTTCAGTGTTGTTTGGGGTGTAGGCTGAAGTCTAAGCTTGTCGTGGAACCTTTGCACTTGAGGGCACTTAACTTTTGTTTTGCTTTTAAAATGTCAGGCCCCATCTGTGCCTATGGATTGCAGCAATGAATTTAATATGTCTCCCTTATAGTCAGTTCTGGCCTGGCTAAGACCTGATTCTAAATTGGTGTAGAATAAAAGGACACTGACAGAAGATCAATATAAAAGAAAGCACCCTCTCCTTATAATTATACTAAATAGATTTCTTTTTTTTTTTTATCTTCTTTTTGCTTTAATATTTTTCCCCATGGGATCTTATGGAGGACTTCAGTGGCATGAAAAAGCATAGTTATTGGTTGGGCTTGGTATAAAGGTGCATTTTGAACTGCTTTGCTCAGTTCTCTGCATGTGTGGGACATTAACCTGAAAGTCACACTGAGAAATGGCACTAGCAGTATTAGGTGACTGCTGTCATCTTTTTCACCTATAGTTTAAATTCTTGCTGTACCTACTCTAGTTCTGAGCCCTTTTTCTAGATATGTTCTTCTGATACTATGGATCCTGACTTCCTTTATACACACACTGGATTTCTTAGAATGCCAGCTGAAAGAAACTAATTCTTAAATTTTCCTGAAATTCACTAATGCAATCTTTCAGGTCCTTAATTATTTTGATTAATTCTTGTATGATTTCAGTTTTTTTGTGAAATTAAACCTCTTGTTTTTTTTAAAAGCCAAAATCTTTGCTTGTGTGCAAAAAAAAAAATTATGTTGCCTCCTTAATTTAGGGAAATTGATATAATAGATCCTTCCACAGTTCAAATTTGTCCTAAACTACATAAGCAGTTTTTTAGTGGTGGTGGATAATGGTGATTGTTTAGTCAAATGGCTCATAAGCTTACCATCCTGCTGGTTGCTCTTCTTGAATGTGAGATACATGTTGTTGTATATCTCTGTTATAATGCTCTTCATAGGGCACTGCAGCAATTTCTGATGGCACGAAGCAGCACTGAACACTGACTGATAGATAGCAATTAAAAAATTATAATTTACAGCCAAATGAATGATTAGTACTTCCAGAAAGGAAGTTAAGACCATCATGAGTTTTGTCCTAGGAGTGAGAGATAACTTTCCAGGACTTTCAAGGGAGGCTTTACATCTATAGACTATAGACATATGTACAGTTTTTACCTGTTCAGCAAGAAATATGACAACTAGAGTTCAGATCTGCCAGATCTCTGGTCTTAATCTAACATAATACTCTGTTCATGGTGTCATTTGCCTGGACATAAAATCTCACCCCATGTGCACTTCAAGCTGTCTAAGACAATGTCCTTCAATGAGTGTGGCTCTGAGCCTGGGCTAACAACCCTCACTCAGGGGTACACAGCCTATGGGTGAAGCTGCACCCACACAGCTGCGCATACCACGTTGGGCTGAATGTCAGCAGGACTGTGCAGCGAGCAGGTAGAATGTCAGCATGTGAGAAATCAGTCAGACAACCCCCACTTAAATTTAAGCATGAAAATAGTTCCACTGAGGCCGCATGCTGCAATGAATGGATAATGTACCACCATGAATATAGGTTTTGGGTGTTTTGCTAGTGTGATCATAAAGAATGCTAGACCCAATAAGATCATTTTCCAATGACTGCCTCATTTTGTTTGAGTAGGTTTTACTCTCGCCTTCCTTCCCTTTTGTAAATAAACCAGCCTTTTTGCAGAAAGTGGTTATTCTTCAAAAGGACAGATGAGGTAAAAATGTTATCAATACTTGGTTGCTATTTTACCTATCCAAATAAAGCCTCATCATTCCTATGTTGCCAGGAGTCCTGCTCAATCCTTAATTGTTGGTTTTGTTGTTGCTTGTGTTGCAATGAACTACCCAACAGCATTTCTTACTTGTTATCCATTATACACTATATATTGTATTTAATATTTTCCTACAGAATAGGAAAGATAGGTCACCTCACTGCTCTTGAGTTGTGTAAAATGTGTATATGCAGTTTACTTGGCACAGCATAGCCACTCAGCTGGGGATTTGGAAACTTAAAAAAAACTTAGCTATAGGACACTATATGTCCTGGGGAGGAGGAAGGGAAGGAAAAGATATCCTCAATTTTGTAATTGCTAGCAAACTGGAAGCTAGTTTTGACTAGAATTTAAGTAGGAATAAAAAAACTTCATAATAACACACCCATCATCCAGTTTTGTCCCTGTCCCCCTAAAAAAGAATGTTTTGTTTCCCAGGAAGTCTCCTGAAGAGCATTCATGGGTTTGTAGTTTGCAGGCAAGGAAGATACGAACTGAGTTTTCTAAGAAGAGTAGTAAAATATGAAATAGTGTTGATGTGTTTGTATCTGCTGTCAGCTTTCAGGCTCTGTACATACCAAACTGTCTTGTGTAAAGCTGGCAGGATATTTGATCAGACCTGCAAATTCAGATACGCATTTTATCAAAAGAACACATACAGACACAACAGGGTGGTTTTGGTGTTTTTTTTTGTGTGTGTATTTTTGGGGTTTTGGTTTTTTTTTTTGTCTGTAGCCTAGAGCCTTTTTAATTTGTCAGTACTTTCTTCTCTATACATGTATCTTGGCAAAAAAATGTGTTGCACAAAAAAATGTGGAAGTGTTGCAAGATACCGTTAGTACTGGTGATTACATACTTGTTGCTTTCCCATCCCTCCTAGTAATGAATTGATGTCCAGTGGTGGTATAAAGCATGTAGATCTCAATGAGACCTTCAGCTGGAGCTCGTAGCTGTGATATGTCTTTATTATAATAATAATAGGTAAACTGAAAAGTGTAATATGAAAGAGCCTGTGAGAAATGGCCCCACGAGTTTGGGAAGAGGTGTGAAAACCCCCTGCCAAAATATGATTGATATGACAGTATTTTGTCGTCATCCCTGGCCCTGGCTCTGGTTCTGGTTCATAATGTTTCGTGCCACTGAGAGCAAAGAATAAGAGATGTCAGTAGTTGTTAAAGTGGTGTTAAACACTGGTCTTCTCAGAGTTTGATTTGCTGTTTACTTTGTTTCTCCAGTGCTGTTTTGCTTGACTATCAGAGACTTGGGAAAATGGCTTTATTGCTGTTTCTTGGCTTTCTAAAGTCACTGTGGAGCTTGTGGTAAAAGATTGTGAAAGTCTGGTAAGCTTTGATCCAGACTCATGAAAAGTTAGTAGTCTTTTCCTTCATGTTGTCTTTGTTAAGTTCCCTATAGTACTGAGGGAGAGGAGAGCAGAACACTGTTTTTCAGCAGTTTCAATGCCACATGAAGTGAAGTTATTCAGAGTGGACAGGTATCTAAAACATTTTGAAAAAATCAATATAATGATATCTTTTTCCTTGCACCCCTGGACACAATAAAAGTATATCAGATAAGCACTGTCAGCTTCAGATTGTATTATGCTTTGAAGCATGAACATAAAGCTCCTACACAAATTTGGCTTCTGATTTTTCCAATTTTGTTTTACCTTGTGTAAGGAATGGAAATTGCATCACCAGTTTATCAGAATTATCAAGTTTTGAGCTAAATAAAAACAACCTGTATTCCTTGGCAAGATGCCTCCTAAGACAGCAGCTTGACTCTTGGCATGTCAAAGCAGGGCGCACCTACTCTGCTGCTCAGGTTTTCTTGCATATTTCATTTCTACATTTGAGTGACTACCTAACACATCTTGACTTTAATAAATATGCAAAGAAAATGAAGTGTTTGAAAGCTCACAGTTAGGCTTTTCTCTCACATTTTTAAGCCTCAATTCAGCTTGATCAACACAGCAGTCAGATCATGCCCAATACCTAGTTGGAACTTGGCATGGATTGCTCCAGAGTATGTGTTGAATGTTGTGCATAGGGGTATGTTAGTGACTGTGGTGTACCAGCAGAATGCTGTATATTTGGTGTGTTTATTTGAATTTGTCCGTGGATAAAATAAGGTGGAAGTTTTGTGCTGGTCTTTGTAAGTGATTATTTGGCAATGTTAGTACTGAATTACATTTCAGTTACAGTTTTTGTGGCCTTGTATAACCTATTTCTCACTTGGTTAGTGAGAAGGGACAGAATTTTAAGTGTTTCTGGATGCTCACACTAGGAGAGGTTGGAAATTGGAATTGACCATGGTTTGATCTTACTGGAAGGTAAGGTATTTTAGGGCTAGTTGCAAGGAGTAAATTTTAAACGCAGCAAGGTCATAACATATAACTAATTACTGCAGCTCATGGTTTTCTGTCTGCCTGGGGAGGTATATTGAGAACTCAGTATTTCCAGAAAAGGTACATGCTACTGAGGTTTTTTTTTTTTTTTGATGGAGTAATTACAAGGAGTAAAAATCAGTTCTGAACTAAACCAGGTGCTCTCTGAAACATCCAGACCTGATAGTGGTTTCTGTTTGCCTACTAGAAAGCTCAAAAATCTGATAAAAATGGTGAAATAAATAGTGAGGTTCCATTAGCTGTACTTGGTAGAACTATACTTTGCTAGTCTTTTATAACCCTTCTGCTCTGTTTTGCTTTCTGACACTTTTTATCTGAAAACATATTTAATTCATAAGGTTTTCAAGAATATTCTTTGGAAAAACTACTGTGAATATTTTTGATGTGGTAAACTTGCTGTATTATCAGGAGACTATACTTTTGATGCTTCTGGGTGTAATTATTTTAACATATTAAAACACAGCAACATTTAAGTTGTTACTACTTTAATGCACAAAGACTTTTTTTTAACTTGAGGTTGAAAAGAGAATAATCTCTTCATGACTTTCTAGTCTTTTATCAAGAGATCCTAAGTCAGCTGCAGAGTTTTCTACTCTAAATTTCTTTCAGAGGTGCAGAGCCCAATTCCTAACTACACTCCCTCTGCTGAGTGCCCTTTTAAAATTCTATGCTCAGCATATGGCAATGTTTTCCTCAACAGGAGCATGGCTGGCATGCTGCTAAGGAATCTGGGGAGCTGTTAGCCACAGGCACTCAAAGATCTCAGCCCTGTGTCTGAGGTGGGTAAGAGAACAAACATGTCAAGCCCAGCAAGATTTGGGTAAGTACAGAACTGTACTTAATGGCTGTCCCAGTAAAGCTCAGACTGGATTCACTGAGCTGCAGATCATGGTGCAGCAGAAGCTGTGAGAATGAACTCAGGGAGGTTCGTCCTGAATCATCTCAGAGTCCTGAATTCATGGTTCTGGGGTCCTCTCTACTGACTGTGCAGCCACTTCAGTGACCACACTGCACTTGATGTGGTTCTGTAGCTGTCTGTAGATTAAAATTGCCAAACAGGGAGAGGAAGAACACAGGAAAAGGAAGACCTGGTGTGTTTGTATTGTCAAGGCACTTAACTCTGAAGTAAGCTAGTTACATTTAATTGTTCTCTTATTTTTTACAAAAATGCACCCTTAAAATAGTATATTCAGATGTATGATGATTCTCCAACCCCAATTCCTTATATTTCAGCAACTTTTTTAATTTAAAAGAGGTAATTTGGGCAGTAAATACTATAAAAACAGCGGACTAATGGTCTACACAAAAAGCAGCAACAGTATGAAAAACATAAATGAAAAATCTTCAGTGGGTCATCATATACACAAACTGGTTTCATCTTGCAACAGAAGTTGAGTAAGCTTGTATTTCAAAAGTATCACACTTGAAGATGGAAGTCTGGAAGTCTTATTTTTAGGGTAGTTCTTTTGTGTTCACTGGAAGAAAAAAAAAAGAAAAGAATGTATTTTGAATGAATTAGGATAAAATCCTGACTTGAAAGACAGGAAGGAAAGCAAGGCAATGCCTGAATGTGAGTGATAGGCTGAGTTAGGACTTTGTGTAAACTGCATTTTGACAAGGTAGAGTGTTGGAGTGGTTTCTGCCATCTCAGAGGAGGTGAGAATTCCCAAGCCAGCAGAAGCACGCTGGTGGGACAGTTAAAGCCCTCTGGATGTTTCTTGTATGGTTTGTCCCGAAACCATGGTAACCTTTGCATGTTAATCCTTCTATGTTGGTTGGCTTCAACATGATCCCTCACTCCTCCCCCCCTTCTCCCCATTGGATTGTTGTATCTCCCTGCCCGCTCCAACCCTACTGGCCCAAAAGGCTGTATCCCTGTGCCCCCAGCCTCCCCACTTCCTCTTTCGCCTCGACTTGTTAGAGAATAAAACCATTGGAATTCTATGGAATTGAGTCCTCTGTGATTCGTGTCCTGAGGACATGTGAGCTGTCTGGCTCTTGGGTGTG
The DNA here is from genome assembly GCA_013400915.1 of Pardalotus punctatus. Taxonomy (NCBI): domain Eukaryota; kingdom Metazoa; phylum Chordata; class Aves; order Passeriformes; family Pardalotidae; genus Pardalotus; species Pardalotus punctatus. The sequence continues at coordinate 65,191 of VZTX01016544.1, forward strand.
TGTGTTTGTGCTTTCCAACAGCACGGGTGAGAAAAAAGATCTCCTTGCACGGTACCAGACTGTACTGGCTGGAGTGGTCCAATATCAGAGACCCGCCCGGAATATGCAGGGACCTATTCCACCCCACCATTGCCCAAACATGGCAGTAGAGGAAATGAGGGGTATGGGGTTGGTGATGAAAAGCTGGGGGAAGACAAATTGAATTAGCTTAAATTCAAAACCTTGTACCTGGTGCCAAAACCTAACCTGAAGTAAGCATCTGTATGTGGATGCTACTGCACAACTACATAATATAGAATTTTTTCCATTGTCTGGAGCATCAACAGACACAGAACCAATACACTAATACAGCTCCCTGTGCCAAGTGCTAAAGCATCTATGCATTAAAAAGGTTACGAAAAATGTCTGACCGTAGTTTATGTGATGTGAACATATGTTAGTGTTAAAATGGTCTTCCTGAAAAAGCTTGCTCTGAAAATTAGGGATTGCATCCTTTTTGATGAGCATAAATGGAGCAATAAAGAGTCCTATTAATGAAACTCCCAAGCTTTGTCCTTATTATGAGATTTGATAGGTTTTGACGTCTGAACATCAGTTCTGCCATGTAAAGGTTATACTGGTGTCAACAAAGTGTCAGCAGCCAAGTCCCCATGAAGCACTATGTCCTGAAGAGCAGAGCTTGTCTGTGGGTCAATAGCTGGGGGTGCTGTAGCTCTCCTTTCATACTCATTTGTGCAACAAGTCATCTTTCTTCCTTCATTGCTTCTGTGCAAATGGGTTCCAGGGTAACATGAATTAATTTAGAACTCTTTTGACTAGCATAGTGTAAGAGTCACAATTAGCAGTATTTTGGATAATTGGCTTCTGTGCTAAAGAATTCCATGATTGCATTTGGGAGACTGCTAGTTAGTAGAATTCTGTTAAATCAAAGGTTGGCTGCATAGATACTTTGTAGTCTCTTGGGAAATCAAAATGAAAGTATTTTAAAGGGGATTTTGTTAATGTGCTTCAGCTCAGAAATGGTTCAGAAATTATTTTTCCTGTCTGGGTGGTAATCCGCTTGTTGCTTGTCATCAAATAGTTAGGGTTTGATTGAGGAAACACTTCTTGGAATCATAAATCAGTCAATGGACTACTTATGTTCTTAGAGTTATGGCTGTGCATAAATAATGGCAGGATCAGCATCTGGCACTGTGCATTCTTTAGTAGAGAGCCCTACTGTTATTTGTCTGCTCACAGTGTTTCATAGAAAGCTCTAATTGCTATTTCCTCTGCATTGAAGACATATAAAACACCAAATGATATGTAAAATATTATATATAAAAATAGTGCATTCACAATGATATGAACACATTTCTCTCCATGATATATTTATTCCCTCCCAGCACTGGTGAAGTAGGAGAATGCTTAGATGGCAGACAAAGAGCTGAAAAAATGAGACAGTGAAGCTGAGAGTCTTTTAAATGTCTTTATTCCATTAATTTTGATTACCTAAATAATTTTATATATCTGTTTGCAGAAAGCCTCTGACTAAAGAGGGAATTATAACAAGATCTCCTGAGTCCAAAAGGCACACTTTGGTCTTTGGATGGCTGTTCCTCCAAATAGCTGCAGAAATCTTGTATCTGCAACATTTATTTAAAGAGGTCATTTCCTAAATTGATGTGTTCTGCTGAATGCTATCATTTCCCAAATTGCATATATATGAATGTAGAATTGTAGACCTTTGAAAAGAAAACTTCATGACTTTATCTATCGCATCTGTCGCTTCTCTGCTTTCCTGAAATGCTTACTTTGTTGCCTTTTTTGGGGAAGAAATTATTTCTTTTATAATAATGTACAGAGGATATAGACATTCTATTCCTTGTAACTATGGATGAGGATCTTTCTTAGTACAGTTAGGGAATACAGAATAAGATTCTGAGTCTTTTACTTCTCAGTCATTAATTTCTCATACCTAACCAAAAAATAACAGTAACAATACTCTAAACAGATTGCACCAAGCCATGTGGTATTGGAAAAACCTTGAGCTGACATTTGAGTTGCACAGTAGACAAATTCAATGCTCCTCTGTGCAGAAATGGCAGAACACTGTCTGAGAAGTGTCTCAGCTTTCTTTAGTCCTCCAAAGCAGTTCAAGTTCCTGTTTGAATTTTTGCTTTTAAATATTACAGTGAAGCCTGGGTAAAATCTGAAATTACTTGCTCAAAGGCAAAAAAGAAGTCTGAAGAAGTCTAAAGCTTGAACTTGGGTCCCACCTAGCCAATGGATTCACTTTTCTTTCTCTAGGTCCCATTAGCTTCTCGGTACATCACAGCCTGGCTTGATACAAAGTTCGCTAAATTATTGGAAACTGAAGCTAAGTGTTTATTAGGTAATGATCAGAATCTTTTAAAGCTTTTTGTTTTTTTTCTTGATTTGGTTAGTTCAGAATGAAATTATCTGATTTCTGTTCACTTATATGTCTAGTCTCTTTTAACCTATAGTAGATGCAAGTTCTTCATGAAGAGTGTACAAAAGCTATAGTAGACTGAAGGAGAGAAAGTAAACAAAAGGAGAATTAATAATTTTCTGCCACTTCTTTCCCCCCTTGACTATTTGTTGGAAAGATAAAAGGATAGACTCCTTCCCACAAGCTCTGTTTCTTGAAATGAAACTCTGTCTATCCCCTGCCTTTGTAATGGTCACTTTTCAAATTCTGTTGCTAAAGATCATAAGAATCATCATACAGACAAAGTGCAGGGTCTGGCCTTAGAGTGGAAGGCTTGCTGCTTCTTCAGCACTTAGTGTTGCCAACTCTCTAGATGTGCCTCACAAACTACTCGGAGAAAAACTGTTGAAAGGCAGCCATGATATGAAGCAGCAATTGAAGATGAATAGTCACGAGTCCAGCTGAAAACTATAGGAGAAACTTAAATCCCAGTTCAGGTTTTTCTTTAATGGCTAACACACTATATATATATATACACATATATATAAAAACTGGATTTATACAAAGTGCTGTCAGTGCCTTCCAGAGTGAAAAATACCTGACAGCTGATAGATTATTGCAGTGGTTTTTGCTTGCACTTCCTGGAACGAGTAATTCGTGTCAATACGTGCAAAGCTGTGTATAGAGAGAAAGCTCAAATGCATCAGTTTCTGGATTGCCAACATGTCCACGTACCTCAAAGACTGTCCAAATGGTTACCAGAAAAGCTTCTGAAGCTTCGTGGGCTGCTGCTGCTGCACACTAACTGTATAGCGGTGTTGTAAATGCTGACAGGTATGTTGTGAGACTTTGAGTAAAGAGGAATATTTTCTGTGTACAGTTTATGCTTTATGGACAAACCAATAGAAAAAAACAAGTAGCAACTTAACCCCATGAACTGGTAACTGAAGGTAAAGAGCACTTCTCTTCTGCATTGCAGAATATTATTTTGTGCGAAATGTTGCAAGACAATTTGCCAATTCCAGTCTGAATCTACGGTAATAAACTTACTTGCTACAAGTTTTGTTTATGTAGTGTAAACTAATATTTCCTACTGAAGTTGTAGTGGTAAATGTTTTCTGAATTGATGGACACAGAGGTGTAATGAGAAGGAACTTCTAGCCTGAAGCTATGGGGTCTGTGAACTAAACTAATGATTGAAGCGATCATTCCGTCAACTGTATGTTCTAGCAGCTTGCCTATGTTTATTTCTGCATGTTGAGTATAAGTAAATACCTCAATGGAAGTAATGTTTTAATGAAATGCAATGAGGCAATATCTGACAGATTACTACAACATTTTTCTAGAGACATTGACTGTGTTTGGGCTAATTGCATATTACTTAATGAAGAGGCCATTCTCTTCAATTGTCTTTTTTCAAGCAGAAAATGCAGAACATCATTTTTGCACGTAAAATTAGCGTGAACATTGCTCTGGAAAAGAAAGTGGACAAAGATTCCACTGTGACTCACCACAGAAACAGAATATGCCGAGTTGAAAGGGACCCATGAAGATCATTGAGTCCAACTTCTGGCCCTGCACAGGACACCCCAAGAGTCACACTGTGTGCCTGAGAGCGTCATCCAAATGCATCTTGAGCTTGGACAGACTGTGCTGTGACCACTGCCCTGGGGAGTCTGTTCAGTGCCCAGCCACCCTCTGTGTGAAGGGACCTGTTCCTGATATCTGACCTAACACTCCTCTGACACAGCTTCAGGCCATTTTCTCAGGTCCTCAGATCAGTATCTGCACCTCTGTTTCCCCTTGTGAGGATGTTGAGGACCACAAAGTTGTCTCCCCTCAATCTTTTCCAGGCTGAACAAGCCCAGTGACCTCAGCTGCTCCTCATAAGGCTTCCCCTCCAGACCCTTCACCATCCTAGTGGCCCTTCTTTGGAGGCTCTCCAACAGTACCTTTTTTTATATTGTGGAGCCCAAAACTGCACACCGTGTTCAAGGTGAGAATGCTCCAGTGCAGAACAGAGCAGGACAATCCCCTCCTTTGCCTGGCTAGCGATGCTGTGCCTGATGCACCTCAGGACAGGGTTGGCCCTCCTGGCTGCCAGGGCACTGCTGACTCCTGTTCAACCTGCCATCAACCATGACCCCCAGGTCCCTTTGCACAGTGCTGCTCTCCAGCATCTTGTTCCTCAGTCTATAGGGTTGCCCTGTCTGAGGTGCAGAATCCAGAATTTGCCCTTTTTAAACTTCGTACACTTGCTGATTTCCCATCTCTCTAATTTGTCAAGGTTTCTCCACAGGGCCTCTCCTCCCTTGAGGCATTCAACAGCTCCCCGCAATTTGGTGTCATCAGCAAACTTACTTAATATTCCTTTGAGACCTGTGTCTCTGTGTGAACTTCAGTTTTGAGACACAAACAGCACAATAATGCAATCTGAAATTCATTAGTGTAAGAATAGGGTAATAGTATACAAAAGGAATCTGCACTAGAAAAGTCAAAAGCATAATGTATTAATGTCAGGTGTCATGATTTGTGATAACAGCTGAGATTTGCTTTCTTGGCTTTTCCTTCACTTGAACACTGCTGACCATATTTCCTTGCATGATGAGCTAATTATCCATTTCAGTGGGTTATAAAGTGTAAAATTCAGTTGTGATAAATTTCTAGACAACTTGTTTATATGGTAAGCCCTAATTGTGAATGTCATCCTCATAAGATTTTTTTGAAATATCATGAGGTAATGAACACAGTGGGAGACTGAGGAGTAATTTTTATTCCTGTAGTGTTTATAAATGACAGTAGTAGTACCAGCACTGATGATAGGGTGAAAAATCACAGGAATGTGAGGGTAAAGAGGGTATGAGGTAAAGAGGAAATGGCAAAATGGAATAAGTAATCCAGATAGAAGAGATTATTAAAAAGTGACAGAATAGGGTGGTGAAAATGAAGCCTGGTTTTGTGGAATGCCTGGGCATTCAATAATTCAATTAACAGTACCAGAGTAATTAAAATATTGAGCGAACTGTAGCATTCTGCTATCCAAAAGGTCCATCTGGGTAACAAGGCAATGAAAATCCTGGAAAATATGATCATGCAGGGAGCCTTGCTGTTATATGCAAAGTTGACAAAGTAGTGGTTGTCACAAGTGAAGCCCTGAAACACTTTGAGAATGAGCACAGGAGCAATTTCTTTGAGCTATGTAATAAGCATTTGGAAAATTTATCAGATAGATGCATGTATGAAAACTGAAAAAAAAAATTATTTTAGTCTAGACCTGTTGCTCCTATAATTCTAGGTTTTTAAACAATGTGAACCTATGTCATCTATCTTTTTCTCAAATGCACATGTACCTTATAAAGGATTACTTATCAAGAAGATAGACAAATTGTCACTAATCACCTAGAAAAACCCTTGTAAGCTCAAGCTGTGTGGTGTTCCTTATGCTGCTGTGTGGAGGCAACTGCTCAATCTCAACAGCAACAAGCTGTGCTTGAGGTTATGTTGTATGGAGTTGCTATTGAAATACTGAAGATTCAGTAGCTAAAGTTTATATCAACATACAAATAACACAGATTTGTCATTTTGATTTGGAGTTGAAATCCGTTTTTCTGGGTTTTGCATATTTAAATTAATTCCTGGTTTGAGTTTTTTTTCCTTATTCTATTTTTAATCAGTTTCTACTTTTCTTCAGCTAAACAGTTTTGTGCCTTGTGTGATGCACATTTTAAATGATTTTTCTTATTATGTCTTAATAGACTTTTTCCTCATATGTGGATAGTTGTGTGAAACAGTCATGAACTGATTTATGAACAGATAAGTTAAATGATGATTGGTTTGTTGGAAAAAAGAATCAATAATTCATAGAAGTCTGATTTGTTCTCACAGAAGGGAAATGGATGTAATAAAATCCATTTTTCAGCCCTTCTTGACATTATGGAAATTCAAAGATAACAGGTCAGCAGTAAGTCACTTTATTATTGCTGTAATGTAATGCTGACAGTTTGAGGCAGAACATTTATAAAAGACGAGTGATTTAGAAGAACATAAAATTAAAATGAAAGGAATGTTACAATTCCTAACACGTGAGAATTCTATGGTAGGAATTTTGCTTTTGTTCCGGTTAAAGACCGCCTTGATATAAATCCTTGACTAAATGCACCAGCATGGCATCAAGTGCAAGGACATTGATTATAGCAGGCTAGTTCTCTCTCTGCTGGTGTGTCTTTCTGAATCTGTTTGTCCATTATTTCTTCTTTACTCCTGAAGAAAAAGCTCTAGCACATATATTCTCCCAGCATTAAAACTTGAGAGAATGCACTTGAACTATTTTGAAGAAGCCAAGGGAAATGTGCATTTTTTTTGTCATTGAGGTTAGAAATCCCTGAACTTGGATTTGGGGAGTGGGGTGAGGGATGATGCTTGAGTAACTATTTTCTTTGTTTCTACTGGCCTAAGAAAGGTTCAATTTCCTTTCCTTCTCAGGGTTATTGATATTGTATGCATAATTTTTTTCCTTTTAGGTAGTTTGAGTGACATTGTGTTCAGGAAAAATTTCATGCCTGTCTGTCAAGGTGCTTTTAATTCATGAAGGCTGGAGAGAGGGCTGAAAGCCTGGCCATACATTTAAAATGGCATAGTTCTATTGTGCATGAAGAACAACTGTCTGTCTTAGTTCAAGATGTAATGGAGTGCTTGAATGAAAATTTTTCTGGGGGGAGGAAAAAAGGACCAAATTATTATTGCTAAATGAAGTATTACATTGTATTGCACATAAATAGATATTTTGTGATGACTGTAGTCTTTATTTTAATGCTTAATGGCAAGAATCACACAGGTATAAATTTCAGGGTGTGAGTCACTGGTGTAACATGCTCTGCGTGAATCTGTAACTGTTGAATAATAGCTTCAGGATAGCAGGCACTGAGTTACAGCCTCAGTGACACGTCAGCCTCTAATATCAGTATGACTGCTTGATTGCTGCTAACCTTGAGGACAGTAGAGGACTGATCGTATTGCAGATTTACCAAATCCCTAAGGAGTGTTTTCTTGCAGCACTCCACATGAAGCCAAGAGGAATCCCATCTCTTATTTCCAACTTTTATGATGAAAAAAGAGCTTGAATTAAAGTTGTTTAGTGAGAGACTTATGAACACTCCACTCTTCTTTAGCGTTCACAACAGGTGTATATTTGTAAATAATTCTTTGCTTGTCAGCTCAGGTGATGATCTCCAGGGTCATCTTCTTCTAATTGCCCCTTGTCCAACATACTTCTGAAGAAACAGACCTTCTGTTTGTTACCTGCTCTGCACGGAACAGGTGCTGGAACACAGATTGTTCCATTGTTTGCAGCCCTGTTAGTCTTATCTTCAGAGGCCTAGAGGCTGGTCATTAGTACTAAAATTTGAGTGCCTGTTTAAAATAAAGCTTTGGGTTGATGCCTGTATAATTTGGGTCAGTTACAAGATGCTTATATAGCTTGAGTTATAAGATATCAACATAACCTCAGTTATAACTTCTAGATCAATATAACCTGAATCATAGCTTTTGTACTGACATAACTGGAATCATAACGTTCTATATCAATGTAATTTGAATTATAACTTCCTATACCTATATAACCTGAATAATAACTTTTTATACTAATATAACTTCAGTCATAACTTTCTATACAATGTAATGGCTATTATATAGTTAACTAGTTGCTTAATGCTGAATAGACAAAAGCCTCACCAGGTGGATAGCTTCAAAGGCAGACAAGTATTGTACTAATGAGAAACTGGCAAATGTAAAGCCAATAGGCCACAGAATACAGAATTTAGACCAGTTAGAACCAGAGAGACCAAGGAACACCATAACTGCATGCTCCGAAGATGAAGGTGGAAAGTTCAGATGCGAAGAAGATCCTGGAAGCCTTCATCAGGGAGACCCCCATGACCACTGAACTGGGGAGGTGCGAGCACAGTGCAAAGCAACTTTTTATAACCATGAGATCGTGTTATGTAAATTAGTTCTGGGGCATACATGATGATTTTATAGTGACGTAGTAACATTAAGCAAGATTTACTGTATAAATAAGTCACAGCACTTTACAAGGGTGGGTGAGTGAGGTGGAGAAATCCCCCTCATCTCCAGCACTGCTGTAAACAAATACCTGCTCTATATACGCCAGTCTATGGGGTTTTATTTCCAGCCTATCTTTTCAGGCATCAGGGTCTTAAGGAGTACTTACTGGTTTATGTCAATTTTCCCTCTGAGCCATCATTTGTTCTTCTAGCTTTTTCAATGATTAAGGACAGATCTTGGACTGACAGAAAGTACAGCATCTTATCTGAAACCCACAGCAGCACCAAATTTTACCTTGTCTATAAACTTTCCCTGCTAAAGCTTAGTAATTATGAATAGGGTTATGTTATGTGATTTGTTGTTGCTGCCTAACTGGGCAATGGGAGGGTTACTGGTACTACAGGAAGCATTGCTTCCCATTGACAGTAAATTTAATCTGTGAAAATAATTCATTTAACTGAGTGTAAATAGAAGGAAGGGTTAGGAGATAAATGGTCTTTGCAACTAGAAGTTTGAATTAGTGCATCTTTGTGGATCCAAACAGAAGGTATGTGGCCTATAGACTTTTAAAATTAATACAGAGCCTGCTCACGTGTCAAATCTGTTGAGTAGAATTTTATTAATATTTATTAATAGGTAGCTTAATAGAAAAAACCTTTTCTTCCTTCTTCGTTTTTTCTTGCACTTGTAAGTGTGCTGGTACCGGCTCTAATCCCCACCTCCCTTTTAGTTTTTGTCTTCAGGTTACTTCACCAGCATAGAAGAGAACATGGTGCACTGATTGAAATCTACACTGGTAACACAGCAACTTCTCAGCAGACACTTATGAATGTCAGCAAGGAGTCTATCATAAGAAATTGTTGTGAGTTTGCTTTTTATTTTCAGCTTTTTGTTCTGTTGGTTTTGCATCTATAAAGGGTAAGAAAGATTGGGCAAGTGAGAAAGTGGGAATAGAGGAAAACTTCATAAAGCTAAGAGGCAGGCTACAGATTTTGGATAGTGCAGTAGCAACAGTTTTACTGTTGTTAGATAAGAGATTTTCTTCTGAACTGCTTTTAAATGTTAATGTACCAATTTAGCCTTCAGACACTAGTTCATCAAAGCTAGAAATTATATTTTTGAATAATAAAACTCAACTTGACAGTAAATGAATCATAAGGATTAGAGGTAACATTTTTTTAAATCATAAAATTTAAAATGATAGACTGGAGGTTAGAATTAAATTGTTCATAGGCAACTGTGCTGAATGATTTTCAAATGCAATGTATACAAAGAAAATTATGGCTGTTCAAACAAAGTAATTCAAATCTTACCAGAATTAATCAGGAAGAAGGCAGAATGATAATAGCTTAATTCAAGTATCTCAGTTACCAACTGATCTAATTTAGTGGGAATCTTAAAAACTCCCCTGAGAAGGAGAGGAGCTCATATTCCAGAAGATAGAGCAGTTTTCTTCTTTATTTAGCAATGATGTCTTGAAGTCAAGTTTTCCTTGCCCACTTTATTGCTAACATCAAACTGTGCCTACACAGAACTGGCTTCCAGGGAGAACAGAGTGAGATGATAGTGTCTCTTTTGAAAGCATCTATTGATTTTAGACTATATTACATAATCTTGTAGGGAATAGTAAAAGAAACCTTTTCATCTCTTTAGAATCAATGGAATAGAAATATCAGGGGTTTTGATTGCAAATTGATATAGAATCATAGAATAATTTAAGTTGGAAAAGTTCTCTAAGATCATGAAGTCCAGCCATTGTTGTATGTGAGAAGAGAATTTTCATTATATTGATTTGGTTATATGTGGAAATTTGCTGGTGAATAGTGCATTATTATCCAATATAAAAATAAGAGGTTGCACAATGTTTATGTTATTGTACCAAACATCTTGCAAACTTTAAACATGTGCATTTTCTTTGTGGCCAGATCTTACCCTTGCAGAATCCTGAAACAGCTGCATCTACAGAGCTATTTCTTTGTTATTTCTGAGGGTAAAGCAATGATGTTTTTATAGTAACAAGAAGCCTTTGTGTTAAGTGAAGATGGTTTCTATTTTGATGAGCATCACTCACAGAAGGACTTTTTAATATGGCAGAATACAGACAGGAACTAATCTCACTCTTCATAGTTGACTGTTATGGGGCATCTCACATAAGGTGCATCTTTATTTTCAGCTAATCATTTTTGCTATATTCAGTTAGCCTATATGAAATTTTGTCAGATCCACTTGCATTATCTTTTCTGTAGCCCATTGAGAGGAAGAGGTTTTTGCAGATTTTTTTTTCTTTGCATTTGCACCCTTGTCTGAAACACTTGATATAGCAACTGGTGAATACACAAAATAACTTTGTTAGCACAGTTTCTGTCTAGGCACATTTTTTGACAATCCTTTAGCCCTTATGCTGTGCTATGATGAGCTTAAAGGCAGACTTCATTTTTGACTTAACATTGATTTAGGTATTTCAAGCTTTACCTCTTTTAACAGCCTAGTGGAGGTTCAGATTTCTTCATCATTTAAATTATAAAAGCATTGTGACTAAATTCTGCCTTTTTACTGCTGGAAGATAGCATATCCTGGAGAAATTTTTGTCAGGGTAATGCATTTGTTCCAGTTTTTGGTGCCAGAGTATTCTAATACAAGCGCAAGAAAGAACTTGAGACTCTTTTTGTCAATGAAAATGTATTTTTTCCTGAAAAGTGGCTTTAAAGTTATGTAAGTGATTTATTTTCATGGAGATGCTTTATAACATTCTTTTTCCTGTGTGTTATGCAGGAGACATGTGAAGGAATTTATTGACTGTTTTTCTTTAATAGAATCTTTTTCCAGCCAAGGTGCTGAGCATCTGTCTCTGCTCTAAGTATTTGTATTTGTTCCGAATGGTGATATACCAATATTGATTCCTTGAGCACGCACAAGTCTGCACTGTAAATATATTTATTGGGTCACAGGAGGTAAGAAAACTTTTGTTTAGTTCTCTAGGGAGTCTAATCCAGAACCTAATCTGTTAAGCAGACAAGAAAATTGTAGGCAGATTGTGCTGTGACGTGGAACAGGCCAAGTAGTTACTGAAGCTTGGTAAAGAAAAAGGTAGCCTGAGACAAGGGCACAGGCCCAATTCAGTGCTCAAATGTATCAAAATACGTTTCTTCAAAGGCGGTCAGGAGTGTCACCAGCTTACAAATTGTTTTTCAAGGGAATGTAAATAGGGTAGTATTTGTGAAGCCAAGTGGCACTGAGGTTGTGTCTGTTGTAAAGTGATGTTCTGGTTTTTGTTTTGTCCCCTGCTACATTATCAGCACGGTGCTGATGGGTAGCTGCAATGCCAGCCTCGTTTGATGTCAGAAGGCAGCAACCCTACCTGTGTTCCACCTGTGGTTCATGGTGACAGGAGCAGGTTACCACAGTAACTCAAGACGCTGCAAAGCCTCAGTGCTTGGCAGCACAAATTGTATCTTGCTCTCATGAGCAAGAGCTCGAGGAACTTTTGCCCTGTGTGTCCTGCATTGCTCAACTACTCCAGCTGTCCCTGCTGACTCCTCCTGCAGTTTCCGGGATGTTATTTCTGATATACCTGTGTGCCCATCTGGTGCCATTCACCAGTGATCTCCATTCCAGTCACATTTCCCCATCTCATTTACCCATTTCTGCCCTGCCAGCTCCTGGGCAGTAGTTCTTGATCTCAGTGTAGTCCTGCCTGTGCTCTAAACCTGGTATCTTTTCTTCATACTCTGCTCTTGTGCTGTATAAGCCCTATGGAGGCTATGTGCTGAATTGAGACGTCTAGGAACAAACCAGACAGGGCTTTACATATGCAGGGTTATGTATAGGGCTGGTACCAACAGGGTTTTCTAGCAGAAAACTGATTTTTAAAAATAGTCCAGTTTTTGGTTTTCAAAAGCAAGCAGGTTGTCAAAAATAAACATGTCACCTGTGAGTCTGAGAATGACTCTCACAGCACTGATTACTACTCATTCAGTGAACTAAATAACTTATCAGAATTCTTTTCTACTTGGTAGTCTTTTTCACAGGTTAATGCATAAAAGCCTACCAAACTGAACAAGAGGAAAGTAACCTTTTCAGTAGAAATCCATGTTTAAAGATGATCCAAGAAAAACACAGAGGGGACCTTTTTAATAACCATGCAGAAAAAAAGTGTGCACTAAATTGAATCACTGTGGCAAACACCAGATTTAGGTATAAAAGATTTCTTTTTCCGTCTCTCATATCTAAAAGATGTGGTTTTTACCTGGAGAAAAATCTGGGGAAAGAAAATCCATGGGATTTAATGGAACTTACTATGTAACTATGAGAAGATTCACACAGCAGATCTCCCAGGTTGACAGGAACAGTGACTTGGGAACTGTTAATTTGACCTTGGACAGCAGAGCTGCTTAAACTGTCTTAAACCCATGTCTGCTGCTCCACGGCTTTTGTTCTTATCTCTGTTCTCTCACCTGCTCATTAATGGAACTAATCTTTCTGCAATGATTCAGACTTTGGAGAATAAATCCTGCTCAATTGATTATGAGTTTGTTTGTTTGGGGTTTTTTTGTGGGTTTTTTTGGTTTTTGTTTTTTTCTTTGTTTTGTTTTTTTGTTATTTTTATTCTTTTCCATTCCAACCAGTTTTCTAGTACTGATGTTTCGGAAGATACCTTCACAAATCTTCCTGCCAGCAACAAAAGTATCTAGAGACAGAACCCCCTTTTATTGGCAATATGGTAGCTTAAGTGCAAGCCAAGCATATGGTGTGAATGACACAAGTTATTTCTTTGTTGGGAATTACTGTTCTTACTTCCCACCCTGTAACTAGCATTGTTGTGTAAGAGAAAGGGCTTATCCTATTCAACATGGTTTCTACTTCATCACTATCAGCATTTTCTTTTTCTCCATACTTCTTGGATACAAATTATCTGGGATGTCCTGTCTTGCACACCTCAACACTGTCACTTCATAAGCCAGGGTACAGTAGATGGTACAGAACAGGACGTGTCCCTGAAACAGAAAATGGTAACTAAGCAGGAGTAGTAAGGGAGTCTTCAGAGTGTGGGTTCATACCTGGGAAGAGTGGACTACAGTAGGGAGGTGAGAAACAACATTTCCTTGTAATTCTTCTCAAGTGTTTTTATTCAGTAAAATTGCTTTGTAGAGAAGTTTGTCAGTCACTCTTGTGGCTGTATTTGAATCCTCTTTTTTCCATTTCCTTGGAAAACACGTTATCTAGATGTTCTAGTATATCTTACACTGCGTCCTATTCTTTGGATCACCTTTAATGAGCATACAAGGGTATTCTATATCACAAGTCTGGAAATGGGAACTAGGAATCATTACTGTCCACTGTGTAAAGATGTTGAAATGTGATTAGACACATGCACACATATTCTCTGATGAGATGGAGAAATACTTTTTCACAAAAATATGGTAAATTGTTTGCTGAAATTGTTCCTCAAGATGAGAATTGAATAGAAATTTCTTTGTGTCCTCACAACCTCTCTTATCTTGGATGTTATGCATTCAGTAGCACTTGGCTCCTCCTTTTTGATGAGTCAAGGTGTTTTCTCCCTCTTCAACATAGTTATGATTTTACAGAATTTCTGCTTTGTTGTGATTGCTGTTATTATTTATTTTGTGTCCTGTTGCATTCATCTGCTCAACATTCAGAGCCAAAACTACCAGGATATTGCTTTTGCATCAGCCTTACACCTTTTCCTACTCTCACAGTGGTACTTTGAACTCTTACTATTCTACCAATCTGTTTGCCAGTAACAGGATGTCACATTCAAGACAATTAATAGGAAAGATTTAAAGATGGTACATGGTGGCAGTGACAGACTTTTCTTCATGTCCATTAAAACTTTTTTGATGCAAGTCAGCCAGAATCAAGTGAAAAGATAAATGAGTAATAGTCAGGTGAAGGCCTGTAAACAAAATGTGATGAGATGGTATTGAATGGGGATTAATGAGTCCAGATTCCTTGGGAAGAGCTTGCATTGCAGAATAATAAAATGGATTTCTCTGTTAAGTTTTGTTTTAGAGATAAATACTTCCCTCTCTGAAGTGCATGAAAGTGCATAAAAAATAACTGAAGTTATGTCAGCAAAATGCAGTTCAATGCTTTGCAAAGATATGCTGACTTAGGTCTAAATGTGTTATCTGGCCCTTGGCTGCATTAAATTTGAGTGTTTTTCTGTTTATAGTTAAGTCCTGCCCTGTACCCAGGGTGGAATATCCCTCTGCAGTTATGTCAACCAAGCAAAAAATCCCTGGTGCTTTCAACATGGCTTGGGAGCATTCACTTGTTCCTACTGATTCTGCCTGAAGGAATTGGCAGAACTTTGTTTGAAGAAAACACAAGCATTAAGCAGGAGAGGTATGAAAGGAGTAAAAATATATTTATTGAGTATAAACAAGTGATCACATATTTAGATGACTGCCCTTTGTTGGCATTGTGACAGAGCAGAAGGTGGGAGGTGTTTAAAAAAGATAATAAGAATAGTTTGAATCATTGAATATGCATAAAGCATTGTTTTGCATAAGGGAAACATGGAATAAATCATAAGGCCCCTCTTGAACTGGAAAAAAAGAAAAGCATTTTCCCAGGAAGGATGAGTTCTGATTTCCTGATAAAAAGGTAGACAATACACCCTGTAAAAGAGCTAAGGAGGGAAGCCAGTAGGCACACACTTAAATCAATGAGAAGTTGAAACTGATAGAAAATTTGATCTTTTAGAGCAGTGATATGGAATCTCTGACATATGGAGGGGGTATGGAGTAAAATCTCAAAAGCATGAGAGATGGTACTTGAAAGATGATAAATTTGTTTTGTAAAAGAATAATTATTGCTATTGAATATGTGTCTTATAAATTATGCTGGTCAGCTGCTGTGTTACATTTTTTCAGCTAATGCCATATAGGTCTTCTTTGTATGATTGGAATAGCAAAGGAAACTTTACAGAATTAAACTTTCAAATATGTTTTGGTGGGTTAGTGGCTTTGACAGAAAGTCAGTGGAGAAATAATCATCTTCATTTTTGCTGGCGCAGGATCCACTTTAAGCAAAAAAATTGAATGTAAGGGAGGAAAAAATGCAAAACAATTTAGTATTTGGCCTGTGTTTAAGAATTTGTGGTGTTCAGAGTTTTGTGGACTAGCTAATGCTTGTTTTTCTATGATTTTGGTAGTATAATCAGTTGCCATTTTTAAATGAATGATTTGACAAATATTCTTTATTTTTTCTAATAGCTGAAAGCTAGATAAGAGCAGCATGTGCAAGGGTAAATAGATTCTTTTTAACAGCCTGTTTGGGGGGGAAAAAAAATTCCTTTTGCAAAGTGGACTGTGTATTCATCCAGGCAAGGAGAGGGTTGAAAAATCTTCATCAGAACCTTAAGAAAAAATTTAAAAAATCCTCTGTAAATGACATTGAATTTGTTGCAGTAGCTAGAAAGATAATTTATATCCCCACTTCTTCCCAGTAACTATGAGACATTAATAGCTTTTTTTTTCTTTTTATTATAAACAAACAATTAAATTTCTATTACAGAGAGTCAGCCAGTTAATACAAATAGAAACATTGACACCAGGTCAGAAATTTTGACTTTCTTCTTTTCTGCTCCAAAACTGCTTCTGGTATTTCCTCAGTATTGGAATGTACGCTGGGAACCTGCAGGTAGCTGATTTTTCTAAGATTTCTCTAGTGATTCTTATGTTCATGTATCTTTGCCTGTTTCCCAAGGCAATTGCTCAATGATTTTCATGTAGAAAGATATCCCAAGTGCATTTGTTGCATATATATAGAACTAAGCACAAAGCTGTATATTGACATGGGAAAGCCTGGAGAGTGGACATAAAGGACAGTCTGTGATACATAGCCCTTTATTTTTCGTGTTCTTACGGAGTAACATTAAGGTATGCATTAACACCTGACTCAGCAGAGTGTGTGCTTCAGCAAGAGTACTTTTCCTAGCTTCACTGCAGGAGTATAAACAGACAGATCCTTACAGGCTAAGATTCCTGTGCAATTTCTTTCCCTTTATAGCGTGTCTGACCAAAGCTGTCTTGACATCTTCATTACCCTATGAAGTGAACTAGTTGTTTTGCAGCAGTGAATTGGCTTAGGAGTGGAATTAGTAGCTAGAATTGGCACCTGCATCTACTGGAGACCTGCCCTTCTGTCTTCTTTATAGCATTATTTTTGTCTTTAATTAATTAGTCTTTCTACTCAGACTCAGTTCCTGCTCTCCTTCACATATACACCCATCTTGAATTCACTTGAAAGGAAGAATTTTCTTCCTTTCTTCCTTTCCTTGTTACTAGCAAATCACTTTTCTTGAGTGTTCTGGTTCACATGAAACAAAAGCGCATAATGACAAAAACATTAAAGAAACCCCACTTGTATTACTTTCATTCTTTGACAATCATAGTGCAATTACCTAAATAAGTTAAAAGAGGTACAACTTATAGCATTGATGGAAAACACGGGAGTGATGGCTCTTAGAAATCTGCCTGAGAAAAACAATTGCCTTCTGTACACACCAAATCCTTCCTGTCTCTTGTAGACTGTTTGCTTCAACATCTTTAACTATTCTTCCTTTTCGTGATTGTGGTTGGTTTTTTTTTTTTTCTTGTGTCTAGGTAGGCTTGATGAGTGACACACAAACCCTCTCAAAAAACTGAAAGATTAGCAAACTTCAAGCATGTACTACTCTCTCTCTTAGGTATGAAAAATCGGCAACAATCCTTAATTGTGTTTTCCCCATTTGGAATATTTCAGTTCCTGCAGGAAGAAGGGGCATTCTTCCTATATGGATTTAATGGAAGTTGCTGGGCAGGATACCACTTCATACATAGCTCAGGTATACCATGTAAACTTTCAGTCTTAAAATGTCTTTTTATGATACTCAGGTGTGAGTATGGGGTAGACTTCAGTAATGTAGATAGAGGAAGGTTCTTTAAAGAAGTGAGCAAGTGCACTCAATCAATGAGAACCATATGAGATAACTTCCAGGATCTTCTGAATAAGCCTTTGGACACCAAATGTCTTATTTCACTGTCTAACTTACAATGAAGATAAATTCAGCCTCTTTTTATCTGTCAGGTCTCTGAAGAGCGGCACTCTACTAACAAGGTAAAAAGCAAATTATGTTAGTAAAATTGGGAATACATACTGATGGTAAAGTACAGTTCAGCTAGAGTTCTTACTCTCAAGGGTGTTCCTGTTTTCTTTTAGGATCTTGACTGTGTGTGCTCTTTTGCTTCACACTCTGCTTGATACAGTTGTGTCTCTGCATTGCTCAGTGTGGTCCAACAGTTTATTTGCTCTGAGTTTCTTTATCACAACAGAATGGCTGTCCTGGATCCTGATGTTTTCATTACTGGCTTTTACAATAGTCTGTGTTTGCTGTAGCCTTAGCCTATGAATTAATGAGATTAGGGACTCAAGCAAAGCTTTCTGTTGCTGTAAGTCAGACTGAGCTGATGCTAAGGTAAATATCTAAAGATGGGAAGTTTTCCAGCAGTGGTAATTGAACTGCAAAACTCACTTTCAAGTTCAGTGCTGACTTCTGAACAATATTTTAGCAACCATCAATGAGAGTTTGCAATCTATCACCTTAACAATTAGAGACATCCCAGTGAGTAAACCACTGTCAAATCTATTTGTTTCACCTGTTGCAAAGTAATGACAACAGCTTGATGACAAATCTAATAGTCTGTGACATGTTTGATTATAAACTCCTCTCATCACTGTAGACAGTTTATTTCTCAATTTGCAGAAGCAGCATTCTGTGCTTTTAGAAAACAACCACTTACATGTGTGTGCATTTTTTGTAGAAATTAAAATTAAATCTAGAGATTTGTTAGAAATAAAGTTAAATAATATAGAATAAATACATATATTTATAATATATAAATATATTATAAATTTGCAGGACATTCTGACTTATGTTATATTCCAAAAAAGTTCTTAAACATTTAAGGACAAGAGTTAGCTTCATTTGTCACGAAAGATTTTGTATAACAACAGACTTATCTGTGAGATTTTGCACTGACAGCACTGCAAAACGGAATTTGCCATGAACTGCGGTGCATAAGGATGGGAAGAGCATCAGTGTTTGACTCACTGTTTTAGGAGCACTGCTCTGCTATTGCAGTGGTGCTTGTCAGCCATTCCTGTGCATTTTAGAGACTGTGCTATGACTTGTGCTCTAGCAGAAGGTCATGCCCCAGAAGATCAGTGCACAGAATACTTCCCGCTCCATTATTCTTTACCTTTCTTTTACTTGGTACAGACAAGCAAACATAACCAATCATTTACTATTGGACACAGAAACTAGAGAGAGTAAGGATCTTTACAAATATCTGAGGAGAAAAGTGGAATTAAAAAACAAGAAGAAAACTAAAAGTTGTACATTCATTAAGGAGAAAATAATACATTATTGAAAACTGAATTTAATTTTTTAAGAAAGGGCTATTGCTGTAAACCTCTGTGAATGTCTATATGAAGATGAGGTGTAATGAAATAGATTAACTGCAAAAGCCAAGGAAGATCTGTGCTTGGCTCAGAAGTGTCATATGACAGAACGAGTAACAGTCTTTTCTGTTTCTTTTCTGTTAATTCTAATTCTTTAGAACATGGTAGGAAAAATATTGTAAAGCAGTCGGAAGAAAAAACTTTTTGTTCTGGAAAAGCCATCAGGTGGGAAATTTAGTGCCTCTGTAATTAATATATATTCATGAAACAATGACTCTTCATAATAATATTAATTCTGCTTGTTTTTCTTCTCTTTTTAGATAATTTTTATAAAAAGTCCTTATCATCTTTGATTTCTTTTTGTAGCTTATACATAAAAAAGAAAGAAATAGTGAACCAGTCCAACAAGGTTGGATAGAACAGACTCTAAAAAGAGATTAAGGTGTTTTCTTTTCTTGGTGTGGAGTTTTTTGTATTTTTTGTTTTGTTTGGGTTTTTTTGTCTGTTTTGTTTTGGGGTTTTTTTGGTTTTGTTTTTTTTTGTTTGTTTGTTTTTGTTTATTACCCAATTCAGACACATTTCTGTGATAGAAAACCAGCAGTGGTCATCTTTAATGCATTGAAGATGAAACTGCAGTACTTGTTCCTATGGAGCCTACTGAGGTATTATTTCACACAGAGTGTTAATTTAGAGGGGGTCTAATGAAGAGCAGAGGGTGAACAAGTTGGTAAGAAGAGTGGTTTATGACACTCCATCTCGCCTACAAGCTTTGTGTTTCCCTTTGCTCTGTGAATTGGTCTTGTCAGATTTTTTGCTCTTTCATCTCTCATGCTTAAATTTACACGTGTCTGTGAGAGTAATGCTCACTTAAAAAGAACTTTGAGGCCTGATGTTCCCCATACTACTTTAATCAAATGTTATGAGAAAGTACTTTCCTTGCTAAAACAAAACCTTTAGGAAAACTTTTAATGGGTACCACTGAAGTTTCTGGTTGAAGGCCTATGCAACTTTAGTATTTGCCTGAGGTGGGTAATTTTAATCAAAGATTCAGTAAGTTTCACCAGTTCCTAAGGGGAAAGTGATTGACTTTTAGAAATAGTTCTTAAATTTTGTTCCAAATTTACCAAGTCTAAAAAGTTTTTGGTGTCAATGGGAAGAAGGACAATGATACTCTAGTTAAGTATCAAGCTACTTGGTTGAGTCTCAGGGAAAACCAGCTACATGTTCAAGTACCTACATGGGCACGCAGATTTAGCTGGTAGTTGACTTGAAGCACTCTTAAAAACATGACAAAATTTAAGTCTCTGATTCCTTCAAGATATTTTCCTCTTCTCTAAGCTGGTTTGTGATTCAATCCGTATGTTTTTTTCTGTGTTCTTTTAGTTGCATTGTCATTGTAAGGTGTTCTGCTACATAATGTTCTCTAATGATGACTACTTTGGCTTTTGCTTAGTTGTAAAATGGTGCCCTGGCCTCAGTGGTGAACACTGGCAATAGCAAGGGAATAGCTGAGGCTGAATATGTGCTTTCTGGGGTGCTCATTAGAAAGAGAAGTATGTCCCAGACATACAGGTGTCAAGGAGTAACTCTTGGTACTTCCTATACTTGTAATGACGGGGTGTGTGTATTTTGTAAGATATCTGCTCAATAATAATTTTCAGTGATACTTTTGTTAGCTTTTTCCTTGGTGCCTGCGATTAATTCATTTCAGTACCTGAGTTGCTGAGACAATGTGCATTAGACTGTTCAGCTTACGAGTTTCATGTCTATATGAAGATAGCTTTCTGCCTTGTTTTGTGTGATGTAATTGTTTCCATTACCTACACACTGGTATGTTATCAACAGCTTCCTATCCATTAATTCAGAGCATACTGTGAGGGCTGCTGTGGGGAAAATGAACTCCATCTCATTCAGGCCCAGTACAATCTCCACCCTTTATTTCATATGGTTTGCACCAAGCTTATGTCTCATGTAATTTAATAAACACACACACACACATCTATATATCTGTATAAGTTTGTAGCATTAGACTAGTTGTTTCTCTTTGCTTCTTACTGTGTTGCTGTGGGTTTTACCACGTTGTGGAGGTTTTTTTCTTCCTCAGGAACAGAATGTTCCACTTCCGACAGTCACTCAGGCAAGCCATTTCTTAGACTTTAATACATATGTAAAGAAAATCTCCTAGCAGGCAAGTTTGGTATTTGTAAGTGAGTTGGTTTTGCTTAGACCAGAACATCAGCAAGAACATCTTGGTGTGTATAGTATCTACAGACTTGATTTATTGTTACTCTAATTTGCATAGGAGTTTGTGGGCCATGTTGTAGAAGGGCTCCTGAGCATTTCAAGCATTGGCAGATTTGTAGGATTTAATTGGTGAATGCCTACTGATTGAATTACTAGACAGTTGGGTTTGCTTTGCTTTTAAACCTAAAGCATGTAAATCCAAGCATACTGGGCAACATGAATTTTCGTAGTAGGTGTGCTCAGGAAATACAATTCATGCAACTGTTCCTAGTGTCTCGTTTTCCATTTGCATCACAAATATTGCAGTGAAAAACTCATTGTTGTGAAACTTAGCCTCTGGTATCACTATTCCTATGTTACAGAGTACTCATAGCAGGCAAGTTCTTTAGTTATTCCACGCATGGAGAGTTTAATGTACCAGGTTTATGTATTTGGGGGTATTTTACCATATGCAGGATTTTGATTTAGTAAGTGATACCACAGTGCACTGAAATCACTATACACGTACAAGTTACACTTAGCAGAACGTAACAATTGACTATATACACATGGATTGCCATACAAACATGATTCTTGTTTTACTAGTCTTGTATGATATGCCCACTGTCACAATGCTGATCATCCCCAGTTGCTGGAAAGGAATGTGGACTAAAGCCAGCTCAGGCCTTTCTTTCTTCAGACTTCTCTTTATCAATTCCTCAGCTTTGGTACTATGTTTGGTTCAGCCAGATATACCCTGCCATGTGCTGGTTTGGCTATCTCAGGAAGACATTCACACTCATTTGCTTGTGTTTTTATTAACTGTTTGACGACAAACATTCACACAACTAGTCTATCCATGCAACGGACAGTCATTTAACTAAAAGACTGCTCTCTGGTCCCTTTTTTGTTATATTCAGCTTTCTCTGCAACAATTATGGTCAGTGGATTTTGTCTGAATTCAGTGGGAACATGTCTGTGTAAGAATGCCTAGCATATTTTCAGATGCAGGCACAGGAGTGTTTTTACATGCATCAAGCTATGGAAAATTTGTGAAAAGAGCCCAAATATTTTTTCCCCAGTGGAAGTTTTTATCATTAATCTTGTTACTTTATCTTCTGCAGACAAGAGTCCATTGCCAAAGTGGTATTTTTTTAATATGTGAATCTCCAGTTTAAAATCTTTTGACCTTTCTAAAGTCAGTCATAAAGATTCTGTTAAGGTCACTGGAGACAGGCATCACTCTTAGTATTAAGATACAAAGCTATGAGACATTCATCAAAGTAATATATTCTCTTGGAAGTACAGATCCCATTAGAGTCTAATGTTTCCTAATATGCAAACTTTGGTAGAATTTAACTTAGTCTCTTAGTCATGTTCTCCTGTTTTAATATATATTTGCAAAATTGTATTGCTGCAGACAGAGCTGAATTGCATTCGCATGAACTTAATATTATCTATTTGTCTGGGAATGGGGCTAAATTGTAAAACAGCTTAATAGACTTGGGGCTCATTAGGTGTTCATTATAAATACATTTTTATAATCAAATCTCACATAATTTTATTACTGTAGGATTAATACACTCATAATGGGAAACATTGTACATTTCTGCTTCAATAAGTAAAGGAGCCTGTTACATTTCAGTAAGTGAAACATCAATGGCAGAGGTCAGATACAACTGAAATGAAGTTTTTTTTATGCCATTGGTTTATTTTGGATAATTCCTAAAAACATTGTTGTGTATAAGGTGCAACTGTGCTTTTGGACTGAGGCCTACTTTAGTCTTCAAATTTCTTTTTCTTTCCAAGGCAAAAAAATAAGAGATTCCCGAAAGTCTCACAATGTTTATAGCTAGGGTTTGTCAGTGGAATCTGGTTTGCATCCCTGTGGTATGAATATCAAGTCCCAAGGTAGGAGAACATTGTCCAGTGTTGTCCTTCTGGCAACATGAATTGTTTAGGAATAAACATCTGCTGATGTGTGCAGTGAACTGATGAGACTTGAGGCTGTGGAGATGGTCTTGGAATTCCTCTGTGAACAGCCATTAAAGTTCAGGTCCCTTGGAACTGCTCTTTTCTTATGGCTGGTGTGCATGCTGTCTCCATCATTAGTGTCGAGCACCACTGTCACGCTGGAGTCCATCCTGGACACGGCATAGAGGCTGCTTTGCCGTGTGGGGTGAAACCTGGCTACCTTTAACTCCAGTTCGTCATAGCTGGACACCTCAATGAAGGGGCACCAGCGGAAAGCTCGCTTGAAGCCAGCTCGGAACCTAGGAGGAAAGAAGCTTGGTGAAAGCCTGTGCTTATGAGAGCCAGCCCCAAGCCTTCATCTCGAAACATACAGGGTGCTGGCAGGACACTGGCTTGGCCAGTTACCCTGCCCCTAGGTGTGGGTTTGGTGAAATCAGTGGGTGTTTCCTTGACCGAAGTCTGAGTAAAGTTAAAAAGATTGTTGGAACAACTCATTTTGGTTTCTGATTTTCTATTTGTTTTCCCTGCATATTATCACTGGCACTTTTCTTATAATGAATTTCCTATCCTTCACCCATGCCTAAATAAACAAACACCAACTTTCATAGAACTGTCTTCACAGAAAATGTTTTGATTTGACCTCTAATGAAATATATACTTATATTTTCATCTTTTTTCAGCAAGAAATTTTGTTAACATTCTTTTCTCTAAAATACCATCCCAGTTTCCAAATTTCAATATCCCTTCTGTGTTTCCCTCTAATAGAGATGCTTGTATGGGAATGATGTAAGGACTAATAAGAGTTCATGTAAAATATCTGGAAAATAATTTTTAATAATTAGAGGATCCTAGAAAGTTGAAATCTGAATGTGACCAATATACAAACAGGCATGTTGAGGCTTTTATGAGCATCAGTGTTTGCAATACTCATACAGAGTTATTTTATTTCAGTTCAGAGGCAGGGATTTACCATAAAGACTATTGTTATATTTTGTGTGTATGCATTTCTAGAATAGAAGTTTAATATATTAGAAAAACAATTCCCTGTATATCTATGTATAACTGGAAAAAGAACACTTTTTCACCTAAAGCTTGTCTGACTTCCTCACTTGTCTTGCTTCTCTTGTTTTGTTTGAACAATCAGCTCTGTTGTTTATCTTGTCTGTAAGTTTTTTGGAGCAATGGTTCAACTACCACAGTGATGACTGCAGATAAAAATTCAGATGAAGTGTTCAGTTAAAGTTAACTGATCTCACAGAAGTGACTCTTCCTTCCTCAAATTTTTAAGTTTGCCATGAAGTTCTCACATGATGACAGTCAAGCAAGTAGGTTGCTATTTAGGATTCCTCTGTTTACATGCAGTCCATATTTTTGAAAAATGCTGAAAGAACTTCTGATGGAAATTGATTTAGTGATGGAAACTGTAAAACCAAAACATCTTTAAACTGTATTACTTTACCTGGCACCTTCCATCCTCTTTCTAATTCAGGGCATGTTTTTTCTTCATCTTGAAATAATGCTCTCTTTATCTAGATATGTAATATCCTAATTAGCCTGGAAGATGAGGCTGAGGATAGGTGTTCTAACTCTGTCTGATACTAGATCCAGCAGAGGCATGAACTGATCTGACTCCCAGCAACAAGCTCTATTTTCCTACTTAATGAAAAGGAAGCAGACATTCTGGCATCTCAGTTTCAATATAGAACTTAATTATAAGAAAACTGTTACCAGTATTTAATTCTTTCATCAAATTCCAAACAAGGTGACCTTTAGTGTGTCTCAAGTTTATTAATTTTTCTTTGGCTGTATTCTTTAATCCAGACATTTAATTTTGCAGTGTGGAAGTGTCAACATAAGCCACATCAGAGATATTGTTTTTTTAATGAATAACTTCTTTTGTAACTGTGCCATAAAAAGTTTTTGAAGAAAATAGGATTGGTTTAGAAGTTTTATGGTAGTAATTGAATAATATGAGGCCTTATTCTTCCTTGCCTTTGATTTTGCAGACACTGGACACTTACCAAAATCTGGTTTCTGTTGAAATTAATGAAAAATTTGCCATTTGAGTTGTGGTTTTGTTCTGGCATGTTAAAACTTTACCTCATCTTTAAACAGTTGTAAATGACAAAAAGAGGCAGAAGGCTGTATGAACTTAGTCATTACCTTGTCTTTTAAAAAGATCATGAGTGTTAATCATCATAAGTTATCCTCATCAAGGAGGAAGACTCCAGTGTTTTTACACCAATATAAACTTATGATTATTCACTTTGCTTTTTTTTATTAGACTCCTTTTGCAGTTAAACTCTGCACTGGCTGCTGAGTCAAAAGAGATTTGAAATAATATTTATGATTACTTATTCAATACTGATTCATACTGACTGTGTTTGTGAAGTAATTATTTGTTCCTGGTGATCTTCATCTAATAATGCTAGAAGAAATACTGAAGAATAGGATGGCCAGGATAACGTTTGTTTAGATCCTGGTCCTGCAAGCTGAAATGAAAAACTTGAGTCCATTCTGAAATGCAGTAATCTTAGACCAGCAATTATCTGTAAAATCTCACCAATCTTAACAGATGCAGTGCCTTTGAAATTCAGAGTAGAATGCATTGCCATCAAACAATACTGTAATTTAGTATTGAATAATGAGAATACAAATACTTGCATAATATTTATTAGCCTGTTGCAGATCCTAAAGCATGGTAAAAATCTAAGGGTGAGGTATACAAAACACAGTAAATCACACTTTATATTACATCCTTCCAGCAAAACTAAATTATGGCTACAATTAGTGAACATATGGCTTGCACTTTATATCACTAATGACCATCTTCTTTATTTTAATATTTTGCAAGACAAAAAACATTAAACTGCTAGAGATTTTTAAATTTTGCATATAGACATGGGAAGAATTGGCTTCTGAAAACTGAATTTTGATCGGAAATTTTAAGTAGACCAAAATATTTACTGGAAATCGACCTTTAGGGTTTTTGGCATTCTTTTCAAGTACAAACCTAAAGAAAGGGGTTTTTTTTCATTTTGTTTTCTTTCCCACTAACTGAGAACTCTTTAAGTGAAAATTCTGTGTCTTTTATTCATTTTAAACCATTTAGATTCTTGTTGAAGTTATGCACCTCGTTTCATAACCACCTCTTACCTCTTATTAAGACAGCAGTAGATAATAGGATTGTACATTGTAGAGCTCATGGCAAGCCAAAAGCTGGCTAAATAGATTTGCTGAATGTATTTCCACCGATTTAATTGTTGATAGATCCCAGTAACTATGAAGTAAATGTGGTAGGGCAGCCAGCAGATGGCAAATGTCAGCACAACCACAATCATCATTTTTACCACCTGAAAGAAAGAAGTAATAATGATATTTAGCCTTTTTTATTTGGACTAGCATTTCAACATCCATTAATAATTTTTTTAAATTAATTTTTAAAGTTAGTCAAAGGAAAGCTGAATATGCTTTTATATAGTTTTCCTTTTAACCTGGCTGTTGTTTTTTTTTTTTTCTTGACTGGAGATCCTCTTTTTTAAAGAAAAATAACATGAAAAATCTTCCCTAACTTTACTTGGAAAAAATAATACAAATAATGTATTTGCTTACTTATATTTGGCTATCTAAAATATCACCTTTTTTTCTGTACGTCTGATCATGGCATAAGGTTACAGGGTGTTTTATTTGGACACCTCATTTTGGCCACCTTTATTGACCTTGATGTCTCTTTTTATTGTGGTCTGCAAGTCTATTTCTTGTCCCCAGTCATTAGATGTGATTTGAATAACACTAGGTTGTAGGAAATGAGCTACTGCAGCATCCTGTGTAATTTCAGAGCCTAACAATTCCCTTGGCTGGTGATGCTTATTTGTTTTCTGCAGGCATCACGTCTGTTAGCTACTATAGTTTCCAGTAAACACAAATCAAGAGGAGCTCCACTTTGTGCTCCAAGCACATGAAGAAAACTTCCAAGTCATGTAAAATTTTCACTCCTGTCTTTCTCTTTTCAGCTGTGTCGGATACGAGTCCAACTACCATTTTCAGCACAATATGTCACATGTTTACACCACAGGTTTTCTTTTTGTACCTGAAATGAAACTAGACATGATAGATCTATGCTGGGAAGTGTCTTGTTCATTTGTACTTGTGAATACTGAGGGATAACAGGGATTGTTATGAACAGTTCCTTTATTTTCCCTGTATAATATGGTGCCATTTCATACTGTTTCTAGTTTCACCAGAGTAAAAAACCAAAGAGATGAAATTTGCCATACTTCTGTGTCTTTGGTTAATATTTTTATAAAATTCCAACTAACACAAATTATTTAACATATAAATGTTATGGGGTCTTCCTTATGTCATATTACATCTTCCTATGGGAAACATAAAGCAATTTTTCATTTAATATCTGGCACAAGTTAACAACCTTTCCTGCTGGATGGGACTGTAATGTGCAAGATTTAGCTTTTAAGAGTACTTATTTCTGAAATATATACACTGATCATCACTTAAAGGTAAAAAAGGGGCACCTGGCCACATATAAAACATTAATAATATTTGGTTCTTCTAAAGCACTTTTCATCAGTGAACTATAAATCATCCTGGGATCAGGAAGATCAGTATTAAGGAAGGCAACACATCAAAACATAGTATCACTTTCACCTTTCATGTGTACATCTATGTGTCCATACCTAGGCATATATAATTTATGGGACTATATATGTGATTTTTTGGGGCGGGAGGTTAGAGGTTATTGATTTTATGTGGACAGACATTGCTGGACTAAACTCTGTATGTGAAGTGATGCCATAAAAATGTTGTCACATCACAGTCTACCATTAAATGGCATTTCTATTTCACTGCTTTCAACATAACTCCCACTATTCTTCTGCTGGGGACTTACACTTCTGCCTTGCACACATTGTATAGATAGAAGGCTTAACTCCGTAGTTTTACCATGATATTTAAGCTCTCTGTCCATTGATTTAAAGGCGCACTTTGCTCGTTGCTAGGTTTTTATAAATTTGTCAGGAATGATAAGTGGTACCTCAGCACTGCTAAGGACTTCTGTAATTTCAGAATACTTGAAAGCCTGATTACTTACCTTGATATTTAATTAGCAAGTCTTGCAGCACCAGCTGTGCATGTGAAATTGTTCCTAGAATAATTCATCATTGGATTATCATAGGTACTAAATGGAAGATTTTTGTCTCTAAATTTTCAAAGTACAAACAGGAAAATCTGTTTTTACACTGTACATTTAATCTGTGCAGTGCTTAAGAACCAAAACAGTCAAGCTTCTGAGCAACTAATGTAGCTTAATCTGGTCGAATACTGTGTCACTCAAGCCCCAGTGTTGCTAGAAATCACAGAAAGAGTTTAGGTTGCCAGTTTGGCATACTCAATTGTGTTAACAGCATTTTTCAGAAGAAAGTTTTTTATCTAACATCCAAATTATTATTGTTTAGTTTTCTGTGTTATATTGAAGGGCAAGGCAAGCAGTGCTTCAAGAGTCTACTTAAAGGTCTTCTAAAGCTAATAAATCCTCATAAGCTGTACAGAAAATAGCTTTTAGATTTCAGCTACTGCAAAAATTAACCCTGAAGGAATGAGGTTTTGTTTTAAATTGCTATTAAATACAATATTTCAGGTTTTCTTCAAGAGACCAGAAATTCCAAAATAGCTTTTATCCTACAAAGAAAATCCACATTTTTTTCTTGTCACAATTTCAGGCAATTAAATTCCAATTCTGAATGTTTTAAATTTTTAAAGTTTTGAAATGAAAAAATGCCAGATCACCCCCAGAGAATTGCATCCTTTCCTGTAAGTTTGCTGTTTTGTTTAAAACAAAATAGTCATCTTTTAAAACAGTGAGATTAGCATAAGGTTTTCTTGTTGCTGTTTCTTTCTGGAAATCCATGATTAAATATTAACTCATCATCATCCTGAAAGCAGAAGTTTCTGAAGCAAATAGTCGAACTAGACAACGAGCTAAAGATTATTTTAGATGGCCATTAGTGTTTGATTTAATTTGTGAAGTAACAAGTCACTTGAATGACACACAGTGAAGCACATTATGTTATTAATCATTCAGATTGGCAGCTGTTTTTCATAAATATAAAGAATTACCTAAAATGTACAGTATTACTTTTCTCTCAGGTAAGGCTGTATCAGTCTGCTTCCTACTGATGTTTGAATGGTAATATACTGATAAGTGTAAGTCTAGGGGCAGATGTAAGATGGGATTTCCTTATAAATGTGTAAAATGTTTTTTCCTGGAACAAAAAAGTGCAAATTTTCTTCGAAAAAGGACATGTAAGAAAAGTCAAGGTTAAGTTGTCATTTTGAGTATTTATATAGTATAGTGCACTCACTGACATATTTCCTAGGAGAAGATAAGTGAGATGTTGCAAGTCTGTGTGGTATGAAATAGATGGAAACACAAGGCAATTAGGGTTAAATTTGAAGTCAAACAGAGAAGTCGTGAGAGGAATCAAAAAGCCCTAGTCTGTTCTCATTTCGTCATCTAAGAATGGCTATGTGTTGCAGAAATGGAGGGGAAAAAAGAATCAGAGGAAAGGGAGGGAGATTATTCCCAATTTCCTTTTCTCCTTCAGAGAGAGGCACACATACTGTGCAAGGCCATACCTTGCAGTTTATGGCTGCACTTCTTGTCCATAATGCTGATCTTTCCAATATGAAGTTTCATTTCTTGATTATATCAATAACTATGAACAAAAAGTGACTTCAAGGTCTATAAACCCAGAGTACCTTGACTTTACTTGGAATAAATTCTGATGAACAAGTGCCCATAAACCAACAGAGAAAATAAATATGACCAGAATGAATTTACCACAAAAACCTGATTGTCTTTTACCAGTACACTGTGATGTTTCACTGAAGAAACTCCAGTGACATTTTACAGGTGCAGAGTATAGAAGGCAGCCTTCAGTGTTGGGGTTGTTTTTTTACTACTTAAACCTGTGACTGAAAAAAAAAGAAGTTATTTTTAATAGGCCTTTTCTGTTTCACTTTTTTGAGATATTACCATTTTTCAGTTGCTTTACCTTCTGTCCTGTGTCATATAGAATTCATTAATAAAGGTTTGCTGTTGTGCATTAGGAAACAAAAGCAGAAAAATCACTGAATTCAGTTGCTTAGCTTAAAGTCTAATTCTGTTCCGGCCACCATTTCATCATGGAGCTTTCCAAAATGTGAATTGCAGTGAAAGTCACTAACCTTTTATCCCAGTGGCACCATTTTCCCCTGGTGTTCTGTTCAATCTTCCTTTGTGTATTGTGGGCAGCATGGCTTGAGGAAAGAGTGGTTTTCTCTGTTCTAGGCAATACTCTTGTTAAAATGTGTTGTTCTGAGTCTCTCAGTTGTGTGATGTTTATGCAAGTCTTGAGGCTAGATTTGTAATATGGAAAATCAAAGTATTTATTTTATACATTGATTTTCATCAACGTGTTCTGCTGATATTGATGCACTGCTGCCTATTTCTAAGAAAAACTATGCCTAAAAAGAAAGTTAATTTATGTGCTTTGTGGTCTTGTCCATTCCTTTAAACCCTGTCTAAGAAGCATTCTTTCATTAATGAATGTAATGAGAAGAAAAGTATTTAAAAGAGCAAAACAGATGTAAGTTCATGGAATTGGAGTTTGGAGGTTTGCCTTTGCTCTGAAACATTTAAAACAGTAAAAGAGAAAAGGAACTAACAGATTATGCTACACTCAGAAAAAACAGTACTTTTTTTTTTTTATCCTGTATTTATTTTGCATGAAAACTAGCTAGAAGAATAGTTTGATTTAGATATAGCATTGAGGGAAGCTCTTGAAAGATTAGGAATAAAAATACACTTTTCTGAGAGACTCGGTTACTGCTGGGGGAATTGATTTGCCAGCAATACCTAAGACTTGGACCACGCAATCATTTCCTTTTCAATCTTCTCTGCAGCTCCCTATTGCCTTTCTAAGTCATCTTTGATACTGCTGCTTCTACAAGTTCAGGAATTTGGCTTTTGATTTCATTTGCACTTATGTCACACAGTACAACTTCATTACTTTCAGAACTTTTGTTCCTAGATGTTATGCAGATACAAATGAGAAGCAAATGATTTAGGAACCCATGTAGTGTAAGAATGTTGTTGTTTACCCTCTCCTGGATATTATTTATTCATGAATATAACTTAAACACAGTTCACAGATAATCCCTGGGAATTATAAATTTTGCTCTGTGCTCTTTTGGGAGAAGTAAAATGCCACACTAACATTTCAAAAAATGTTTCTCCCAACATGTTAGAATGCAGCCAGTAAATCCTCTTCCCAGTCCTGGGGACATACATGGCACTTAGGCCTGAAGCACCAAAGGAACACCAATATGCCTTTGCTTCTCCTCAATGCTTATTTGGACTAAAATGTCTCGCTTTTGCAAGAAAATTGGGATTCAAGGGTAATTCTACTGGCAATAGTACAGGGATAGAACTGACTTATAAGATACCAAGTGCTTTGAGAAGCTGAAGGATTTTGTGTATTCTTTCAACCCATAGGAAAGGATGGATTCTTAATAGCTGAAGGAAATGCACATTTAGGAGGAAAAAGAATGAGAGAGCTTCAAAGTCTTTCAGCCAAGTAAAGTACTTGCCAGTTCCAGTGCTCCAGATAATTTTAGTCTAATGCTATGATGAATTACGCCAATGAATTATGCAAGAGTTGCATACCATCCTACCCGTGGTTTACTTTATGTGGGCTCCTTACAATGGGAACTGTCTTCCTGAACCTAAAATGAGATGGGTACCTTTAGTTATCTTCAAAATAGGAGCACAAGCTTTTCATATAAAACACTCCTTTTTGAGTAGTTTTATTTCCAGATTATCCACCTAGGGGAATTAAATAAATTATTTATATAATTAGAGGCCATTTAAAAGTTTAACATGTTGACTTGTAATTTTAGCACAAGAACATAATGGGAAAGAATGCAAATTATTTACTACACAGTTTGAGAAACCTCTTTATTCACTTTTCTGTTGATAAGAAAAAGCTATTAATTATTCCTGGACTGTACTTGCTTAAAATGAATGGCAAAATTCTGTTAGGAAAAAAGCCCAGTTAAATCTATCTTCTTATTGCCATTGTAATTATGCATTTACAATGGTAGTAGCATCTTTCCTTTCAAAGACTGAAGAAAAAGTGTTTATTATGACCTAAGAAAATAAAAAAGCCAAAGAATTTTAATATTGTCCCCTGGTCTCTTTTCATTTAAACTGATTTCAAAGGAAAGTGTTCCTGTCAGTGATGTTGAGGTTTGTATTTTGTGTTTGATGCACCTTGTTTATTTTTGTCGTTCCACAAATGACTCTACAAGGTTGTGAATTTATTAGGAGAAGTAGACTTGTAAGTCACATACAGAACATTTTGGAAATACTTGGTCAATATAAAGTGGTACCTGCTCTGGTCAATTATTGATGAAAGGTATCAGGAGAGTCATTCTCCTAACTGCATCTACTTTTGTACAGACAAGTATTGCTTCAAGTATTAAAGTATCCACATGACTTGGCCACAATGGTCAACACATTGGTCATTATTGCACTGGTTTGATACTCCTGTGATATCCCAGGTCTGTGGAATAAGGTATAAGGTGACCCATGCCAGGGTGGCTGAAACCGTTTCCTAGGAAATCTGCTCTAAAACCTGGAGAAATCAAAGAACTACTTCTATCCACCCCAGAAAATGAGTAATGAAATAAAGGTGCTTTTAACAGGTTATTTACAGTGTTGCAGTAGAGAAACTTGTAAAGACTGAAATGCTTGAGTTAAAGGAATAAAGTTGTTAGGTGAAGTCATTAATAGACATAACACAGATGCCTCTCTGTGTGTAGGTATGTAGATTTCAGCTTTAACTCAGAAAAAAACCTGTGCTGAAGTTATATTTTGTTTTATATGAAGAACAACCTGTAATGGATGCAAAAGTGTGTAAATGCAGTACTGGAACTGCAGTTCTGTTCTGCTGAATATGCAGGTCCTGGCTCTGCAGTCCTCCAAAATGAATGATCTGCATCAGATTTCCTGGGCTTTTCACCATACAGATGCTTGGCACTACTCCAGAAATCTCAGACTGAAAACTCATGCTAAAATTAATTTGTTCATGGCTTCCCTACAGAGACTTGATGAGGAAGGGGCTTCTTATGCACTCCCTCTTGTCTGTCTCTCTGTGTGTGTGTCTGTGCGTATAAACATATTTACGCACACATGCACACACAGGACTATTCATGTGGTCATAATTTTGGATACGTATTGGGATAACTTTGCAGATTAGATGAGACAACAAAAGACCTTTTGAAGTTTCCAAGGTTTGTTTATATGCCAGTGAAAAAATTTGCATACAACTTAAAGAACACACTTTGTCTTGAATGTGGGATTTTAAGGTTGTCTCTCTGGAGGATCAAGTCCCAGACTTAAACCTGGGGAGAGCTGCACAGAGGAAATGACGTCTGTCTTAAAAAATCCAACTCCACAGTTTGAAACGTGGCGATCATAATCTCTGTGCTTAAAATCTGAATGTTGAAAAAGAGACACTTGGATTTAATTTCTCATAGGTATCTTGGTTTTATTATTAAAGAACATGTATAGTTGAATTCAGCAATGCATTTGAAAAGACATTGAGCTCACTAACATTGGAGTGAAGGATTGTTGAAATTTTTGGTCTGTTAACCTAGTGTTACTTTCATTCTTAAAAATAATGAGCATAAGTAAGCAGAAATTTTTGCCCTAGGACTGTGCCTAGACTTAATATTTCACATAAATTTTCTGCCACAAGTGATCAGAGATATAAAAATAACAAGAAATATCACAGAAACTGTATGTGCACAATTGAGTCTAATCATTGACCATGCAGAACCAGTCTCTTAAATCTGCTCCTGACATGGAAATATTGCCAGCTGTTCTCTAAAATGTTTTAATCAGAAAACATCCATCAGTTGGTCAGTAAATACTTGAACTGGCATGCTTTACGCACAGTGTGAAGCCATGTTTAGTATTTACTCTCCTTTTACTTCCCTATGGTTGCTGCTTGAGGTACGGATGATAGGTGGGGAATGCTGTGTTCACAGGTCATAGCTGAGTTTCAGAGCCTGAGACAATGATTGGAAGCTGGTACTGCTGCTGAGTGTTCTGTAGCTATTTGGAGATAGCAGAGAAGAGCAGCTTCCAGTAATTTTGTTATGTTTCACTGTGGCAGTCATGTTCAGAAAATGATCAGGAGATCTGACTTGATTTTTACCTCAGTAGCAAATCTTGTTCAAAATAGTGGGCAAATAGTTAAAAAAGAGGACAAATTGCAAGGAAAAAAAAATCCTGAAAAGAACAGGTGAACCCATTTTTTCCTGAACTTCTAAGACCACAAAGTAGCTCTGTAAAAAATATTTTGGGTTTAACATGAAATAAAAATAATTCCCCTGTACCTCATGTCC
The DNA here is from genome assembly GCA_013400915.1 of Pardalotus punctatus. Taxonomy (NCBI): domain Eukaryota; kingdom Metazoa; phylum Chordata; class Aves; order Passeriformes; family Pardalotidae; genus Pardalotus; species Pardalotus punctatus. The sequence goes on from VZTX01016544.1 coordinate 99,821, forward strand.
CAGTCTTTCCCTAGGAAACTTCTAAGCCTCTCAAGAGTGAGACTGTGAAATAAAAATGTCATTCATAACATTAATAATTACTTTGCTCATTCCCTACATTTTCAGTTGGTTTTCAGTCTGTATACTTGGTGATAGAGGAAGAGTTTAACAGAACTTTTTAAAACTTAAAAACCCCCCCCCCCTTTTCTCAGATTTGTGCTTATTTTGCCTCATCTTACTGGAAAAAATGTGCCTCTCTATATGTATGTGTTTAGGGAGGGGGCCATACATTGTAATTAATGTGATGCTTGTGCAAGAATTTAATTAATGGTAAGTAAAAATGCCCAAACCAGGCTTTCCTGTCAATACTCTGTATTCTTGTTGAGATTTTTGATAACTTTGGGCATCTATTACTGATCACAATAGGAAAAGATACCTTATTGTGCTAGTATTTTCACCAGAAAGATATTAATATGATATTCTGACCCTCATTACCCTTTTGAAGCTTTTCTTAAGCTTAAGAGAAAATCAGCTTAAAAAAAAAAATCTTATTCTGCAAACTTTTACCTGTAATAGCAATTACTTGCAAGTAGTGACTTGGACTACTGTGTTAATAGCAATCTGGTGAATCTGGCAGGGTATTTGTCTTTATGGTTATAGAACACCTGCTCAAAACGTTGGTGGAACCAGTAACGTTTTCAGTCTGGTCCAATAACCTCCTTAATGACCAGTCCTGACTCACACATGCAGAGCCATAGAGAAGAGCAATGGACAGGATAAGCATCTGTGCTTTGTAGGAGGCATACTAAGAAGCATGTCACATATCCTTAAGTCACTCTATCTACAGGGTTACAAAATCAATTTTAGGCATGTGTAACAGTTTGTCAAGTCAGGCTCTAGCTTTATTTAGGATTGGTTTGCATCTACCTTAGTGACAAGGCTATTTCGCACTTCCCATAAATTATAATTTATCATAATAATCATCAATAAATATCATTAAGGATATCATAGTAAGAGGTTAAAGCAGAATGTGAGGAAACCTATCTTTAGTTTTTAATTTTTGGAAGTGAGTTCACATTTTACATTTCACTATTGAGCATGATTTGGGAAACACTTTGCACTGGAAAGGTAGTGGAGAGAAAAATATTTTTATTAAATGTTGTTGCTATGGTGCAGCCCATGTTTGGGGTAAACGGCTCAGAGTGGGTTGATTTCCCCTGCCAAGATTCTCTCCCTGAGGGCGGATCCAAAGGAGGGGCTGCAGCACGGCTACATCTACTCCTCGCCTGTCCATCACACAACCTCAGACCCTGTGGCAGGCCTGCGTGGTTGGAAATTCCCTCCAGCTGTATTGTTATTAGCCAGTTTGATTTTGTACCTCACCTGAGATGTTCCTATTGGTTTCATGTCATGTGTCATCAATTCCTGATTGGATAATTATATTGTACCATCCCCTAAGTTGTAATCCCTTAAAAGCAACAGCCAGAGAGCAACAAATGGTCTCTTTGTCCAGCTTCCCTTCAAAATAAAATCTCCCTGCTCCTCCAGGGCAGAGGAATAAACTTGGAATGTAACAGATGAGAGTCCACTCTTTCCTCTTTGTCTTCACCTCTGCCTAGAAACTGCCTGATGCTAACGGCCCTCAGATCAGACAGGGAAACTGAGGCACGGAACCTCAGTGACCTAAAACACCGTCGCTGGTTCGTGTGGGCATCGAAACCCCACGACAGCAGATCGGGCCAAAGCCAGGCAGGGCAGGACGGCAGCAAGAAGAGAGCTCCATGCTTTCACAGAACCACAAGCAGCACTGCTTCCAGCAATTAAAAACTATTTAATGCTAATCTCCCTCCAAAGAAGGATGCATTATCTAAATAGCAGTCTTGAGATCTGCCTCATTTAATGTATTTGTACAGCAAAACAAAGGGATGCTGAGTAAGTTTGATGATGAGACATTTGTGAGCAGCTTCGCTGCTACAAAAGCAAGGCAGAGAAAGAAACTGAATCTGGAAGAACTGCAGGAACAGAAACACAACTTCGCAGTGCTGGTCATATACTCTGTATGGTAGTGGTGTGTAGTAGTAGTGATGGTGTCCGTATGTGGGGTGGTGGTAGTCACAGATATCACAGAGCCGACAGAAACTGCTGGATCGGCACTGTGCTAGTTTTGGGGGTTGTTTTAACTGTAGTTCCATAGGTAGGATCATACTCAGAAAAATTATGGGATTTGCTCAGTTAAGGACTGATAAAATTATCTGCTGTGAGTCTGTTTGCCCATTGTGAACGAGTGAGGAGGAGACAGATGTTATTAACTGATTATAGCACAGCCAGGTCATCCATTTAATGAGAGGAAAAAATGAGATATTAAGATGTTCCAGATGAGGCATTCTCAGTGGAGAACAGGGAATTACTGCTGTGCAGGACCATGGCGACACTACACTGCTGGAATTCCTTGTCTGGTTTTGGTTACTTGTTGCATAAAGATGGTGTTATATAAAAGAAGATCAGAAACACTTGTTTCATTTATGTAATGAACGTAAACAAGGACTGAGAGAGGAAATAGATATAAAAACATCTGTAGAGGTGACACCAGTGAGGGATATTAAGTAATTAATGAAGCTAACTGAAAATAATGGCATAAATAGAACTGTCTATAAAGAAATTTAGCCTGGAAAATTGAACTCTAGGATTGGTGAGATTTTTTAGAAGATGGAGGTTTAAGATGATACCAGAGGAATTCTGTTAGATTTGCATGTGGTGACAGGCCCAAAGGCTGGTTCTTGTCCTGTTTTTATTTAATATTTTCATATTGAAAGAGACAAACTGACACTCAGTGAATAAAGTGGCGAAAGCACTGGACACAGTTCAACATCTTCCAGTGTTGGGCAAATAAGGGATGAGTTTGTTTTTGGAAGAGCCTTTAAAAGCATCTGAGAATTCCTTCTTCCTGTTTTGTTTTGGTTTTTTTTTTTTTTTTTACATTAAGTAAGAAATGTGACACTATCAAACATAACCACAATTTAAGTTGGTGTTTAAAACTTGCCATGACTCATTGCTATGAAAATTGCAGAAAGATTGAATTTTTAGAGTAGTGTCACACAGTCTGAGCTATATGACTACGTGATTATAACCTTGGAGGAGACTGACTTAAAGGTATGAAATAATAAAGACAGACTAATCACTTCAGAAACTCTTACTCAATTCCTTGTATTTCATGTAGAGGAAACACAGTATATGACTGTATTTTTGTATGACCAAAAATACCACACTTCGGGTTGTATTTTTGTTACACCTTCAGTTCCCTGAGGAGTTAATCAGTGGATTTTTCCATGTAAGGACTAGAATCTTTAAAAAGCATCTCTGTTTCTCTTGATTGTTGGCTGATACACTCCACCCTGAGTGCAGTGTACAAAAGTGGTGCTATCTGGGGCACATTGTTCTTCATCCTCATATTACTTAGTCTTTTTGCATTTTGAATGTGATGAACAATGATTGCTCAATTTGTGAATGGCTGCACTGAAGTACACCTGTTGTTTTCAATCACGATGGAGCTTTGGCCTACAAGGTGCTCCCAATGCATCGGTATTTTGGATAAATGATAATTTAACTGTAGCTGTATGCAATTTCAGCAAGTCAAGCAATACAGCCACCCACACATTATAATACAAGCCATAGTGCTTTGACTGTTTGATCAGTGAGACCACCTGTTCTTAAAATAGCGCTGATTTCTCTAGCTTAATTGTCTCTTTTAGTCCTCTTCCAGTATTTATTTATTCTGTTTTGCATTTTATTTTCATTTTCAGTCTCTGCAAAGTCAAAGAGTAGACCCATTTACAGAAGGTGAGTGCTGATGGACCAAACAATTATAGAGGCACCTATTTTTGGCAGGAGATACATAGTATTCATAGTAAATTAAGTTCCTGCACCTCATTACCCCACAACAGGATTAGTAGGTTGTTTTCACTTATCACTTCCAGAAATGTAAAATCAGCTAAAGGGAAGAGATGCCCTTTGTGTATGTTTGCACTGTTCTGGAGTGGACACCTAGTCAGTGTGTGAGCAAAGTGTTCCAACACCACCATGGCAGTCATTTCTGTCCATGCTGCACAAGCACAAGTGAATCGTCCAGGTGGAAACACTCATGCCTCATGAATAAATAAATGGTGTGACAGGCACAATGGCAATACAAGCTCTCTTCCACAGACTGCTGTTGCATGGCAAGTTTGGGCGCTCTGTAATTGAGGTGCTTTCACCCTGCAAACAGTGTGTTCTAGGATTTGGTTCTCTTTGTGCACCTAACATGTATAGTAAGTATTTTGACATATGTGCTACCTTGGTAGACTGTTACCTGAAAAAAGGCAAAAAAATTCTGTGTTCATTACTGTCGGACTTTTAAAAACTAGTCACAGGTGATGATTCAGTATAGATAAGGGCATCAGCTGTGAAGGTTTGGCTTTTCCTTGAAGTCTGTAGTACAAATTGTGTAGAGTAGTTGATTCCAGGGTGGGTGTTTAATTGAATTTAGGATGATCAAGTTATATTTGCTTTCTGCTGTATTAAATTTTGATTCCCTTACGTAATTTTGAAAATGCCATAGAACATATAAGTTATTGGAGATGGCAGTGCTGGTTCCCATGCTGGGAAAAGCTAGGAGAAGATGGATTGCTTAAATAACTGGGAAGATTTTAAATTTACCATGTCTTCATGCAGTCCCATGAGGAAGCAATTACTTTCCAATCTTGAAGAAGTCTGAACAAATATGTAGTATAAAAGTGGAGTTTCAAGATGGTGTAGGAAGTCACGTGCAAGACAAACCCTTGGACCCGGAGTGTCAAAACATTTTGTTTCATATGGCTGGATGCAAACTTTCACAAAAGGTTTTATGAATGGGGCAATATCTAACCCTAGTCTGTCTGCCTAGACTTAATGGTTATTGTTAACCAGAAGGATCTTTGATTTCAGAATTAATTATTGGTTGTCATGTGACCTGTGAGTTCAGTGTGTAATATTCTCACCTATTTATGATGAATAAGCTTTATATTATGAGTATGGTCTTGTTTTTTAAAATCTGTGTCAGCCCATAATTAGTTCAATAATCCAAGAGTTTTGATGCTACACTGCAATGTTTTAGGCTTTAGCACTCTGCTTATTTTTTTCCTTTTTTTTTTCTGCCACTGCTCCATAATAAACTACTCCATAGTGAAACAATTCATCATCTTTTTTTCATTCTGACCTGATCAGCTACCTTTTAATGCCAGCATTTAATGCCAGAAGTATCATTATTTAAAACTAGTGCTTTTCTTTGTAAAGTGTAGTATAAAATTTATATTAATGTGTTTTCATGTCATTTATATATATGTGAAAAATCTGTGGTTTTAGTTGCTCTGAAAGTCAGTGAGAAGTCAGGAGTATTTTTATAGCTGCACTGCTATGTGAAAACAGGAACATAAGGACATAGGACAGTTTCTCCTGGATCAGACTGTTACCCATCTATCCTACTGTTCTGTCTCAGAGGCAGTGGGATGTGTCGTTTAGGGAAATCACATGAACCTGGCCATTTTCAATCTTCTGTTTTCCTAATACTGCCCCAGCACCTAAAAGTGTATTAGAGGAGTGCATCCCTGATTCATCCTTTCAGTATCTATTTGGACATTACGGAGAATTTTTGGCCATCAGGAAGCATTTCTTCACTGAAAGAGCTGTGAGGCATTGGAAAAGGTCCAGAGAAGAGGTGGAATCACCATCCCTGAAAGTGTTCAAGAAATGAATGGACATGGTGCTTAGTGCTGTGGTCTAGTTAATGAAGTGGAGACTGGTCAGAGGTTGGACTCATTGATCTTGGAGGTCTTTTCCAACCTTAACAGCTCTATGATTTATGAATTTATTGTTTGTTAATTTTCCTGAAACCTTTCTGAATCTTCTGAGATCATAAGTATCTGTCAGGAGAGCATCTCACATGCTTTTTAACAACTCTTAAGTTACCTTTTCTTAAAGTACTCTCTATTCTACCTGCCTTAAGCTGCTCTCCTATTAGTTCTTGTATTTCAGGATTTTGTGAGCAACACTTCTCACTTTACCTACCACCCTTGTGTTTCTCTAAAACCTGATATCTCATCCTTTGGCCTCGTCTTCAAACTGAAAAGTTCAGGCCTCATAATCTCCTCATAAGTCCTTTGATCATTTTTAGCTCTCCTTCCTTGGACTTTCTCTAAATCTAAAAAGGGAAGGGAAAGAAAAAGAGAACAAACCAGAGAAATACGTGTGAAATGTTCATACAGGAGTTCTCACAGAGACTGTGACTCGCTAGCAAATATATGGGGGGTTTTCTTGTTTTATACTCAAATCTGAGAAACAATTTTTATATTGAAATAATGTGGCTTTTAAGCAATCCTCATTGCCAAAAGAAGTTGACATGACACCTCAAGCTTTGTTAGGAGAAGCAAAAAATACAGGCAGAAGCATAAGTGTGGAGGAATCAAAATTACTGAAACAGATGCCTGGTTGACATATTATCACAAAGTTAACAGCCATGAGTAAAAGGAACAGTAAAGAAAACATAAAAGTTCAGGACAACATTTTCTGTTCCTCTATATTCTTCCCATTGCGGCCAGGCAATGGCATCTTCTGTTGAGATAAGTGTTCTTTTTTTCAGAAAACAGTTGTATCAGAACTGTATCTCTTGATAAAAAGAATAGTAACTGATTTTACTTGCAGTACATTATTATTCCTTATTATGGGTTAAATAAAGTTGAAAGAGTGACTGGAACTTGTTAGATAGCAAAAACAGGGTGTGGAGACAACATCTGAGAGCAAGTCTCTAAGTTTTTGCAGTGAATTTAAAGAACATTTTGACCTAGTAAATCTGATAGTAACATTATGAGACACCTGTATAAAGTTAGGTATGACAGCATTGAGATTATAATTCCATATTGTGAAAATGGGAATTGTGGGAGAATAAATGATGTTCAGCTGAACATCAGTCAGTCTCATGCCAGGAGCTTTAAGAAGGGATAATGTCTGCAAAGTCCCCACATGTAGCAAATTTTCAGAAGTTCAAAAGGCTGATGTCAAGCAAATTTAAATGGGTCAGTCCCTGAGACATATATGAAACACGCATATCTGTTGAACTACTAACAATTTTCTTAAGCTTCAAATCTTTTGCTTGCAAACATTGTTTCTTTTAAAGGTCTTACATGAACTGTTCAATACCTTCTTCATATTAAATATAATTTTAAACAACCCTAATCGGACACCTTTGCATTGTATTCATTGCATGACATGAAATGTAGTCAGGTATTTTATATTTCTGCTTCATTATAAGTGCACAGATTTTCCATGTGTCTAGATACCTGTATGCTAAACAACAAGAAAAACACATGATTTCTTTGCCTGAAAAGGGTGAAGCACTAGCTCTGTTATCAGAGGCAGGCTGAGTTATGGCTTTATTTGGATTCCAGTCTGTTAGTTCCTCTCCATGAATAACCAATTATGATTCATCTTTCCAAATACCAGTTATTTCATAAATCCTGCTGGAGAGCACAGCAGTGTAGCTAAAGTGCTGTCATGGAGCTCTACCCATAAAGTCACTGATGCAGTTATAATATATCTGCACATAATTTAATTCCCTTGTTGCATCTGTTGAAGGTATGCATTCCTGTACTCTCACATTTAAAATCCTTTAATTAAGGATGCTGTTCCTTGTCGCTTGTATATATTTAGAATTCGAAGCAGGTGCTGTTTTTAAAGGATTCAAGGGTTTTAACTGGGCTCTCTATTTCATATAGTAAGAGCCAGATTTTATCTTCAGAGACCTCTAGTTTCTACATCACAAGATGATTATATTACTTAGTCATTATGATAACAGGTCTTGAAGTTCTGGGATGCCCTGGTGCTGCAATGATTTAATAATTTTTTTTCCATATTTGCTTTTGCAAATTGTATCTATTACAGAAAGTGATTTCCTGGTTTGTCTTTACAATCAGGACCCGGTCATTGCTCACTGAGATTTTGCTTTTTTTTCAAAAGCTGAAAGGGGAGCATTGGTGGTAGCACAGCTAGTTGACCACTGAAATCTTTTTCTGCCTATGTTCTGTAGGAAAGGTAATCTCATAACTTTGAAAATACACTTTTGGGTAAGTGACAACATGCATGGTGATGACTGTAATGGTAATATTGAACTTTTTGAATAATGTCAAAGAGTGAAATGCTGAGCTTTTGAAATGCTTTCAGTATTTCTGGAAATTAGTCCAATAATTTTGCTTTGAGGTAAATATGCAAAGCATACTGCTTAGCTTTCTATGATTATTTTTTGTAATTTTCTCTCTGTTTTCACTCCAAATAACCTTTGAACTGTTACAGGGCAATAATAGTGATAATACTGGTCAATCTGCATTCTGGTTCCTTAAGAGAGGCAAGCATTTTTCCCTCTCAAAAAGCTATGTTAAAACAAAAATAAATAATGCTTTTGGTTTCATAGGAGGCATTGCATGTCATACCATAAAGCTGTCTAGGCATCTCTACTATGCTGACAACTGAAACTTAGGACAGCTGGACACTTATCTCTTACAATTCTGGAGAGGTATGAAGGAGAAAATATCCTCTACCAAAACAACTTTTTCTGTGTAGTATGGGGAGGGGGTGGGGAAGCCCACTTTCATGTTCCTTGCAGTGTCCTGAAAGAAATGAAAATGTTAGTGTTCTCCAGAATCTGCAGAAGATCTTGTGTTGTCTCAGACCTAATATGCCCCACTCTGCTATTGCTACAGCACAGTAGCATATAATACTGTTCAAGCATACTCACAGTTATCAGGAAGTGAACCGAGCAACTGAAAACATGCTCGTCATTGTGAATTAGAGCTCTGTGTTAGGGTACCCCTTTTTTAAATCTGAAGGGTTAAATATACTTTAGTTTGAAAAAAAAAAAGTGGACAGAAATAAAAAACAGAAGGCTGCCTTATTAAGTATGAAAAGTTAAGAGAAAGAATGTTATAAGAAAGAAACCATCATGGCACTTCAACATTATGAAAACTGAACTAGAGATAGTCAAATACTCTGTTAATAAGCAAGCCCCAATCTAGTTATTATGAAGCAATACTTACAGGGAAAGAGATTGAAAGAAAATATCTGGGAAAACTAGTTTGCATTTCTCACAAAAAAAATTATTGTTGAAAAATCTAAATTATTCACTACAAACAGGCTGATCAGTGCTTATCTCAAATATGCGTGGACCTTAAACACCTGAGAATTACAGCAAGACTCACTCTTGTTTCAGTATGATGAGAATCTTACCTTACAAGAGCTAATGGTTTGCTAGACCATTGTTCAAAACTCAGTATTTTAACTCTGGGAAGGCTGAATTTTTTGTCTTAGTTTCTGTATAGCAGACACAGTATATGCTGCTACATGTGGAGTAAGAAGTGAAAACCCTAATGCTACCTTTATTTAATGACAAACATTAAAGTTACAAAAACAAAAGCTAGTGAACATAGAAGATAACTTGTCAAGCTTAATCAAATTTTGTATTGAAGCAGGTCTCTCATTACTGCTATTTCAAGTGATTTGGTGTTTCTGAAAGAATTTACTCTGATAGGCTTGCAGATGATTTTATAAGGATTCACTTTATGGGATTTAATGGAACAGTACCTTTCTCTTAGCCTTGAGCTGCTCGTGATATTTGTTGGATGTGTCACCTGGTATTTCTCCTCCCCAGAGGGTAATTCCCACCATGGAATAAGTGATGCCCATGACGAGCAGTGGAAAGCAGTAGACCAGCACAATCACAATGACGTGATACCTGCAATGAAAAGGTATTAAGGTGGTAAATGCTTTCAGAGGAGCTATATCAATGGAATGGGCTGCCAGAAGTCATGGCTGCTACTTTGGCACAAAGCATGTTTTATATTAACTGGCCAGTCCTTGGTGTTTTCACTGTCTTTTTGAAAGTCTTGAGTTGCACTGGACATTTATTAACATTTTAATGCATATGCTTTATGGGGTGTTGAATGCTGAGCCTGCAGTAGCATATATTAAGAATAACTCTACTGTTATCATGATTAGTGACTCCAGAATAAGGTATGTTTGTCCATAAGTAGCTGAGTTGATTTAATTGTTGCAGAGCTAAGTATAATGGGGGTGAGCTAAGCATTTGGAGCTCTTGTCTGGACCATAAATTAAAGAGGAGAATAAGTATTTTAGTGATAAAGACCCTGATAAGAGTCTGGTCACCCAGTGTTCTTCCTGTGGCAGATCTGTTGCACATAAGCAACACAGATCTGTAGCTTATGTGCAATAAAATCACCACTGCTGATGTAAGCACTGGGAAAAAGATAATTTCTTTTGCCTCATTTTAGTTCCTGGTAAAATGCCATCTTCAGATAAAATCCCAGTGAATGATCAGTGAAGAATCCCCAGCTGTCACTGAGTGTGACCTTCCTGCCCTAAAGAGAGATGTCTGTGTATGGCTCCTAAAGTGGTAAAAAATACATATGACCAGGACTTCTTTCACCTGCCTCGAAAAGAACAAAAGGTCAAATTTGATTCTGAATGGTTACGCAGGCTTTCAGCCTTAAACACAATGTTCTTCTTAAATGCCGGTGAAGACATGAAAGAACAGATGCCAGGTAGCCACTTATTCCTAATTCTACCAGAGAGATAAACAGGATATATTGAATTTAATTGACTGGTATTATCACATTCAGAAACTGGAACCAGTTATAGGTCATTCAGTTTTTTCTTTTGGGCTAATATCTAACATAATTGTGATAGTGTAACAGAACGAAGTGGCAAAATCCAGTCCTCTCATGAAGGAATCAAGAGAAAAAAGTCTGATTAGGGCCTTCTCATTCTCTACAGTTACCGGAAAGGAGATTGTAAAGAGGTAGGTGGTCTCTTTTTCCTCCTAACAAGAGAAGAAATGATTTCAAGTTGTGCCAGGGGAGGTTTATATTGGGAGATAGGAGATGTTTTTTCATGGAAAGTGTTGTCAAGCATTGGATCAGGCTGCCCAGAGCGATTGATTCACCATCCCTGGATATGTTTAAAAGATGTGTAGATGTGCACTTAGGGACATGGTCTAGTGGTAGACTTGGCAGTGTAAGGTTAATGGTTAGATTTGATGATCTTAGAGGTTGTTTCCAACCTAGATGATTCTAAGGAGATACTAGAAATCCTGGTTTTCCTGGTTAGGATGAAAAGGAAGCATGCTTTGAATTGCATGTTATGTTCCCAGTTCTGACCATCTCTCTCTGTACAGAAGTAGCCATCTTAGGTGGAGCCATGATGGTAAACATGCAGCCCGGGAGGGAGAACATTCAGACATGTGGAAGAGAAAAAATGTGTTCTATTTATCACGTATAGTGCTCTATCATCTTTGCTTAGGAAACTGGCTCTACATTTCTCAGTGATCAAAGCTGTCAATTATTCTGCATGTGGAGTATCTGCATGACACTCTACATATTTTGCCGAGTCCGTTGCAAGTCTAGACACCACCACGCACAAATTTAAAAGAATGAGAGCTTACGTAAAATGCTGTTTTGGACCACCTGGCCACGCTACATAGCAAAGAGTTCTCCCAGGCATCACCTTGGTTATGGAGTATAGGCACTGGGGAAAGGCCAACAGGAAAGCCAAAATCCATATGCTCCCAATGACCACCTTGGTAGCAGTTGCAGAGAGCCTGGGTTTCAAGGGATCAATAATGGCCATATATCTGTAAAAGAAAGCGAAAAACTTATGTAAGAAATCTTCAGAGATTCATATGTATCTAGAATCAGCCAAAGCTTAGGATAAAAGAGAAGGATAACAGCAGAGATGCTTGTCTTCCTGCAGTTCTGATGTTGTTGTGCTCTTTGGATGGTTCAGCTCCAATGAAGGCAGTGCTGGAAGGAGAAGGTTAATTGGATATTGTTTTGCAGCCATGGGACAGCCAGGTAATCATATGTATATCAGCAGAGCAACCATTTTGCTAAGAGCTAGGCTGTTCTGTTACTCTGCAGCCTGACTGAAAAGCAATACAGCTGGATCCTCTGTTACTCTGCTAGGTCATACAGCATTTATTTCTAATTTAAAAATTAACAGCCAAGCTGTCAGGATTATTAGTCATCTGTCCCAGGGCTACAGAAACCTGATAAGTCCACATTTCAGTTGAGATAGACTGACTTCAGAGTGTCTGCCAAAGAACCTCAGAGCAACTGGTTCATACAGAGACCAAGAGAAAGAAGAGCCAGTTTAGAACTGGTACAAGCACCAAGGGAAATAGATGCATAAAGGAAGGAAACATCTCATTTGCCTTCCTAGTTCCTGAGTAGCCTGGTAGGACAGAATTCTTCTTGCTGCCCCATAATTGTATTGGCAGTTCATGTATGCTGGTAACCTTAGAAGAACATGCATAAAGTTTAAGTAATTACAATGTAAAAGCTTAGGGGGAAAAAAGCAACAAGAGAGAAAGCATCAAGACAGACAATAATGGAAAAACAAGTCTTGTTTTATGTCTTTTGATCTCTGTTATAGATATAAGGAATAAGGGAGACAGAAAATTTGTATCACCTTTTGATGCATGTATTGTGTTTGCTGCAATTAAAAGACTAGTACTCATTTCAAATGAAGGAAGGTGTGATATATCTTAATTGTTACAGTATACACCTAGGTTCTTGGCCAACTTGCCCAAGAGTTTTAGGTACAGACATTAGCCATGAGACAGTAGCAATAACATTCCTAAGATAATGTTCCTGATAAGAATTTGTGAAAGAATCTTCTGCATCCGCTTTTACCTGCTATGGCACGCAAATTTCACTCATGATATCTTACTTTTTGGAAATTTTATACTTGACAGATGAGTAATTACAGAACAGATGTTTGTTTTAGCGAAGGTAACCCTGTTTATAGTTAATGATAAAATATGTGGTAAGTCCAACATTGGTCATAACACTGCTACCAATCCCCTAGTAGACATGATAACTGCCCTAATATCTTAAAACATCTAAATGCTGTCAGAAACAGGGAATGATCTAAAACAGCTTCAGTTCTGAATCATCAATTTCCATATCTAGAATTTAAACATTGTTCAATTTTTATTGTTTTTACTGCACTTCAATATTTTCTCTCCACAGGATAATAATTAGTTCCCCTATCTTTTCACAGGCCTTGTGTTTTTTTATTTCAGCTAAACTGGTGCTTTTTTATTACATACTGTGAAAGAGTTTTATTTGAGCCCTGGGTGTCTCCTCTTTCTTGAGAACAGTAGTTCTCAAGAAAATATACATCAGTTGGATTGTTGCCCTTTACCACCTAGTTCCCTTCTCTGAAGAGTAAGCGTGACTTGGTAATGAACTCAAATTTGTAGTCATGAGCCCTGTCTTTCAAATTGAGCTGGCTTTTGTGTGGACAGCCAAGTTCTGTCCAAATGTTTGATGATCTTTACTTGTAGTAAGTGATAAACCATAAACAAATAATCATTTTCACATGCTTGTGAGACTCTTAAAGCATCTCCTCCTAGATTGGAGTTATTCCTTCAAATTGCTACATATCTTCAGGTTGTACATTGCTATTATTTTATGTGCTATTGTCAGATTTCTATTACGTTCACATTATTCTTATTCCCAGTTATATTATTCTTACTCCTAGTAATACCAAGAGTAATTCTCGTTGCCTAAGATAAAATGCAGTTGTTTTATCTCTCTGCCCTTTAACGACATGCATTGTTTGGGTGAAATGACTCATACAGCTGTACTGATGGAAATTTTAACAATTGGCTGAGTAAGGTAAGTCAAAGGACAAGGATCAGATGAAAAGCAGGCCATTTATCTTTCAAGTTTGAATTTGAGTGATAAGCCAACAGCCTAGCTATTGCACAAGATTGATTACAAAAATGTAGCAGGCAGTCATTCTAATAAACAAGATGGGAAGGAAATGGAAGAACCTTGACCATTCCCTCAATAATGCCTTTGTGCAGAATAGATTAGCTGAAGAGAGTATTGACAGCTCTCTGTTACAGAGCCTTTGATAACAAATCTAAGTTATTTTACTTTGCCAGTACACTAACAATTACAGTGAGGTATCTAACGTGTTCTCTAAGTGGCTTTTCTTAGAAACAAAATTGCATAATTAACATGGTGAGATATTGCTTTATAAGTGCAATGTTACATTCACTCAAATTTGTCATAGAAGTTTGGTAGCATTTTCTTAGAGAAGCCATCAATGCCCCAAGTAAATATAGTAGAAAATGTAGAATGACCCTCAGTTGCAGGTCAGAAGCTACCTCCACATTTGAACAGATGCTGGATGTTAATCTCTGTAGCCAAAATAAGCCTTGAAAAAACTGAGTTCTTCCTGTGCTGTTAGCTGTCATTTGCAAAGGAGACACACACACCTGCCTATAATTTCATTTGCTGTAAATGTTGTCTTGCCATTATGGGTATCTAAGGGTAGTTTGTCTATCTCTTTAGTCTCAGCCTGAAGTAGCAGTAGCTAATTTTGCAGTAGTCCCTTGCCTTTGATCTCTGTCCATTCAGCAAGGGTGTTTCCAGCAGGTATGAAAGCTCCTGCTAGCACAGGCTAGAGGTTCCATGCTGAGGTGTTACTCAGAAAATCAATGAGGTGAGGAGGCTAAGAATGGGATAATGTGTATGTACGATGGGCATATTGCCCCTGTATATTACAATTACCCGTGACTGACAACTGACTGTCATGTTTCATGGTGTAGCTCTGTCATTAGGGCTCATTTTTTTAACGCTGTGATATCCTTACATATATTAAGGATGGCAAAGTGCCAGATACAAGGGGGAAGTGCAGACATGCTGTCTGAATTGTGTACTGAATGGTGCTGAACGTGGTGGAGAAAAAATAGGAGTGTTTGTGTACGCCAGGAGTGAAAGGGAGAATGATGAGATATAGGATCTAGCAAAAGAACTGACACTGGGGAACAGGGTCATGAATGCAAAAATAGAAGTGAAGTGAGAAAAATGGTAAACTAATAGGAGAAGATAGAAAGGAGAATTGTAGAATAATAGCATATAGAAATTGTGTTGAGAGAGGAGAGAATAAGAAAGGAAACTGGGGTCATGTAAGAGCAAAAGGCATGACAAAAATCAGCCCTACTATACCAGAGATTCCAAGGTAAATAACTGGTATAAAGCAGAACATTTTGGCAGTGGGGCTGTGCAGTGGCAAGCCCTTCTGCCTCTGCAGGTGTATGGGAGAGAACTCCCAAAGAGTTATTCTTTCTAGAATCTGTAAACCATTAATTGCATGCAAAGGGAACAGAAGCATTTCTCAGATGCTCTAATGTTGTCTGTATTAATGACTGTTCTGCTGCTGTTCTTTTGAGTGGTCTGAACTTCATCACAGAATATACAGAGTTAGAAGGGACCCATGAGGATCATCAAGTCCAACTCCTGGCCCTGCCCAGGACCATCCCCAAGAATCACAGCATGTGCCTGGGAGCATTGTCCAAACACTTCATGACCTCAGACAGGCTGTGCCGTGACCACTGCCCTGGGGAGCCTCTTTCACTGACCAACCACTCTCTGGGTGAAAAATCTTTTCCTGATACCTGGCTTAAACCTCCCCTTACTCAGCTTCATGCCGTTCCCCCAGGTCCTGTCACTGGTCATGAGAGTGAAAGATCGGTGCCTGTCCCTCTGCTTCCCCTTGTGAAGATGTTGAAGACTGCAATGATGTCTCCCCTCAGTTTCCTCTTCTCCAGGCTGAACAAGCCAAGTGACCTCAGCCACTCTTTATAAAGCTTCCCCTCTAGATCCTTCACCAGCTTTATGACCCTCCTCTGGATGCTCTCTGATAGATTAATGTCTTTTTTATGTTGTGATGCCCAACATTTATGCAGTCATTCTGAAGCCAATGACACTTGCAGAGGCCCACATAGGTTCACCATGTTCTGTGATATTTATACACAGACCTTGTATCTCTCCATACCTCATCTCTAAGGACAGTAAAAGATAGTAGGCATTTGAGATGAAGAAGGATTTCTAATGGCTGCAAGCAACTGAAGGCATTTTACACCACTTAAAAGCATTCTGGAGACACATAGACATTTTTTTCAGTGGGGTGCTATGCCAATTTGCCTTGCAGTCTTTGGACATTTACTGTTCAGTCTGTCTCCAGGCTGGAGCACTGGGATTCCCTGCTGAATAAAGGGCCCTGAACTCCCACTGAGGTGGTTTGATTTAAAAATCAGGCTTCTAATGCTTTCTCACTCCAGTGGGAGCTGCATAGTGCCACAGATAGCTTATCCCACACAACAAAGCAGGGATGCTGAATGTAAAATATACTTTGCTGAAAGGAATGAACTCATTATACTCATTTATCAGAAGAAGCAGAAATCATTAATTCCCACCAAACATAAACATTTATACTTGGAAGATAATTATAAGATTTAATATGCCCATTTAGAAATACAGGGATGGAGATGTGTGCAGGTAGAGAGTCAAGCCAGCACTTCCAAGAATGTGGGTTGCTCAACAACTGCACCATGTTCTTCTATGAATGTCTCTAAAGGATTTTTAGGTAGCACTTTAGTTTCATATGCACATCATTAGCACATGATTTTGTTTGTTGTGACCATATGATATCCCACCGTCATCACTTTTCTTCCAGCTTTAGCTTGTGTTAATCCTTGTCCCTAACAAATAACGACAGAAGGCAGCAAGAGTCTTTCCAGTGAGCTTAATGAGAAATCATTCAGGCTGCATGATGAAATGGCTGGTGCATCATGGTGTACTTGCTGCTGCACTCTTTTCTTAGCTGCTGGGGTCAGAATAGATCTAGTTCCCTTCTGAACGGCTCTATTTTTCTGCAGTCCACAATTTAGTCCTCTGTTCTTGTTTCTTGGGTGCACCAAATCAAGAAAATCTGTTTTCACTGAAACAATAATAGAGAACATCCTCTTTTGAATAACATTGATAAACTCTTTTAGCCAGTGGTTTTAATGGCAGCATAATCATGTATGTCTCCTACAGTTTGCAAGTAACACAATTTAAATAGCTGGTACATACTGTAAAAGCATATGAAGTTTGTGTATTATGGTTCCAGCAGTAGAAAAGACAAAAAAATAAACCTAATTTGTCTTTTTGTAAAACAGCATACACTGGCTGATACAGCCAGGAAAATCTTTCATCTTTAATACATCATTTAGAAAATTGTGGCAAAAATACACAAGATGTTATTAAAACAAAATGATGTTCAAAATTGGATCCTACAAATGCCCATCTGGAGACACGGCTGGAAGCCTTTAATCATCCTAAGTGTTTTGTTTCACCTGTTTACAATTGTGTTTATAAACTCAAATGGGGCAAAATGTAATCATCCCAGATTGTAACAGAAAATTGGAACTTGACAAAGGAAGAGACTGAGAGAAAAATCATGCTTGCATGTAAGTGGCTCATCTACAGCAGACAGCAGAGCATGCTTCTTCATGAATACACAGAAGCTGTTATTCCCTCAAGATAGAAGCTGATTTTGAGACTTTGTATTTAGAATCAATTGGTAATTAAGAAACTTTGGTAGGGAAATTCTTAGGATTCCTTGCCCTTGTTTGAAACATCGCTGTGGAAAATCTCACAAAAGGTAAGCTATATAGAGTAGACTAAAGGTGATGGAATGAACTGAGATTTTAAAGGCATTTTTGTATGCTGAAAACCAAGTCTTTAACTTTTATAGTCTTTAATCTCTATCTGCTACCTACTAGAGCAAGGCTTCTTCTTTTCTTGTGGGACTGGTTTGTATTCATTTATTTAGACTGAATTTCTCTGCAAGAGGAGTGGCAATGGGCATTTCTGTAGGACTATAACTGACTGTTGAAAAAGACTGGTTTTGGTGCCATGAAGGGTCTGTTGTGCAGTGATCACCTTAAAGCTAATGCCATAAAGAAAGATGTGTGACAGCATGACAGATAAACACATGGTCCATTTGAGAGATCAGTGGGCAATCTCCCAGGGGTATAACTTGGCCTTGATTTACACAGAGGAATGTGTGTTATGCCTGTATTTTTTCCCAGACTGCCCCAGAATGTTGTCAATAATGTAACTTTGACATGAATTTAGACCAAAACAAAAAAAAAATCCTGTATTTTTGTCTGATCACTATGAGATTGTACCATTGCAAGAAAAGGATTATTTTTCCTAGGCCTCTGCATGCTGAATCCTGTAGCCATTGCATCAAAATGTTCTGCAGAAACGATTTCACCTCTTCTCTAAGAGAGAAAGAAAGAGAATTGTCAAATAAAAAAAAAAATTTATGCTCCCAGACGATAGAGAGTCCTTTGTGTTTCAGCTCTTGATTATTTGAACCCTTAATGCCCTCCTATTCAATGTTTTTTCTCCAGTTCTGGGGACTAGTATTTTTCAGAGGGCAGCCCAGATCCTGGAATCCACAATTAGGATGTGCTTCATCTTCAAATACCCTTTGAGGAAGACAGAGAAATGGGGAAGGGATTTCCTCTTTGAATTCTATAGTTTGACTGGCAAAGAATAGAAATAATAGTGATAATTTCTACAGCATATCTTGCATTTTTTCCCTTCATGACCAAGGGTGATTCTTGAAGTCATGATTATGAAGTCATCCATTAGTTTAAAAAAAATAAATATATTGCACTTTAGTGTGGTAGTAGGGGTATGGCAGGTAGTGTTTTCTGTAGTTCTGTGGCACCAGAGGGTTTAGGAAAGGCTGGCTAACAATAAAGTGGCATCTTATGGAAAAAACCAGACAGAAGCTCCATCCATTTCTTCTGGTGAAAGTATTCTCAGGTATGATGGGGAGATGTCTAGCCTGTGAAGCACAAGAAATCTGAAAATAACTCCATCTGCTTTTTTTTTTTTTTTCTTGTTCTGATGTTCATTTCTCTCTACAAGTCTTCAGTGCAAATTCTCACTTCTTTTACATGAAAACCACTTACTTTGAGGTACATAAATTTGAGGGAAAGGGAATGAGAGAGGGGCCAAAGGCTGCAGTTCTGTTTGAGCTGATCTCTGTGCCAGGGATGGCAGCTGGCTGGGCAATGCAGGTTTCCTGTCTGTCGCTGCATCAGCCTCCTCCCATTCACTGGGGAGCCAAGTACAAAACACTTAGTGCCAAGACCTTCTTGATGTGCATCTTCTGCTGACACTGCTACCATATGAGCACAACACAGGGTCATGCCCTGTGCACTCCAGATCTTAACCTGCTGGAAATGTTTGAGATAATTTTTACACATACACATGTCCCTCTATTTCAGTGTTTCTGAGCACATGAGGCAGGTAACAGATACTTAATAACAGTCAGATAATAGATAGTTTGGCAGGAATATCAGTTTAAAATGTTTATGGAGAATGAAGGCCTTGAGCAGTTTGTCCCAGGAACAGGAAATCATGCAGAGACTGATACCAAAATGTATTCTACTGGAAAGATAAGGTATTTTTCAGTGTGCCAACTGCCTACTTCAGAATTTCAGTAACATTAATTTATAAGGCTTGTGGTACTATTTTGTGACAATAATAACTGCTCCTGCAGAATACACCTGGAGAGACTGAAGAGCCAAAGCAATATTTTGAGGATGTGAGTGTGTATGTATGATGAGTTTCAGTTTTATTTTACAAGGTGAATCATGCGCTTATGCCTCATATCTGCCTTCTGTTACAAGTTTGTATCATATTACTTCTGCTGGAGTCTAATGGGTGCGTAGAGGGATTATTAACAGCCATCAGTAATGGAACAGTGTCACATAAAAAAACAAAACCGACCCAGTGTCTGTGTCCTTCCGTAGATATACTGAAAGTGAGAAAATAAAGTGGGAAACTAAAATGACAAGTATTGAATAAGGACATGTATATGTATGCTAGAAAGCAGATAATACTAAGGTTCATAAAAAAGACAGAAGACTGTGCAAGAGGAGAAATAAAACTTAATACTGAATATAATTTAAAGCCACATAAAATAAAACAATTATTTTTTTTTGCTTCAAAGACCACAAACTTTCTTGCATACTAGAAAGAAAAGAAATTGTGAGATATTAATGGGATCAGCAACTACTCACCATCAGTATTAGAATACCTTCATTAAATCCAGAGCAGTTGCTTTTACAAAGAGTTAAATTCATTGACATGAGAAAATAATGGAATTGCTGAGGGGAAAGTAACTGAGAAAATAAGACTGTACATGTGCTAAAACCAGGAAAAAATGCATAATACTAAATGCTCTACTGAAGGCATGTTATTTTATGCTATACTGCTACATCCTCAAACACCACTGTAGCCATCAGATATCTTCAGAGAGCTTTTAGGCCTACGTACAGAACTGGTTGTATAATGAGGCAATCTTGGGACTCAGAATTAATACCTGAACCACCTTCTTTGCATGCTAAGATCTCATAGGAAGGGACAGCAGGTCTTCAATGGCCAGGTGGTTTAAATTCTGCCTAATTTACTTAGTGTGTCCAAGAACTGCACTGCAGTAACACCTGTACTGCCATGATCACAGATGGAGTTTAGGATCATGGATGGACTCTTTAGGATCATGAACTGGTCAGTAACAAGGGCTACCTGTTCAGTTTTGGACTATTTACCAGTTTATCCCCATAAGGTATCTGAAGGAACTGTTGCACTGGAAGCAGTGTAATTGTGGAACTGTGCAGTATGAGCTACAGAAGAATGCAGGAATGAATGCCCATGAAGCAGCACCGTCTAAAATCTGTGCTGCTTCTGGTGTCTGAGACAACTCGCTTAAAGCTACCTGTGGCATCTCTGCAGTAGACTGCAAACAGCCTGTTGGAAAAGGAGAAAGCAGGGAAAAACCAAAAAAACACAAGAAGGGATGGTCAGAAATGTCAATAAACCCACATAAATTTGAGTCTGTGTTCAATGACCAGCTGGTCTTACAACGATCTTGCATACTTTCATCCTCAGCTCCAGATGCAGCTCACCCCACTGCAGGAGCTGCCTAGTCCACAAAACTGTGTCAGTCCAGTAATCTCACAGTTCCCACAATATAGAATGTCCTACAGAATCAGATGTGAAAGGAAACATGTACTGCCCATGATCTCTGCTCAGTGATGCACATTTATACTCTATGAACATTCAGATGCTCAAAAGCAACCAGTGGAGCATATTGCAACGTATTTTTTAGTGAGTTACAACTCATGACATTTCAATATTTTGGGATGGTAACAATTTCTAATGGAAAATCATCTGATTGCATTATTTCAGTTCCCTCAGCAGCTTTATCCTAATTTGTAGCTTTTGTTGTTGTTTTAAATTTTTAAATTAAAATAATGTGTAAGGATGAATTTACTGGGTTAAAGCACAGTCTTCTGTCTGAAGCACTGGCTGAACTTTTACAGAAGGTAAATGGGAACCAAAGTTTTAAACAATGTCCACCCAGCAGATCTTTGCCCTGGAACAGGGTAGTCTGTGCATCCAAGGAAATTCCTTGGGATCTATTTTGACCCTCAGTTTTCCTCAACTCAGCAGAATTGTTTTGCAGAGGTAGCCAGGAAATGTTTAAAGGTACTGAATGCATCATGAGTGATTTGGTATAAAAGGAAAAGGAATAGCAGTGTGAATAGGGGAGGAGGGATAGACTGCTTTTCTGTTTGTTTTACATGATGCTGCATGGTGCTACAGAGAGCTCACTTAAACACAGCTGCAGCACTGTTCACTGGGAAGATTTTTATTTGCCTTTGGAGGCAGGTGAACTTGGAAGATGTGATGGGGTGCAAATTGTGATTTCTTCAGGGGATTTTCAGACAAGAAGTAGATCAGGGTGAATGACAGTATTTATTTCCTCACTTCTGAGCACCAGCATTTCACATTGCTAAACCAAGGAAAACGTTTCCAATGTTTCTATCTGTCTGTTGCACTTTAGTCAGTGTGGAGCAGAGCTCTTTTCTCATACTCCAGAAATGCCATTTGGATTCCTAAGGAACTGTATTCACTTTTGTTCCCAGTTTCCTAGCATAAATTTAGGAACTGTCAAGGTAGAAGTACTACATCTCTGTGGATAATTTTGTCAGGAAAAATGAAATAAAACCTTACTCAGAGCATCCAAGTAACTGCTCAACTAATGACTTGATGAGCTGCAGCAGTAACTATTAAATGCACAGCTCTAACTGTTAAGTACTTCAACTAAAGCCCTTTTATCTTTCTGAAAACCTCCAGCTAGATGAGAATCTTAAGCTAAACTCAAAAAGACAAATCTTTGCCTGGTTAAAAGTAGTATCACTGGTCTTCTCAATTTTTAATGGGGATGGACTGTTGAGAAGATACATCACTGGCAGGAGGAAAGTATACTGATTTCCTTGTGTCTTCACCCATCCCCAGAGCAGAGAAGTACAAGAGTTGCCAAGAATCTAATTTTCTCCTTCATTTCTAGCTTTACAGAACAGAAATGCATCTAGCTGAGAATGCCTCTGAAAATTTCAATTAGTAGGGCAAACAGGAAAGCATTATTATGAACTTGTCCACAAACACACACAAAAGGCACAAAATACCTGGAAATGAGGAAAAAACATTTCAGAAGGTGGACTGAACCTTATAAAATCTTAACTCTCATCACTTGGAAGTCCTGCAGTTCTGACAAGTCAATTCAGCAAAGATGTATAATGTGATTTGAATATGTAGAAAGGAGTTTAGTAATTTCAATGTATTGCTAAAAGGAATGAAAGATATAAAGTACAAATCGATCTCTTTTTCTTAAAGAAAATACAGTAAGTTATCTCTCCAGCACAGCAAATGTGAAAACAGTAATAAAGACAGAAACATTTTCTGGGGAAGACTCACAGCACTCTCTGAGAAACAGAGTCCATCAATGCATCTGTGTAGGAAACCTGGCAACTGCATCTCCCCTTTCCTGTATGGACTCTATAGCTGTCCTATTCCATTATTGTCAGGAGTACAAAGGCAAAGTTTCTCCCTGACCTTTTTTCTTTGACAGTCACAAAGCTTTATTTTGCTTCAAGAAATCAGAAAAAAACTAAGCACTTTGAACCTATGTTCTTACCAGACCTCCAGATATGCACAGATGGCAATGTAAGTAGACTCATTACTTAAAATCAGGAGCAACAAAACCTCTCAGAGCTGTCTGTGAGAAAATCTATGAAAAACAAAGTCTGAAGTGATTTCTGAAGGGGAAACAGATGCCTCTGCCTGCTGCAGAAGTACAGAGAGGAGGGAAATTTGAAATCCTCTCCCTTTACACACAATCTCTGCAATTCCGTATATCAGTGTGTATTAGATGACTGGCTGAGAGACAGACTGTTTTCACAGTGGGAAGCAAAACCCTGAGCAATGGCTGCTGTTACAGAATAAGTATTGAAAAATGGAGCACAGAAAGCAGCTGAAGTCAAACAGAGAGAGGAAATGTTTGTTGTAAAAGGAAGCAGAAGAGTAAAAACAGTGAAAGCCTGAAGGAGAAAGACCAAAGACAAGGAGAAAAACAGTATTAGGGAGAGATACTAAAGAAGTACAGAGGAGCACAATGAATGAACTATTGAGATCTTTGTCCCTCATCACCGTGCTATTTATCACTGTATTTTTATTTTGGCAGAGAATCTGATCTTAATCTCTTACCCCTAACTTTTTTCTCACCTCTCCACAGCGATTGCTGTCATGGAGTAGATGCTGGCAAAGACAGCTGTGATTGGGAAGAAGTTGTGGAAGCGGCAGTAAGCCTCTCCAAAGTACCACTCGCTGTGCAGCGCATAGATGAAGTTGATGAGAGTGTTGAAAGCAGCCATGGAGGCATCGGAGAAGGCCAGGTTCACCAGGAAGTAATTTGTCACTGTCCTCATGCGCTTGTGAGCCAGGATAATCCAGATGACAATAAGATTTCCAAAAACAGCCACTGCCACCACACCACCGTAAGCCAGAGACCACAGGGCAATGCGCCAGGAAGGTTGTACAAACTGATTGGAGAAGTTGCTTGCTGAGGATGCTGCAGGGGGAGAAGCATTTCCAGCTGGTGCTCCTGGTGCCTGTCCCCAGGGATCACCTTCTTCAGTAAGGTTTACATTCCACCTGCTGCTCATGCTCATGTTCCAGTCGGGTGTGGGGACAGAAGTCATCTTGGATGTTCCTCTCCTCTTCCAGGAATGATGTACTTCTCCCACCTCGCTCTCTCAACCCTCCAAAATCCCTACCAACAGATAAGAAGAGGGAAGGAAGAAAAGGGGAAGTAAGGCAGCACAGCAGGTACTGGGAAGGAGAGCTCTGTCAGAAAAAAATCTTTGGCTGTGCTGTTCAAACTGTTAAAAATGCTGTAACAACCAAGTCAGCAGAGCTACCATGGAGTAGAACAGCATCTTACTTCTCCTCTGTACAGCCACGTCTTGCTTTTGATTTTGCTCAAGGAGAAAGGGACTGGGAGCCAAGACACATTTTATAGGCTTGTGAGTTCCCAGCGTCACAAAGGGAGTGGAGCGATAAGCTCCATCGGCTGGTAAGCGAACACCTCTTTCCCTCTGCTCTCCCTCCCCTTTTATTTCATTCACTGCCAGCAGCAGGCACTTTCAGGAACTGTGGAGGGCATCACAGGGAAAATGTATTCTCATCTCATTTATGTTGGGGTATTTGTTTTATATTGTCTTTCTTTAACTTTCATTATTATGCTTCCTTTTTTAAATTGCCTTTTTGCCCTGTATTTGCAGGGCTAATCAGCTGGCTTAGTTGAAAATCCCAGGACTGAGGCTGTCCTTTTTATTAAAGCTCTTTCCAGGCAAATTTATTCCAGATCAATTCAGATCTGCATTTTTTGCCACTGTCTTTTCATTTAGTACACACTTTCCTTTAAACCATTCTGTTACCTACAGATTTAGATTAGCGAGTCTTTCAAGACAAATAAATATATCCTGCTGCTCTCTAATTTCACTTTTCATTCTGTAATATGTAAGATATCAAGAAACATTTATAAAGCCGTCTGCATGTTCAGCAGACACGGATTTTTACTGAAACAGTATGCAGCCCTAAACGTAGATGTCCCTAGTTATGGGCAAAATATTAGGGGTTTGTTTCATTTGTGTCTTAAAAAAAATTATTTTAGTTCTTCTTACTGATTTGCATTTATTCCACACTTAGTACTGTTATTATTTTGAACAACCAATATTTTTATATGTAGTGATTTCTATAATGGTAGTAAAGGGTAAATGAGGAATTTTAACACCAGATGTTTTCACATCCAAAATCAGTTTTCTTGTTAATATGTTAACAACAGCTGGCATTGGGAATGCATGTTTTATGCAAGGGTTGATTGCAAGGGACTTCAACTAACAAACTTTTGTTATTCAATAGGCTGGAGTCTTTAGGGAGAAAATGTGTTTTAGTGCCAGTCTTTCCTGTTTCAATGATTTAGAGCTACTACTTGTCATCAGCAGAGATATCAATTGTATCCCAGCAGTGTGAGCTATTCAATGTCCCTATCAGCAATGATACATTCAGTACTTTTTAAACAAAAGCTTCAAACAAAAATCCTCCTCTGTACCACTTCCTCCCTGATGTATTTACCCAGTGGAAGCAGTGCCTGCACTCTAATTGTCAGGTCTTCACTGCAGTTTTAATTTGAATGACTGTAATTGTGGCTGTTCCTGTATGAGCTCTTACCAGCTGACCCCAGCCCAAGCATCTGCCCATGTCAGGCTTAGAAGCTTTGCTGAAAACCACAGAAGCTCTGCTGTAAATCACTTGTTGCTACAGCATGTCTAGAACCCACCTATGCACTGCAGATCCTTGTAACAGAAAAGGCACTGGAGTTAATCCCACAGTTCCAATTTGAATTGTAAATCTTCCACTTGCCTTTTCTTTCTTCCTCTCCCCAAAAGTGAGCCTGAAGAAGGGCATAGTAGAAAACCTCTGTGAGTTTGAGAGCTAAACAAATTTAAATGGCAGTTCCAGTGAGAAAAGAACAATAGACTGACTAGTTGTAGCAGAGACTTGGACACTCAACTCTTGGCTCCCCACCAGCTTCACATAGCTGTGATCCAGAGAGTATAAACCCAGCCCTGTGCCCTATACCCTTTCACCTTTATGCCCAAACTAGGAACTCCAGACTTTATCCTTTTACTAACTGATGTGTTTTTCACGTTCCCACAATAGCTACTCAAGTGTCCCACATGCTTGTGTTGCTTCCATCCAGCTCTCCCAACCTCAGCTTTATGATTCCTTTTCCTTGATTTCAGCGGAGACACAGGTATCTTACTTCTTGCGCACAGTACTGACAAGCGTACAGCAGAGTGCAAACATACAGGAGCAGTGTCCTGTAGAGTGCTGTGGTAACTTCCCTTGTATGGGAACATAAAAGATACGTGTTTGAACTACTTGCTATAGTTCATGGAGTCACATTCTGGTCACAGGTGTAAATTCTGTCTCAGTGCTGGGTTTCCCTGAAAAATGTGCAATATGCAGTAGTGCTGGGTTTTGAGTTTGAACGCAGAAGTCTAATCTCTTGTTCTGGAATGAAGCTTGTTCTAACTCTGTTTTGAAAAATTGCTCACCATTGCGTACCAGGTGTTCAGGAGAGACCATTCCCATGTGTCTTTCCCTAATCATCTACAGTGCTCCCAAGGGAATTTGTTGCCAATGCGTTCCTAGTCACAATGTGAGAAGTCAGGGTACAAGGCAACGTGTCCTTACTCTAGCAGAGCTATAGGTAAACTGAGTCCTTGGCACTTACTTTAAACACAAATCAGGAAGCTTTATTTAGTCTGTGTTTGTGAAACGTCAGCCAGGCCACCAGCATAGTACGTGAACAGGAGTGTCGGCTTTGCAGTGTAGAAATCGAAGTGTCATTGATTCTGTTTTCCTCTTCAGGGGTACTCTGAGGAAATAAGCCATCCTTGTAGGGAAATTTTTATACACTATGCTCTTCCTCATCCCCTCTCCCTCATACATGAGAAGGAAAACTCTGGGATACAATTAGCATAAAGGACAACCTGGATTTTTTATTGGTCACCTGCTCGCTAAGGTGGATGTTATTGGCTGTGTTGCAGCAGGTATCTGAAACTGGCGGAAGAGGTGGCTGAGTATCTGGAATTGTTTTGCTTTGAGAAGTGGAAAACTGAACAGCACAGGACAAAATGCTGGGCAGCTGGATCAGTCTCCCAGGAGGAATATTTATGACTCCTTTTGGAGATGACTGTAAAAAATTTGCTAGAATAAATTCTCTGTATTCTGGCTTTCATTCTTACTGAAACCATAGATGAGCAGTCTGGTATAATCAATTGGAGCAAAACCAGATTTTTCTACATCCAAAAGCTACAGCAAAAAAATAGGGTGATCTGCCTTGCTAACATTTTACTTAACTAAATAAGAAATGAGGTTAGGCAGCCAGTCATTAATTGGATCTTATCTATAGAGGAAATTGACATATGTGGTAATGTCAGCTGTGATCCTCCATCAAAATTTATATTGATTACCCATGTACTGATTGAAGTTTAGTCAGATGAAGGCTGTCAGCATTCAGTTTCTCAAATAAGTTCCACAGCTACTTTGGTGAAAACATTTATAATAATAACTTCTGATTAGCATAATTTTCCTGACAGACACCTTATGCAAAGGAGTAGTACAAAAGACAAGGATCTGTGTTTTTCCTCAGTCTCTCACAGACAATAGAGGGTAATTGTGCTGGCATTTCCTTTCAGAACTGTTACAGGTATGTGATTTCTTATGTTAACTTTTGGCCATTCCAGCTTATGCATATTCAGGTGGGAATGTTTAATTTTCCACTCTGTAAGACTACTCAATTTTAGAGTGACTTTTTTCTGGTCATCTGCTATTTGCTGTTGGCTATTTGTTCCTTTGCTTTTCCTCTGATTGCTACTCTGTGCTTGTGTAAAAGCATGTTGTACCTCTAAACTGTGGTTAAACTTGCCACTGTTAGCAGCTCCCCATTCCCAGCTTCACAGAAATACTTAGAAAGGTGAAAGGAATATCTGAAGTGTGAACAGAAAAGTAGCTCTGATTGTCTCTACTTCTTCCTTTGCGTTACACAGTTTGAAGCTGTTTTTTAACAGTTCCAGCTTAGCTGGCTCCTACTTAGCCAGAGTAGAAGCTAAGCTCTTGACTTTTAGCATCTTGACTAGAAGGTAGAAGTTATGCTTTTCTTAGCTATTAATGAGATTATGATTTAATCTTCTGCAGGTCTTCTAGTGTACTTAAAGTTTTTGCAGAAATTGTTCTTCCACTAAATTTTTCTGCGTACTGTGGGAATGAGAGACAGAGATTATCATCGTTATTGCACAA
This sequence comes from Pardalotus punctatus, assembly GCA_013400915.1. Classification (NCBI taxonomy): domain Eukaryota; kingdom Metazoa; phylum Chordata; class Aves; order Passeriformes; family Pardalotidae; genus Pardalotus; species Pardalotus punctatus. The sequence goes on from VZTX01016544.1 coordinate 128,008, forward strand.
GTAGGCATTTGTGGTAAAATAGCAGCCTGCATAGTTTATGTATTTAGCATAAGTGGTATCTGCATCATTAAGATGTTTCACAAAGCCTGTCCTCTGTCCTGTATTTTGTATATAGAACAGAGGGCATTGTGAAGTTTGCTTTTGGTTTTGGATTTGCTTGCTTGATTAGGCTGAGCCTAATAATCTCATTCCCTGCCTCCTTCCTCCAGTGCCTAGCTGGAAGAAATGATCCTTCAGCAGGAGCTTTTTTTTATTCTTTGGCTTTGATAGCTCCTGCTCATCAGTCGGTCATGAAAAGGTTTTGCTAGGGCAGCAGAATTTATGCAATTTAAGGATGCTCAGCACTGTCCTATTTATCATGGTTGCTGTCATGACAGTGCCAAACTACCTAGATTTTGAACGGTTTGCTTTTATTTGTGTGGCTTAAAACACAGCTGGAAAACTCAGTTTGAACGTGGTTTCTGGTAATTGTTTATAAATGCAGATGTCTTATTCCTGTCACCAACTGCAAATGACTCAGTAGGATATTTAACAGCTTCACAAGCATGCACGTAAGGATGTTGCAGCAAAGAGGAAGACCAAAACCAGAAATATTGTATATGGCTCTTCATCATGGCTAGAGGGGGCTGAAGGGTAGGGAGAATCAGAGCCAGAGAACTGATTAGAGACAAGTTTTCTTCTGGAATATGAAGCTGAGATGAAACTTCACTGGAACTATTCTAAAAATAAAGTAAAACTCAATATGTCTAGAGATAAGTTATGAGAAATGAACAGTAAATAGAAATGAAGACTATTTTGAATTTCGGATAATATTCACAAATTATTTTGTATGAGAAAACTTTTTTCTTCTTTGGTGAAAGATTTCTTCAGCCATTGAGTGTTTGATCTTCTGATCCTCCTGAAAGGCTAAATATATGTTTTCCATTGTCATCAGCATAGCTCTGCTCTTTAGCTGCTACACATAGGACATGACTGATGGTGCTAAATAGCTGGTACAGGGAGGTGCTTGTGTCAAAAATGTAATTTGTAGGGCAAAGTTGTTCTGTAAAAAGTAATTCTTACTCATTTGCTTCCCTGGTCAGCTAGGGCTTTTAGAGGAAAATACATTATACAAAGGGTGATGCTAGCAATTTTCTGGAAGAAATTAAGTGGATTGACTCAAGTGGTTCTACCTGACAGATATATATCTGGAGAGGATGTAAAGGCAAAGTGAAATGGGCCATGGTGTAATAAACATTTCCTTTGGTTATTGTGATTAGTCTTCTTTCCTGCTATTATTGTTTTTCTCTTTACATTCTTTGTGTCAGTCCTTGGCACAAATTAGTGGGAAACCTTCACTGGTATTTTTTTCCCCCTAACTTCTGTACATTCTTTATTTTCTCTAGTGGGAGACAATTTATTTGCAATTGTAAATCCAGGCACCTCTTCGTTTTCATCTTTCTCCAACCTTTCAAGTGCCTGTCTAATGTCATAGGTGAGATAAATTAGCAACTGACTTCTGTGTGTGCACTCAATATGTATTTCCCCATATACTTCTGTTCTTTTAAATTGCTTTAATAACTTTTAAAAAAGTTACATTTAACAACAGAATTATACATAAGTCAGAATGTGTTCTGCTGTATCTTGTAGGTTCAGAACTTACAGTCTTGAAACTAATGGGTAGCTGCTGTAGCCACCTGGAATTCCTTTGGGCCTGTTTGCAAGTCCTCTGAAGTCAATCGAAAAGATACCTACTGGCAAAACCATTTCCTCTGTCTCCTACAGGACTCTTTCCAGCAATTTGTGTCCTTACAAACATCCAAATTAAGGGGGATTATACCGGCAACTTTTCTGACTCTTGGAGCTACTTATTCAGTAATATACATATATTGCATATAATAAAATGTACATATATATACTTACATAATAGAAGGCATATTTTAAAGTCTTGAGCAAGTTGAAAAGGCATGAGAGGAACGGCAGTAATTCAGTGCTGAGTAAAACCAGTAAATAAGATTTTCCAGTAGCTTTGCCCATGTTATTTCTGGAGCATTAGTAAGATATCAGTGTTCCACTGTTACCTGAAAAGTGAAACAGATAGGCTTCTTGACTTGTTTTTTTAATAACAGGAGATTTTATCTTACTGTCATTGTAGTATGAAGAGAATAGTCTCTATTATTTGCTTCCTTAACTAAAATAAGAGTTTTATGGATTGGTCTTCATATAGAGCATTACAGACAATTCACAGATTTAAAATACCAGCTACAGAGTATTTCTAAAAAAAGAATATCATGTCATCTACTTCAGAAGACTAATTGGATTGTTTGCATAAGATTGTATTCTGTCAGCGTAGAAATAGTTTGTTGCTCTTCATTGTACAAGAAAAAAAATGGAAAAAAATTATAAATTTACGCAAAATGTTACTATGTTCTTATGACTTCTGACCAAAAATTATTTTACATTCTAAGTACTAGAGCAGGATCAGAATAAAGTCGATTTTGTAATTGCTTGTGTGGTAGGTGTATGATAACTTAGAAAAGCTGTATCTGCCAATGTGTAATAAATATAGGAGGGAGCCTTTTGGCAATACAACAAACTTTCTGTCTTGAAATATATCTATTTTGCATGTGAAGTGAAGGATAAAATGCAAATATTCTCAGCTATTCTCTCAGATGTGAAAAAAAACTTGTGTTTTCCTGTTCTACGTTTTGGAATCTAAGATTTGTGCCCTGCTTTTTTCAGAATCCAGTTTTATCATCTGAGATGCAGGTGGAAAGGAGATCTGAACTTGGCTTTTCCACATCCTAAACCACTGTTGTGGCCTAAATACTGACAATGTCTTGTCATGTCTTGTGCATTTGCCAGTGTGACTGTCAGTGGAAAAGAAACGACTGTCAAAACTGATGCACAAGAATTACGATATTTACTTATGACATTCTATCACAAATATTCTATTTCTAAACTACAGAGTTTCTTAAGCCAAAAGTTCTGGTAGTTAGTTGACTTTCAGCAAAATAATTCATTTATTTGTCCAAAATCCCATATGAACCACCTATGTAGACTTTTATGGAGTCCATTATTAAAGTTATCATATCTTAAGAACTAGTATTTTTCAGTGAAAGTTTATCTGTTGCTAAATTTTTTTTTTCTCTTCTTCTCCATAATGTTAAAGTTTTGTTCCTCTGTCATGTGACCTTTCTTCTTCCTTTGGAATTGGAATGAAAGGAAGAGCAACTACTGCCATATCAGTGAAATTCAATTTGTGGCTTCAAGAAGTAAGTCAATCTCTTGCACCTTTTCTGCAAATTATTGCACTATCTTATTTCTGCTATGACATGTATTTACAAAGGAGTTCCTATTAATTTAATTTTCAATATTCGTGTTGAAAGAGATTATTTAAGTAAGAACAAGAGTTCAAGTGACCTAACCTTTCTCAATAATTCAGCAAGTTCCAGAGGCATTGTAACACTACAGAAAAGAAGGCAATTAATTTTCTGAGGTGAAATTATTTAGACTAATTTTTTTTTTTTGGTGGTTGTGACATATATCACTAGATGAGTTTTGAACAAGCAGTAGCAAAGAGGGAGGGAGAGGCATGAAAGCAAAATGTAGTAACTAAATATAATTTGTAAAGATAGCATCTTATTAATTTGACTCCAGGCATTAGCATTTATATTTGGTAACTAATAACTTTTGAACATTGTAGAAGGTACTTAGATTTTTATCACCACGTTCTTTTAAAATTATTTGTATTAATTCTCAAGTAACAAGCCACTTCTGTTCCTCATTCCTGGTTTTAGAAAAAGAAGACAACTTTTTTGTGGAAATGATAAAAAAATCAGTAGATAGCCTTGCTACTGCTTTCTTGATCCCCAAGTCAAGGCAGGTGGATTGACAGTGTTTCTGCACCTGTAATGTGTCATTGTGTTAACAGTGATGGTATTTGATCCTCTGGCGATTTCTCTAACCATATTCATCTGCCAACAACATTGTTCTCTTTAAAGAATATCATTCATCTAGGGTTGGCACCAGGTAGCAATATTTTGCTAAAAATGCCTTCTAGCTTTACTGGATTTCTTTTAAAATAAAGATGAACAGCCCTTCCTGGCTAGGTAAATAGCAAAGGAAGAGGCTCACAGCCTGAATTTTTCACATATGTGCACACCCCTGTTCAAAGACATAAACAAATACAGACAAAGATGTTTTGAAGATAATTTTTGTGTCTTATGGTTGAATAAGATGTTTGACTCCAGCAAGTGACAAATGAAAATGAGTTCTATGGAATTATGAATTTACAAACTAATCCTCACTGTAGAAAAACAGATGTAACTACCCTTGCCTGATGCAATGGCTCTTGTAAGAGAGTAGCTGATATAAAGACTATAAAAGGAGGTCAGGGAACTGGAATTGTAAAAATTAAAATGTGACTCTTCCTTACCTTTCCTGAGGCAGACAGAAAAAAAAAAAAAAAAAAAAAGTCTTTTGATTGAATCTCTTACATTCCCTTCAGGCTGTTGTCTGAAAATAATTTGTTCTCATGTAGCAAACACTGGGGATTGATGCTATTTTATAAATCTTTTGCTCTTTTAAAACCAGATGGTGGGTGTTGATAAAATGTTTGTTGTCTCCCAAAATTGTTCAGATAATTTAATTTTATTGAGTAGAATTGGTAGTGGTAGGAATTATGTGTAGAGGTAGCATTTGTATGCTGAAAAAACTAATTTCTTGTGTCTGATTTCATGTATTCAGAGTGTTATCTAATGGATTTATTTCCAGATTTATCTGGTGGAGAAAGGGCCCTCTGTCTCTCCTGCTGTAGAACACACATTTTCTTTTATGGATGATAAAGATAAGGAAATCTCGGGCTTGTGTACAAATTCCAGCATTGCCCTAATGAAACACTGCTATCTTAGAAAGATGAACTAATGTTCCCTGCTGCAAAGCAGTGTTTTTCCTTCATGTTTTTGTTCCTCACTGAGGTAATGTGTGGGATGCCCAAGAAGGAAAAGCAAGGGGCAGTTGAGTCTGAACCTGTAGAAGTAGACAATGACAGCTACTAAAACCAATTTACATTCACTACAAAAAGAGAGAAAACTGGAGAGAAGGAATCCAAAGAAAGGACTAAAGGGTAAAAGAAAAATCATTGAATAGCAGAGAAATGGGTGATTGGAAAGAAAGCACTGAAAATAATTGGAAACTGAACTGAATTGTTTGGGGAGATGAGGGGGAGGAGGAAGGACTGAAACACTGCTTTTGTCTGTGGTTATGTTAAGGCTTGTATAATGATGAATTTTGACAGGCATCCATAGTGATGGATGCAGTTTTATCTGTCAACACAGAGCAGCTTTGTTTAGATCCCTGTCCTTCAGCAGCAAATTTTATTCATCCTCCATTACTAGAGTCCAGATGCTTCTGGAAAGCATTCGACTTGCAGACTGTGGAAATTGTTTCTTTCATGAAATACAGCAAAGCATTTTGCATGAGGTCAGGGTTTTTAATGTTTGGTTTTGGTTTTTGTTTTTTTTTTAAAAAATCTAAATATTTGAGTGTTTTCACATGGATAAAAAAATCTTCAGCTCTATGTTTATATTTTTGTCTTGATTCAGGACCAAAGTACATATTGGAATTTCTCATGGCTGATTTTTTTTGCATACCATCCAGCTTGTGGCATCTCTTTACTGGCAGCCCAAAGTCATAATGCCAGGAAATTGCCTTTTGATAATATGGACATAAAATAGTGTGTTTCACTTTAGGATTTTCTTTATCCAGTTGCAACTCCCTCACCGCAACTGCCATCAATCTGCAGCAATCAACTGTGTTTTTCACTGCTGTCACCTCTTATTTAAAAAGAGCAAACTGTTCTTTTTGTAAACCAAAGTGCAACCTGGCAATCCAGGTTTATATGACTGACAAATTCATATTGACATGCTAATCAATGTATGTTGTCACCTTTGTGCCAAGCTCTTTCCTGTCAGAATGGTTCTTCATCTCACAGGCTTTGTTTTTTTACAAGGTGTTTTGCTAATGCAATTAATCATCTAATCCAGGAAATCATCTCTCAGCATAGAAAACCAACATTATTTTTTCTGCTGTATATGCTCTGCTTCTTTTGTCTGTGGTGGAATCATAGACTCTTAGATACATCTACCATATATTTTATCACTGTATATTGTTGCCAGCCCTAGCTCCAAATCCCATGCAAAGGTGCTGCTACATATATATATATACATATATATATATATACACATACATATGTACATATATATATATATACACATATATATATACATATATATATATATATAAAGCTTTTCTATATTTACCATTGATTTCACTGAGCAATTGGTCCAGTGTAAATATTTCCATCAATCCTATGATGTTAAGTCTTGAAAAGCACATATATCCAAAAGTTCTAATTCTAAGGTATATATATGGTATTTCTTGGTTAGCACTGAATGTGTGAGATTAGATTTAGAGATGAAAACCTTCAATTTTTAAAAGAAAGGAAGCTCAGTGAAGTAAATTACTCTGAATTTCTGCTGCAATGAAAATGTTACTCAATAGCCACTCAGGGTTTCAAATAGAGTGATGCTGCTGCTGTTTTTTTAATCCAATAAAAGAGGCCTCAGTAGTTCCAGTTAAGTACAGGATGACTCGGTAAAGGTGGGATTCTGGGTGAAGAGCTGGCCACCAGGTCTTTTCCACTACAAAGATGGATAGTGCTGAATCCTCTTCATGACTATGATCAGCTGTAGCTTCTATGTCAGAGATATAAAAAATGGAAGAAGTGTATTAAGGTCTTTCCCCCAGTGTGCCATTTGACTTTTTGTTCTATGGTGTCCTGGGAACTTACCGAGGAGATCAGATTTAAGGTACCATTCTTAGTAGTCATGATGAGACCTAGAAAAAGTGGTTTTATTTATACTTTTGGTAGATCCAAAAGTAAATAATATCTTGCCCGAAAAAGGTATTCCATCTTGTCTCTTAAATTTGTGGCCTAATAATTTCTTTGGACTCTCCCTAATATTGTTGTTTATAAAACTCAAGAAATAGCCATTTTATATTTTCTCCAAACCTGTTAAGATGTATTAGATGTGTTTCTCTTGCAAGTAGAGGATTTATAATATTATTAAACCTTCCCAAGTGTAAACTACACCAAAAGTCTCATTTCTGTTAAATATTGTTGCCTTTCTCTGCAAATCTTGTAATTACCTGTATCTTTTTTTTCTGAGGGGTTATAATTGTGTTATACATTAATAGAGCAGTATAGTTATGTTTTGTTCTTTATACCCTTTCTGATAGTTAATATGTGAATTAACATGAGTAGTTAATGTGTGAATTTTGGTTGCTATAAGCCAATGCTTTCTAAGAGTCAAGCAGCTGTTTAAAGCCTAAGTTGGTGGGCCCATAGGCATAGGGAAAAGCTCTTTATTCCATGAAAGTTGTTATTGACTCTTTTGGTAATAAAGGCTCTTTTTGTACATGCTGTGTTGTTATTTACAGGATTTAAAATTTCTTCCATTAAAATAATATAAAAAAAATCTTTCAGAAGACAATTTGAAGAACTGCAACCATACCCTGAGAAACCAGAAGGCAAATGAGAAGGATTTTCACTGGACCACTTTTGCCTTCCATGATCAGAATCCTAACTTCTGGATTCTTGATATGATTGTTCTTGTGTTAGGGAATTGAGAAGGATGGGTGGCCAGAGAAAGACGGAGAGGATAGGAGTCTGGCTTTAGAAATCTTTGCAGCAGCCATCCCTTGGGAAAAGACGGATTAGGATAAATGAGACACAAGAATTGCTCTGGTAGAAGAAAGCTGGAGCGCTTGTCAATTAATTTTTCTTTTAGAATTATCTATGTATCAGCTAATGAGATAGGAAGGGGCAGGTTTTTGTTTTACGATGAGTTGGTCATTTATAACTGAGGTAATTAACATGACTTTACCTCTTTGTATTTTCTTGGATTATTAAGAGAAAATATAGGCATTCCTATAGGACTTGAAAAAAAAAAGATAGATTGTCAAAACCTGTAGAAAAATATCACTCCCTATTACATGCTACCTGTTTTTTACAATGTATAAAAATAAGATGATTTCTTCTAAATCCTGTAAGATTTTTCTAGTTGGGATGAATTTCTAAATTAAATTCTTAGTAGGCTTGAGCTAGAGATTTTAGCAGCACCTTTCAGAATTATAGAAAGCACAAAATGTAGATGAAAACTGCTGAATAATCATAGAATGGCTTGGGTTGGACGGGATCTTAAAGGTCATCTAGTTCCAACCTCCCACTATGGGCAGGGACGCCTTCTACTTGACCAAGTTGCTCAAAGCCCCATCCAGCCAGGCTTTGAACACAGCCAGGGATGGCATATCTGCAGCTTTTCTGGGCAACCTGTTCCAGTTCTTCATCACCCTCACATTAGAAGGTTTCTTCTAATATCCAGTCTAAACCTACCCTTGTAGCTTGAAGGCATTCCCTCTTGTCCTATCACTGCATGCTCTTGTTCAAAGTCTCTCTTGAGCTTTCCTGTAAGCCCCTCTTAAGTACTTTGAAGGCTGTTACAAGATATCCCTGGAGCCTCCTCCAGGCCAAACAACCCCAACTCTCTAAGTCTTTTGTTGATAAAGTTTTTGGAAGTAGATCATCATGAGTAAAATGCATGATTCCTCTATAAGGAATAGGTGTTATGGTAGATGAAAAGTAAGCAACAGCTTTAAGTCATAAGTCTCCAAACTGTTAGGACTATGGATTAGAAATAGATACATGTACCCTTTATCTGGCAAAATCAGCACAGAAAAACAAGAGGCAGAATATGCAGTTAGTCCCTCATTAATTATGACTTATGAGGTCGTAAGTGGTGTTTCCCACAAGGGCTCAGTATTTGGGTCAGTCTTGTTTAATATCTCTATTGACAAACTGGGTGAGGGAATCGAGTGCACCCTCACTCATTTGAAGACTGCACTAAGTGGGGCAAGAATGTCAATCTGCTGGAGGGTAGGAAGGGTCTGCAGAGGAATCTGGACAGGCTAGATCAATGGGCCAAGGCCAGTTGTATGAGATTCAACAAGGCCATGTGCCAACTCCTGCCCTTGGTCACAGAAACCCCAGGCAGTGCTACAGGCTGGGGACAGAGTGGCTGGAAAGCTGCCCCATGGAAAAGGACCTGGGGGTGCTGGTCAACAGAGGCTGAACATGAACCAGTGTGTGCCCAGGTGGCCAAGAAGGCAAATGGCATCCTGGCTTTTGTCTGTGGCCAGAAAGCAACATTTCAAATTGTGTGTTCAGTTCTGAGCCCCTCACTACAAGAAAGACATTGCGGTGCTGAAGCGTGTCCAGAGAAAGGCAATGGAGCTGGGGAAAGGTCTGGAGCAGAGGTTGTATGAGGAGCAGCTGAGGGAGATGGGGATGTTTAGCCTGGAGAAAAGGAGGCTCGGGCAGAGGGAACCTTATCTCTCCACAGCTGCCTGAAAGAAGCTGTAGATAGGTGGGGGTCATTCTCCCAAATAACAAGAGATTTGACAGGAGGACATGGCCACAACTTGAAGTAGGGGAGGTTTAGATTTGATATTAAGAAAAATTTCTTCAAGCATTGGAACGAGGCTGTCCAGGGAAGTGGTGGAATTGCTAGCCACTAACCCTGGAGGTATTTGCAAGACTGGCAGATGTGGCACTTGGGGACATGGCTTCGTGGTGACTTGGTAGTGCTGGGTTAACGGTAGGACTTGATGATATTAGAGGTATTTTCCAACCTCATGATTCTGTGATCATCAGGCTGGTTGATTAACTTAATCTTCTAATTTGTCTTGTATCTGAAAAACAAAATCTGTGCCAGAAACACCTTGACTGCATAACTGTTATTCTCTAGGGATAAGAATCTAAGAATTACACTGACCAGAGAGAACTGAAGACAGCCTAAATGACAAGGGGAAAAAGCTAGCATTTGCTTCAGAAGGGCAGGAGGCTGTTTACATTTATGTCTGTCATACTTAATTCTTAAAGGTCAATACAGTTTCTTTTTAAGAAAACAATAAATTAAGTAATACAGCAATAAGACATCAAACACTGTAAAAATATATGCTGTCATTGAAGAAAAATGCTGACATTTTGCAAGAGATGTTGGGGGAGTCAATGGAAAATACTGAAGAGGGGGAATTATGTCTTTTCAAACATTAATAAGAGTTAGTGATATTTTCAGGAGAGTGACAGTATTTGCTGTTCAGTAATGGAATTAATTTCAGGCATTTGGGTCTGAATTTTGATTTAGAGCAGCTGAAATAGAATTGTGAGCCCTTTATCAGCCCAGCTAGTCCAGTGGAAGCTAACAAAACTGTGTAAGAACTGCTCAGGAGCTCTTGTTTGCATATGAGGCTGGAGTTAACAAAATCATTTGCAGTTAGTCGGATAGTCTCAAAAGCATCTAAACTGAGGATCTTCTTGGAAGAGAGTACTGCATTTTTGGTGATGAAATGTTCTGGTTTTGTTAGTCTGTTTTTACACCTTGGGAAAATACGCCCCAGTCCTTCCTTTCGAAGCCTCTGATATGGACATCTGGGAATACATTGTGCAGTCTGGGAGAGTTCCTCATTGCTCCTATAGTGACTTGTGTGTGGCACCTCCTTGCTGAAGGCGGCACTTCCAGCTCCTTCCAGACACCTGTAAGATTGGTGCTAATTAGAGAGAAGGAGGAGAGCTGAGAAAATGTAAAGGCGCTTGGCTTGAGAAAAAAGCAGCTGATGGATATACAGAAGCACAAAGGACAGAGCTCACTGAAGCAAGCCTCTGGAAAAGCAGAAGAATTAATTTCAAAGAAAGTCCTTCCACCACCAAGCTCTTATTAATAATAGTCAAACATGTATTAAATGTTAGTAGGCTACTTATTCCCTTTTGTAAAAGCTGGCAATATTTTTTTCTCTGAATATTTTGAAAAATAATTAGCTGCCTGAGAGCAGGGAGAAACACAGAGCAGAAACATCTTGTTTTGTTGTTAATAAAGTTTACCATGGTGTCTAATTGGCTGTGCTTGGAGATATACAGGCTATCTAGGACAGCAACAGCATTCAGAATGATGAACAGCCACCTTTCACAAAGTCACCCATTGCTTGTCCTTTTATGCTGTTGAAATGCAAAGACCCTAGTTTATAGGAAGATTTTTTTGAAAAGGGATATGACAGACTGTCTTTTAAATGGTTCACTTCTGCAGCTGAAGTAGAAAAATAAACTTGTAAACAGTAATTCACAGTAATTATCGGAATGATTTTCCAGCAAAGATTTATGTTAGAAGTCTGTGAAAGTCAAAGCATGAGAAAAGGTTAAAGAAAATACCTCTAGTTTGTGTTCTTCAGGCATTTATCTAATAATCACCTCCTCTGGGTGCTTGTTTTATAAAGTAAATGACTAATGTTTATAAAGCTTTTGGAAAATATGAATATAAACAGTATGCAAGTGCTCACTGTTATTATTACACATGAATCATTGCATTAAAAACAGCATTGACTTGTCTCTGGCATGAACCCAATCCATCTCACACTGGGTTTGATAGGATGTATTTCCTCTAGGCTAATGAGGAAGCCCAAGTAGCTGACTTTTTCATGTCATTTAGGGAGGAAAACCAATTCTTTTTGCCAAGATTTTCATTATATATAGAGACTCTAATGGAAATCCTGTGACTTTTTTCTTTATGTGTAATAGTGGTTCCTGTAAGTATTAATTATTCAAATGGTACAAATAATATTGTTGTCTTGGAAAAAACAGCTGAATGCCCAGTCTTTCTAGTACAGAGAAATAGCTTGGGAGTGACAATGTCTGCTCAAAGGTGAATTCATCACCCAGTTCACATTGTTGTTTCAGAGTACTGAAATAATAGTTTTGACAGCCATTGCTTCTTGACAGGACTAAATAGAAATCCCTGCAATTTGGGACTTTTGCTTACAATTTCTTTCTTATCTTTCTCCGTTTTCAGTTCTGCTTAAAGGGTAGCATATAGAGGCTGCATCACCCCATTTCTTAGCTGTTCCTCTTGTGAGAAATACTTACTACTATGGAAATTTTGTCTAACAGAGCTTTGTTTCTTGTCTCTTCTGCCAGCTGTTATAATAGTAGAGAACAGACTATAACACAGAATCATCTTAAACATTATGACTTAAGAAAATGTAATACATGCTGGAAGTGAGTGACAGAAAATGGATCATTGAAGAAATATTTAGGGAAACTGAAATTAAAGAAGAGAAAAAATACTAAATTCTTAAATAATCCATTTTATGAACACCGCCTGGAGTAGTCATTGATAGTTTAAGCCTAGTTAGACATTACTTGTATAGGGTTTGGTTGGTTTTTTTTAGCATTTCATTTCATTAACGTCTTTCTTTTCATCAACTTTTTGTTTGACTTTATTCCCTGATTTCAAGATTTCAATGAGTAAAATTTTGGCAAGTTTCAGTCCTTTTCACTGCACCTAATTTCATCACAATCCATTGTGTTCTATTCACTCAATTTTCAAATTATCTTCTTTTATTCAATTGCAATTTATTTTATCATATCTCCTTTCCAGAGCATTTGTTACACTTTCTTCTGGGATTTCAAGATTTATTTCCTTTCATGAAAGGAAATTCTCTACAGACACAGCCGTAACCCTAGCCCTAGCCCTAATTCCTAATCTTAAACCTAAAATGGCATTATTAGGGGTGGGGTCGAGGGTGTGGTTAGGGGTGGCACTGGGGATGTTGTGAGGGGAGGGGGCTGTCTGGGGAGACTGGGTGAAAGCATGAGGGAGGGCTGTGGTGCCCTTGACCACTGACCCTTGACACTTACCTTTGATCCCTGACTGCTGACCTCTGAGGGTTGACAACTTGGCCCTTGACCTTTGACCAGTGAACCCTGAGGGTTGACCTGGTCCTGTGACCTTGGACCCTTGGCCCCCATGGACTGCGCAAATGATAGTGGTGGCACAGCTTAAGCCCTGCATCCTAAAATCCGGGGGTTTAGCTCAAGGTTCTATTGCTCTCTTATAGGGTGAAGAAGAAATCCCCACCAGATACAGTCAAGAGGCAAAAATCACACTAAAGCTTACTGGTAAAAATATCAAAATCTAAGGCTCAAAAATCAGCCATCTCTGGCAAAGGATCAAACATAACATAGCATTCAACATTCAACCACTTCTCAGAGCAGTACTCAGTGTTAATCTGGCACTTACCTAGCATAAAGTTAGCCCAACTGGGAAAAACCTTGAAACTTACGAAATGCTATGTTACCCAAAAGTTCCAGGCAAAGAGAAGCCGGAAAAGAAAGAGAGGCAGAGAGGGAGGCAGAAAAAAAGAGATTTAGAAAAATGCACCTAGAGCTACCGCCTTCTAGGATTGCAGCAGGGGCAGGACAGGAACTCTGTGCAGGGCTCCAGGCTGTGACCATGTGCTGACCTCATGCTCCACCCTTCAAGTCCCATGGCCTCCACGTGCCCATGCCTTAGGTGGGACTGCTGGTGGCTTGGCCAGTCAGGGCCCAGGGGAGCCCCTGTGCCCGCGCAAAGGTCCAGCACTGACAGCTCAGACAGGCCTTGAGGCGGAGCAGGGCGCTAAAGGCCTCACCTTCAGCAAAGCTTGGCTGGCTCCTCCCAGCAGACACAGGTACTGCCATTCCAAGATGCTTCGAGACGTGCAACATCCAGTCTCTGCTAGCAGCCTGCTGTGATGGATGCTCTTGCAATGCCTTTTCAAGTGCCAGTGTCCCTGCAGCTGTAGGCTCAACAGCTCTCTGAAGCCTAAGCCTAATGGACAGGTCAGCTTTTGGTGACTGGGGTATTATAAGTTATGGCATAAACATGTTCATGATGGCTTTTATATTATAGAAAAACTTTTTTATATAACCTGCAGAGAAGACCACCACACCCTGAATAGGCCTTCTTAGCGAGGCCCCTATACTGCTTGTTGTTGGAGATGAGATAGTAACTGAGGTTTGGGCTGGGGGAGAATACATTCAGAGAGGGATCCAGCTTACCACCTTCAGGGATAGCCCCAGGGGTGTGAGCTGCCAGGTTCGAACAGGGTGCTGGTAGGGTGTGATTAGGAGGAGAGGTTTTGGGTGTGTGGTGAAAAAGACTCTGATGAGAGGCAGTGAACTCCCATCCTCTGCTGTGCATAAGAGCTCAACTGTGGGGCCCCCTCATTCTGGGAAAAGCTGATCCACATGAAGGATAGCTGAGGGGTGTCCATGGCCCATTCAAGGCCTTTCAAAGGGTCCCCAGACCCTGAACCAGAGCACTGCAACATGATACAATAGATCCACAGTGTTGCAAGGGACAGTGTCAAACCTAGCCCCCTCAGGGGAGACTCCTGGGATACATATATATATATAAATGCATGTTAAATCCATGGGATTCTGTACTTTTCAGCACAGTGGCTGGGGACCCTCACCGCCAAGAAGACCAGAGGGAGGGGAACGAGACTCTGTTGGGACACCCAGAAGGGTGTTACGTTTCTTCTTAACCCCCTTACTCTCTCCCTGTCCCCCCTGCTGTGTCACTGCATATAATTTCATCCCAATCCATTTCATTTTAGTCAATTTGTTTCACAGTTTTTATCACCCCACATTTAGTGTTTGATAACAAAACACTGTTTCAAAGAAGGCTTTTTAAGGTATTGCTTTCTGGCTGTGCTGACATCACCTGTGCTTGTTCTACTGAGTCTAGCAGAGTGCCTCTCTGACCTTACCAGTCCATTCTGTGCAGCAACTTTGTAGTGAGGTTTGCTATATATCACCGTGCTGTGTAATTTCCTTCTATTTTCTTAGCAGACAGTATTTTTTCTTTATACTCATGCCAGCAATCAGACGTCTCTTAGTTCCAGCATTTTTAGTATTCATAAACAGGGAAGTTTAGTAGCAGTAATTAAGCTCTGTGTCAAAACCTCTCAAAATGGTTGTGACTTAGACTTGTGCTTCAAGAGCATGAGGTGTCTTTTGCCTTCATGGTGTTACCGTACAAAAGTATTAAGAATACTCAGCTGCCTGTTTCATTCAAGTACAACAATATCAATGAGCACCCAGAGCCTTTCTGTGAAACTTGTGGGACTGAACAGGAGATTTGGGTGTGTGCCACAGAGAGCTGTGGGCTGAGCAAAGAATCTTTGTGTGCATGTGGGAACATCTGCCTTGCTTGTCTGAAGTTACTCATCTGACATGTTTCGTCATGTAGTGTGTTGAAGTCTGTAAGAGGTTGAATTCATGCTTGACTTTCTGTGGTAAATCTAATTGTAACTTTTTTTTTTTTTTTAAACAGTTTGAAAGAGTTGACTTTCCCTTGCTCAACTTTTCTGTGCCCTTTTTGTCTGGGACAGCCCCATGTTAGAATACAATGGGGAGAGTAGACAGAAACATCAGCTTGGAAAAGACAGATCTAAGCTGGTGGCAACACCGTTAGAAAATTAATTTTAACATATTATTGTACAATTCAGTTGTCTGTCCTCAGGCCTCTCTCCACATCTCCATACATGACAAGAAAGGCATAAAATTCCAATGATGAGGTCCATTCAGTATCTGAATCAACTTCTCTCTCTGTTGCTTGTAAAGCCTAGTTTTTGCTTCAGTTTGCTCTAAACAAAGATCATGGAAGAACACTGAACCCCCTTAATTTCTAGACCATAAAAAGCTTGACATTGAATGTGTAGGCCTTTACATTTTCTTAATTTAATCTGCAGAAAATAGCAGGAAATTAAGTTAAAACCTCATTTTTTTAAGTATAAATTTTTCAAAGTTATAATAATTTCTTATAGACTAAAAATATTTGCAATTCACTGTACATTTAAAGAATTCTTATAATTTTTTAGAATACAGAATCTTTTAACATTTCTGAAAAGAAGTGTCTTTTCTGGAATAGCACCTATCCATATATGTGTCCAGTCAAGATAACAGAACCTTAGACTTTTAGCAGTCATTGATTGCTTGGGCAGTGGTTTTACTCCCTTTCATGTTCAAGATAAAAAATTTCAGAACATACATTTGTACTTAAAGAAAAAAGCTTGTGTCTTGCATTTGAAGCCACATATTACAGACCAAATACAGGATAACACGGGATCAAATGGGAGCTGCATTTCTGTCTCCACAGATACATAATTGAGGAATAGAGGCCAGTGCAGAAGAGCAATGAGTCAAACTATTGGACAGAAAAAATAATATTTAGTATTTGGTAACTAATGCAAATGAAGTCATGCTGAACCGCCAACTGTGGCAACTATACACAGCTGTATAAATTATTAATAATATTTCCTGGATTGAAGATAGAGCTGAAGAACAATTTATGGAGCTCTTTTTCTTCAAGAGGATGAAATGATGGGAGCTGTTCACCTTGTTTCTGCCATGCTACAAGTTATAAGTTATCAAATACATTGTTAGAATTGGCCCTTATTTCAGCACCAAAGATGATCGCTTGTGTTTGGTTTGTTGGGTGTGGATCTATACAAATGCAATTTACACAGCTACTTCTAGAAATTTGTGTAAGACATGTTTATAGAAACACAACAACAAATACTGAGGCAGGATTTGGAAACATCGAATGAAAGTTTCCAACAATAAAATATCTTTTTATTGTTTAAGAAATAACCCAAATTTAAATTAATTTCCTTCCCTGTCATTGTCGGCCAGTGGAAACAACACAATGTATTGCTGTTACAGCTGAAGTGACAGGCTTTTCACAGCTTTCATTCCTTGAGTTGATTGGCCAAAAAGTTCCTGGTAAATAAGAACTTGAAAAAGGAACAGGGGAGCTTAAAGCACAGCACAAGACAGCTGTCAGTGCTGCCAAGGAGTTAAAGAATCACAGCCTGGAGATAATTCAGAGGTGCTACCTTATGTGTCCTGCTTAACCCTTGGCACCAATCCTCACTCTACACCAAAGCCTTGTGAACAGCTATAAGGATGGATAGAAGATGGTTGGGAGGGATAAGTGAAAAGAAAAATAGCTGCAATCAGTGGTCTTCTGATTCCTGAGTGCCCTACTAAGCTCTTGAGAGTACAGTGTTATTATAAGACCTAGTTTCTTTTCTGTTCAGTACCATTTTTCATGTAGCTCCTTTGGAATGAACTACAGCAGAATAACTGTTTGTTAATCTGCGTCCAGCTCTTATTCTGGCAAAGATCAGGATGAATTTTGCTGTTTGTTTTTAGCCAAAGCTGCAATAGGTCCTTAGCTCTGCTCTGGAGATAAGAAATGGTAATGACTCCAATGGAAGAGGGGGAGCTGCCAGGAGAGTAAATGGACATCAGCTGAGCAACTTGGCATTCAGGAAGAGGGACAAGAGATGAACAATCCACATTAAGAAAGTATGTAAGGAGAGTAGAGGGGCCCCAAATTTGTTGACTAGGTGGAGCTGGGAGCCCAGTGTAGTACTCAAAACTTTGCCATTTGGTTGCCTACTGACTGTGGGCAGTTACTTCTCTTTGACGCTTTTCTTTGTCTATGCTCAGTATCAAAGGTGGACTACAAAAAAAAAAAATTAACGCTATTCCTGCTGTATTCTGTTAAAAGAGTTACATCAGCACCATCTCTTTGTGTGTCTTGATTTCTTTTCAAAGGAGAGCATGGAGGCTCTATTGTAACAGTTCCTAGAATAGAGGGTGATATGCACTGTACTGCCAAGCCTGCTGCAGCCAAAAGTCATTGTCTGCATGAACTGACTCCTCATGTGTATTAGCTGTTTTTGTCAGTTCTTGCATTTTTGTCTCTTAATAAATTGTACTTAAATGTCACTTAGTTTTTCCCTTTAACTGAATCCTTTCCTATTCTACAGATTTTTCTGCAAATATTGCACCAGAAGTGTCTCCTTTCTGGTGCTGAGACCTTTCTGTTCAATTTATTTTGTAATATCTTGCTATTCTATTTATGATGCTTAGTTATGGTTTTTATTCTTAGAAGTTACTGAATGTAGATATTCCCTGAATGGGAATGTTTTTATTTTCTCTTCAGAGGGTATCTGAATTCAATTTATCCCTTCTCACCTTTTGGGTGCTGTAAAAGTTTAATTGGTCTCTTAATTTATGTCTACTTCCACATCTCAGTTTTATTTACTCATTTTTGAAGGGTCAAAGGGAATAGATGGTGAGCTTTTTAAAACTATTGTGTCTGGTAATTTCCATGATGCGTTGGTATTGAATTACTGGATTTAGAAATAGTTTTAGTAACAAAAGGTACTGCATTTGTAGTGCTCTTTATACTAGTTAAGATAAGGTGGTTATTTCATGTACTTCTCCACTTGGGAGGACTAGGAGGCTCCAACTGTACCTCATCCAAAATTACTGCCAGTGTGATTTTAAAGATTTCTTGTGTATTTCCATGACACCATTGTAAGGGTCAACAAAAGCAGCTACATGATATAAATATCATTTGCATCAAATGCAAATGTGATTTTTGGTTAAAATTACGAATAGGTCTAGAAAGTTGTTAATAAGAGCAGGGAGTGCATAAATGTAATTCTAAGAGCCGTAAGTAACGGAGCGTGTGGAATTGTGTCTCTGTAGGAGTTATACAACTACTTTATAACAGGAGAAATAACTTTTCTACTTGAATCTAAACCCCAAAATGTTATCCTGAGGGCTAGTGAAAGCTATGCAAGTTCATGGAAGATGCACCTTGTTTTTTCTGACACCTTCTTGTTCTTGTGCCTTATGTGTGTTCACAGCTAATTAGTGTGCATGATCACTACCTTGAAGGTAAAAAGAATTTTAAAGAATTTATAAATTCCCGTTCATAAATGACACCACTGTAATCCTGTGTAATCCCAACTGTAGACAGTAATTCTTTGTATATGACCATTGAGAGAGACAAGTCTTTCCTACCCTTGACAAACCCTGAAAGACTAGAAGTAATTTCTGACATTTCATGCATTTCCAGGTATTTAGGTTTGATAACAGATTTTAAACAAACAAACAAACAAACAAACAAACAAACAAACAAACAAACAAACAAACAAACAAACAACTTTTTTAAAGAAATGAGTTTGTGTTAGAATAGGAAGGAAAAAAGGAGTGCCATTACTCGGTAAGCCTCTTTTCCCCCCTGCTTCTGGCCTGGTCTGTAGCAGCACTAGCAATTTTTCTTTCTTTTAAGCAAGCATACAAGTGAACCCTTGCAAGTGTCAAGACTGAAACATTTCATACACGGAATAATTCCTCTAAAGGTGTCACTTGCAGAGTTCAAAACATATTTACATGGTTGTTGCTGAAGTAAACTAACACCACCACCTTCAACAAAATGAAAAAAAGGTTTTTTACAAAAAAATTTTTTTGCCTCACCTGGAGTTCAAATAAACTACAATTTCAATTCGATCATCAGTCCATGACACTAACTACATGTTTGTGCCTTTAAGAACCAAAACAAATTTTGGATGTAAAACCCACCTGATATATGGGGGAATGACAGAGCATCTGACACGTGGCTCAGAGAGACTGTGAATGAATGAAATTTTGGTGTTTGTAGTTTCTTTGAGTATTCTCCCCCATTTTCTGTCTTTAGCACTCTATAGCTGTGTGCACTGCTGTTCTGAGATTTAACAGCAACAAATGTAG
Source organism: Pardalotus punctatus (assembly GCA_013400915.1). Taxonomy (NCBI): domain Eukaryota; kingdom Metazoa; phylum Chordata; class Aves; order Passeriformes; family Pardalotidae; genus Pardalotus; species Pardalotus punctatus. Next base: position 147,539 of record VZTX01016544.1, read on the forward strand.
TTAGGATGATATGACATTAATCTGTGGAAAGAAGCCACAATTTAAAATTGGACAAAGAAAAGGATAAATTAAAATTAATTAAGATACTGACACTTAACTAGGGTCTGAAGCAAAAGAAATTAAGTAAAAGATGCTTTGATGTTTTAGCTGGGAGGAAGCAGTCCTAATAGTTTGTACTTGAGTAGTTATGGCAATAGAAAATTCCTGCTGTGATCAGTATTTTTTAGATATTAATATTTTGATAATACTCTATATTGCTGTTAAAATCTAATTGGTGGTACTTTTGCAAATACAGCCAAAAGCGTGTTCAAAGGATGGTGTTAACTGATGTTTCCTAATGAGCCATTTACAACATTTTTTTTGCATTATAAGTATGCTTCAGCCTTTTGTTGTTCCTTGTAGTACTTTGAAAAAAACCCCAAAATTCTTACTGGCACTTTCACTCATTTTTTTTTTACTTCCTAATACTCAGTAGGCCAGATGGAAGAGTTGTGATTAACTGGTCTGTTCTTTTTCAGAGTATCTTAAACCACTGAGTTCTACCCAGGAATTCATTCAGGAAAAGGAGATGAGCTCCCTCTAAGCAGACAGGACCACATATTTTTGAAAAATATTCAGTTTGCCTCCAATAACTCTAAGTCTAACCACATTCTCTGGTAACCTAATACAAATATTTGCTCCCTTGCCCACTTCTATTGGTGCTCCCATTACCCTCTCAAAAAAGTCTGTTCCTATCCTCCAGCCAGGAGTGCCATTTGTAATATCCTATACCAACAGTCATCTATGAGATTGTTAAATCCACAACATCCCTCTTAATGTCACTTCTTTTGTCCTTGCTTTTGTTCCCTGCCTGATCAAGCTGTTCCCTCTTTTATTACCATTCTTAAAGCCTATGCACAGTTTTTCAAACATTTTAGTGACTTTAGTCCTTTCAGACTAGTTCAGGCTGAAATCCTTGATTATTTTCTGACTTGTAGTCTGATTTCCATCTGTCCAATTGCCTCTTCTACTTGTAGAGCTCACTTGGCATTATGTTGTTTCCTATATGAGAAATGAGAGCTTTCTTCTCAGATCTCTTATCATCAGTCTCAGTAATTTGATGCAGCCAGGAGTAACACCTGAAAAGTTCTGAGACAATATTTGGATATATTTGTTGTCAAATTCAGTCAAGTGTTTAAGGAGCATGTGGGACCTGTGACCCTGAGGCGCTATAGAAAGCCACAAATGCCACCAAATTTCAAGGTGTTGTTCTGCATCATGACATGGTAGAGGTTTTTAGTAAACAGCTTAGGTAAAATGATGTATTTTCCAAAGCTATCTTCTGCAGAACATTTGAAAATTTCCCCTGTGAGCCCTGCAACTCTCGAAATCAATATGAAAGTTATTGTGAAAATAATCTAAGTTTCCTGGTGAGGACACGGAATTGTTTAGATTGGAAAAGACCTCTAAGATCATTGAATCCAACCATTTAACCAGACCTTCCAGATTCAGCACTAAACCATGTCCCTAAGCGCTATATCTGCATATCTCCTATATGTCCCTTCAGATTTTTCTTGTCTTTTAAAGTTGGAGCCATTGAAAGAACACAGAGTTACAAGAGCAGTATTAGAAATTCTTCTTGGATTATTGACCTAGTGGATTAAAAAAAAAAATCTGAAGAAAAGTTTGCTTATTACTTGAAATAACAAGAATATATACATTTTCTATGAGGACTCTTGACCTGCTCTCTTGGCAGATCTCCCATGACTGGGCTGTTTTTGGACTTAGGTAGCTCACTATGTTAAGATCATTGTCCATTACCTTAGTTATATTTTGAAACTATGCTTTGAAGTTCAAATCCCTTAGAAGGGGAAAAAAGTATTTTTTTGGCATTGAAGTAGATGCATGGGTTTGGAAAGAACAACTAGTGCTTTATAATAATTTTATATCACAGGCCTGACCATATGTAGGCATAATAAACGTTTTTTTTAAAAGCTGTATGAATTTAATGTATAAAATTGTTGTATAGATCACCTAATCCATATCCATCTGTGTTAATCACTGGCTGCAAACTGACTGTATTACAATGGGATTAGCAGCTATTTCCCAAATATATTGCCTTTTTCTCTTAACACTGAACTCAGTCATGCCTTCTTTTCCATCAACACCGAATAAGCAGAGATAATATAGTCCCATGTAACAGATTAAAAGCTAAGGGATCTGGAAACATTCACTTCATTTTGAGAAATTAAGTGGGATCCCACTTTTTCTGCAATGTAAGAAAGGTGACCTGAACCCTAGATCACAGTTGTTCACACATCCAAAGAGAATAAGGCCATTTTGCATAAAAATGGTATGTCCTGTTGCTAGGAATTAATTGGGCAGCAGGGATTTCCCCCACAACCTCAAAATTCCTGCACTTCTTCTACCTCCCAATGGCCAAACAGGCTAGAGTTAGAGCTACAGAATTGGGTCAGAGTTAGGAGGTTAGTGCACAGAAATATGGTTTAGGAGTTTCAAGGTGTAGGGGACTTGGTTCAGGGATTAGTGAAAATAATTGGATTAAGGGGCTAGTGTAGAGTGTAGGGTGAGAGATAAGGGTTGAAGCCTAACTGAAGTGGTCTGTGATCACTATCTCACCCTATTGCCATGATGACTCAAATCTCCATATTTTTCTTTTTTTCCTCAGGCACTGAATGATCAATTTGATGCTCTGAAGGGACCTGAGGACTTCCGAGCTGTCAATAGTGAGTGGAATCTTTTTGCACCAAATTCCCTGTATATAATTCTCCTCTGTGTGAGCATCCACTCTGAAGGTAGCAAGTGGTTTTATATGACCATGTACAAATGAAGAAACCAGGTACTGGAAGAGAGAGGAATCTGGTATGTGGGATCAAAATGACAAGAAAATTAGTTGATTTATGAGTGGCGGTGGGCTCCCTTCCACTAAACAGGTTGACTGAATCAGTCTGCCAGGAAAGAAGAGAACTTGGATGGATGGATGGACGTCAGACTGCTGGTATGTGTCTGATCCAAGAGTGCAAGAATCAGATGGTTGATCTTAGGAGAGGAAAGGAAGGAAGAGATTTCTATGTACAATAAAGATGAGAAAGGGGAAAGAGTAGCTGGTAACATTATGGCAATTACAACAGAATTTTGAAGAATTGTCATGAAATGGGTTCAAAGCCATACAAGTCACTTACTATGGTTCAATTCTATTCTGTATCAATTTACTTGTTAGGAGATAAATGTGAAATATCAATCCATTTGCAATTCATGCTTAAGGCTGTTAGTCAGTAATAAATATGGATTCAACTAAATCAGCTTTAAGGCTGATTTAGGTTAAGTTGGTCTAACATTTAGAGTCAGGCAAGACATGTCAAGATCTAGACAGGAATGATACCTTACTCTCCAAAAGATTTTCTGTGGTACTGATTTTTAGTGTGTTTCAGCATGTGAAAAATATCACTGCATATGTCTAATTGTTCCTCTGTAAACTAAAAATAGCCATTGTTCTGCATATTTTTATAAATAGGATTGTACCTTGTCAATAGAAATGCAATTGCTCCTTGATGCAAATAGAAAAGTTAGAGAGAAGGTAGGGGAAAAAAATTGGAATTTTATTGTATTTCCTATAAAATCATAGCTGAAACTGAGTATGAACTAGCTTGAACAGGGCTACAGTAATATATCTTAAGCTAGCCAGAACAGTTAATTTAACAGGCAACAAGTAACATCAGTCTGACTGAAAATTAGTATTAGGAACAGTTTATTGTATGTCTCCTAATGTAAGCGCTCAGAGAGAGTATTGATACTAGTTTAATGAAATCTGAAGGTAGTACTGAAATGATGAAAGAGGTGCTCACAGTAGTTGAAGCAGATAATAAAATGTTAATTTTAAGAAAATACAAATTTATAATATAAGAAAAAAAAAGGTGAAACTTGTAAAAAAAAAAAGAAGAGGTAATTTATATAGCTGAGGAGGATCTCAGCAATGCCTTACAAAAACTCACATATGAGAGTGGGAAGAGACTCGCATGAAAAGTGGTTTTAACAAAGGAGATGTCAGGAGACAGAAATGTGGTAGAAAACAATGATGGCTTACATTGATGCTTCAGAGAGAACCCACTGAAAGCTGACCTGCCATGCAACAGCATCTAAGGTAGGGAACACTTCTTTGTATGGCACTGATGTGACAACTCAGAACAGTTTATTATCAGAGAAGTAACAGAACGTAGGCATTCCAGGGACTCCAGGAACCATCTTGTGCCACTCTATTCTGTGCTGGTAAATTCAAGAGTGCATAAAATAGGGGTGAATTTTAAGAATTCTGGCAAATTAAAAAAAAAAAATTAAGCTGTCAGGACTGTTCTCCATAGATACTCTAATACTGATGTGCATGTATTGGAATTGCTTATGGCAGATTGAAAATAAACAAAGAAAAAAAAACTATATACAGAGCTAAGCTATGTAATTCCTTGCCACAGGCTGTTGCAGATGCTAAAATTTTCTAGTGTTCAGAACTTACTGGATACATTAATAGAAGAAAAAAATTATCTAGGCTATTGAAAGAAAGATGTCAACTACGGTCAGGAAATTTTAGAGTAAAGAACTAAAAGCTAGGTGTCAATTCTTGTGAAATATGTTTCTCATTTTCTTTCTGCTTCTCCCTAGGGATGCTCTACTGGTGTTACTGAGTACAGCATACTGACCTAGACAGACCTTTCATCTGACATTTTATGGCTGATTCCATTTTCTCGCTGAATCTTTTTAAACGTAATGCTGTATTTATTTAAATCCAGTAAGTGATCCTCACCATTGCAAATCTTCCTCTTTACCTCCCAGGGCTCATCAATGTGGTCACGGAGTCCATGTGGTCCATAAAACAATGAGACACTAGTTTTTCACTAAATCATCTCATTTAGAAGGAAGACATTTTCTGGGAAGAATGAGACTGTAAATAATTGAAAATAATTTTGCTTTAATATGCATTTATTAGCAATAATTGGGCAAAAATATATTATTCTAATATGTCACCCATCCCTTCCTTTCAAGTTTCCATTTTCCTATGCTCCTGATCTCTTAAAAATTGACATAAAGTGATGTACTGGAACTAGCTCTAGGAATTATTGAACTTAGAAAAAATCTCCTGGTTTATAGGCCCTTAATATTGCTTGAGGAATAGTATGCCTTATTTTGAATAGAATAGCATCGCTGTGATGAATGCCTATGAATTATTGTCATGCAAAGAACATTCTCCTTTCCAGATGAATTTAAAAGCATCTGATGTAGACAATTTCCTAGGAACACTAATTTCTTTCTAGTCCTGTGGCAAAGCACAAGTGTCATTTAATCTCTGGCAGAAGTATTGCACAGACAGTACTTAGTTTGTTGCATTTGGTAAGCTTATTTTTCATCAATTCCATCTGTATTGCCACAGTGAGAAAAGCTTGTGGCATTATGTCCCCAGGACTTTCAGAACAAAAAATAAAGCTGGTAGACTTCAGGTTCAGTCTGGTGGTCCTTCCTGAAATATAGTGAAGTATTATTGTATGTGGTCTTACCAGCAGCCTGCCTTCCTGGCTTCTTAATATAATATGATCTTCATTTACAAAAATTAACTGAGCTAAAGGGAGCTGAACTGAACAGTTAGTGGTGACTAAACTGCTGGAAATGGCATACTCAGTGGTGCAAATGGATAGATTGGAAATTGTGTGTTAAAATTTCGTGTGCTTTTTTGTGTGTGTTTTCTCAAATTTCTTTGCTTAAATTGTTGTGTGTTTGCAGAGCTTCTGTTTCTTTCTGAAATGGAAAGAATGAAAAGGCTTTATTGGGGTGGATAAAAAGAACTGTGATCTGCTATATTTTCACTGATGATCAGACTGAAATTCCTGAAAAGAAATATGTTGCTGAAACAGTGATTGCCTCAGTATACTTTTGGTTTAAGAGATAGATTTTACTGTTTTCTATTATGAGGTTAACATTTATCTGAATAGGAGATTCGCTAATTTTTGGTAGTTTAGTGGCAGGATTACTTCCAGAATCATCAGGAAATAATAGTATTCTCCTTTTATACAATATTCTGCAATTAAATTTAATTGAAATATAGAATTAATTATGTGGACAGAAAATTAATGAATACTAGTGTCAAACATAAAAAAAATGTATTTAAAAATCAGTCCAGTAGTGAGAGGGTTGAAAGAGTTGAGGATGAAAATATTCTTTGTTTACTGCAGGCAGCATTTGATTAGTGTATACATCACTTTCCAGTTAGTGGATTAAAAAAACTGAATCTATCCAGGTAGGGAAGTTTTCACACAGACAAAAATCAGATGTTAATGAGAGAAAGAGTAGAGGTTTAGAGTGATCAATATTCTGATCTAACATTCTACACTCCCACCTTCTCCTTATTGCTGTGTACTGGAGCAGAGATGGTGATATTCCAATCCTTTGAAACACTGCAAAAATACATCTCTACAGTCAGGTATTTCAAACAAAGATTGGGTGTAGTGGAAAGGGGGAGAAATGTTTCTCTAATGGAGTCTGAATACCTAAAGAGATCTCAAGTGTCCATTAAAGATCCATTGGCAGATTGGAATAAAATCCCTGCCGACCCAATTGATTTTTCAAGGACAGTCCACTCTGGTCAGACAACCAAGAGATCCACCTGAATGCGGTGGGTACAGTCTGTCTGTAGCTTTTCAATCTAGTCAATAGTAGTAGTCAGTAGAGAATATGCACTGTGAGTTGTATATGTCATAGAGAATTGCTAGTGGTAAGAAAAGACACTTAGGCTGTCGAAAGCTGAGCTGTTAGAGGAAATTATTCTTTCCATTCATTGTCAGAGTCTTTCCTCTCTCCCTGGCCAAGGTAACTGCTTTTCAATGCCCCCTGTGAGTGACCCAGGAGGTGGGTCCTGCTGAGTACAGAGGAGTGGATTCCTCAGTGTGGACTGACCTGTGCTCTGCTCCTGCAGGGAAGTTTGTGCACTGATTTGCAAAAGGATGGAGCACAGGGAAGAGTTGAATATGCAAGGGGGAAAATGAAGGCTGCCTAGTTCCTTTGTGCTTAGGAACAAACATAATCCCAAGCATTTTCCTTCAGCACTGGTCTCAGGATGATAACTCGATCAAATGAACAATCATAGAAAGTTAACAAGCAGCATTGTTGTGGGATGGTCACCTGTCATTCATAAACATTTGTTCTGTCTGTGCTAAAATGTTACAATTTACTCTGCATGGCAGGTAAAGACACTGTCGAACGCTGAAGGTGCTGCAGGCTCAGTGTTTAATCAGAAAACTTTTATTTGAGCAAACCATCAAGGGTTACACACTAGGGATACTTCCCACAAAAGGACATAGGGTGCTAGTGCAATGGTACCTGTTTTCCACTGAGCTCACCATCTTAACTAAGGATCCTGTGCTGCAATACAGATAGGACCTCCTCACTCCATGTATCTGGGATACAAAGACCATTTAAGTACTGTGGGAATGACAGGAAGAGCAAAAGGCTAGGAATTTTCTGGCTGGAAAAGGGAAAACAGAAGGGAAAGGTGATAAGAATGCATGGAAAAGGTGAAGAGGGAATGATTACTTCAGGGTTTGTAATTCAACTATTAGTTTTGCTTCCAAGAAATCAGGGTTATAAACAAAACTACAAAGAGATAGATTAAAAAAAGCAGAGAAATTTCTTTGTTGCTTATATAGTGAAACTGGGGAGCTCTGCTGGAATGTGTTGTAAAGATCAGTTTTACATGGATGCAGAAAAACAACTAGAAAACTTCGTAGATGAAAAAGAGCTGTTGTTCTGTTATCAAGAGCTGATAAATCACAAAGATACTACCTCAAACCCCAGAATTTATAAATGAAGTTCACTAGATGATCTTTCAGGTCACTTCCAACCCAAGTCTTTCATGAGTGTATGACTTTCTTGCACCGCAGATCACTTGTGACCAGATGACTGTATGGGAAAGAAGAAATACCTTTGTTTTCTTATGATCTTTCTTAGTCATTTGCTGTTGCCTGCTGTCAGAACAGTTGGATGTTGGGTGAGGCTGTCATGGTACAGCCTAAGCCCTTCCCTTGATACAGATTTCCCATGTGGTAAACTCAGATCTCTAAACTGTAACAAATGTAATGAGAATTTTCACTGTGGTTTCCATGATCTTTGACACAGCTGTTGCTGTAGTTCTGTTCTGGCATGTCTGTGACTGGAGCCCCTCAGATCATGCATGAGGGATCTTGGGAGGGCATTTATAGAGGAGATGTGAACTTTAGCAAGGAGGGAGTGAAAACAAAATTATAGGACTACTAGTGCATGAAGTCATCTCTGCATTTACTGACATTTTGCAAGGTCAGTAACCTTGCTGCTGCTTAAATAGAAAGCTCAGCTGTTCCTTTTCTCCTCTGGTTTGACTTTATTCACATGTGTCAATTTTCTAGAAAGCTGCCTGTAAAATTTCTGTCTAAAGCCTCCAAGGTTGGCATCTTCTGTTTTTAGATAAATATTTTGATGAACTTTTAATTCAGTATATTTATTAGACATGCAATGTCCTAAGTAGCAAAGTAATAAACCACATACAGACACCTACCAGCTTTCTAGATAATTGTTGGAGCAATCTGATTTTGATTTCTGCTGTTTTGATTTCTACTTTTCTTCCTACTGGAAAAATTGCTTACCACCTATGCCTTAGCAGTACTGTTGATATTCTAGGCATTGCATTTCTTCTAAACTTGATTATGTTGCAATACTGAGAGCACTTGCTAGGTTTGAATTTAGAAGTTTTCCTCCTGTTATAATTTCTATGCAGAGGAACAGGAAATAGTTTAATTTCAAACTGCCTTGCATATGTTTACATCAAGTAAAGATACATTTCTCAAATGAACATGATAGAGGGAATTAGATAACTCAGATGAACATTTGTCACACAAATTTTGGTCACACGTATAATCTCTAAATATCTTATCTTACTCCTCTCCTCTTTCTACTACGTCCTATAAAATGTATGTCACAGTCCATTTCTGGCAGTTATGTGCAATCATGCACACATTTCAATAGTACAGTTAACCTTGGTATTAGGCATGAAGCAAAACATACTGTAATATGAATAAATAATAATAAAATCACTTAACAGTTCTCTTTTCTGCACACACATTTTATTTGTTTCTTAAGGTCAAATTTGCTTCCTTTGCATACCTAGGGTCAAATACACTGAGCCTGGAAAAGTCTATGGTGCAGCTCTGAAACCTCCCATGTATGATTTCCTGTGACCATAATTTCATCTAGGTATACAAAGGCAACTTGGCATTGATAAATTACCGGTAAGAATTTCAGCTAATTACTATACAACCCTTGGGTAAATAAAAAGAAAAAAAATAGAACAAAATGAACAAAGCTTGTGAACTTTAACATCATATAAGCTGATAGCTACAGTAATAATTTGTATACAGTCAGCTGAAGAGTAAACCAATTAATACTTGTTGGTACCATCTTTGTAATTAAAGTTAGCCAGAAAAAGTTAAAAAAAACCCCCAAAACTATTAAGCCCTGCTATTTTCTCGTCATAGAGTGACTGCTTCAGAGCCAGATCACACTCACTACTAGAAAATAATTTCTGTTGCCCACTGTGAAGATAAGACAGACAGATACATGGTGTTTGCATAGGACAAAACACTCCATAGCAACAGTAGGAAAACTTAAAAGTTTTAGCATCTAGAAGATGGCATTGTTGGGCACCAAACCTCTGAAATCAAGATTCCATAGCATAATTTGTAAGTCATCACGTCCACTGGTATATCACTGCAGCACTGGCATTATTCAAGGGAGCAGCAGATTTCAGCTTCAGGTGGTTTAACCTGTACATTTTTAGACCTGATGGCAACCACATTCTGACCTACAAACACCTTTCAGCAAATAACTTTCTTAAACTCTCTAATTACCACTGATAGTTGTTTTGTATCAAACTGAAGTGGTTTAGCCAGTAAAACTAAGCTTTTTAAAAATAAAGAGAAAAAAGAAGCTTTAATAGAACATTATACTGGAACAGTCAAATTTCCTGTGCTTATACAGTTTTCCCCATTTTGTTTTCTCTTTGGATTACATTTAGATGTAATGTAACTACAAAAGCCTAGGACAAAATTTACTGTGAGTTCTCATTGTTTTTAACAAGCTTCTTTCCTAGTTGCTTAAGAGTATTTTAAATGCAATTAGTTATGATTAGGGTAAAGTTAGTTTTACTGGTACATGCAAAACATCACCAGTATTTTCCAACAATGTATGCAGTACAGTTCAAACAGACATGAATTACAGAGGATGTGCAAAGAGTCTGTTCTAACTGTCAAAACTGTTAACTCTGAAGAAAATTCTTCTGATCACTCCATTCTGAAGTTATACTTTCACTACTGAATAACATGCTTCAAGAACCCTATTTTTTTAAAAGCTACTTTAAAAGCTTTTACTAGCCAGAACGTCAAGAAGACCAAGCTACTACAACTTCAGTTACTTGTACACTCTAAATACTTGATAAGGTATGCCTGTTCAAAGGCAGCACTTACCATTGACAGGAAGAAAACTGTTGGGAGCTGCCATGGTCCTTCACAGTAGTCAGAAGAAATCATGGAAATAAAAAGGTTGATATTGATGCAGAACCTTTAGTGCCAGATAGGAACACGACCCTTTTCTCCATATGCATCTTGCATAGAGCATTAAAAGCATTTTCTTTGCATAGTATCTCTACTCCTTCGACCATTTTAGTACCAACTCGCTACCCTGCTGGCACCCCAAGGCAGGTTACTTAAACCATACACCCTCCACCAAACAATGCCTGCTCCCTTTCCCCTCTCAGGACCATCCCACCTGACCCCAGCAGCAGTCCCTCCAGGCACACCCAATAACCTCCACCCCCCACAACCCAAATTGCTATTAACCCTGCTCTCCATCCCCTGCCTGGAATCATCACCAGCCAGCACAGTGTGTTATACTGATCTCCATAATAAGCTAAATATATGGAAGGAGAGAATGCTTTTTGGTTTTGTTAAAATAAAGCTTCTGCTTTCACCAGCTCAGAGCTGACAATGCTCAGTCAGATTCCCTGCTCCTTGCAAAATTTTCATTACTTTGAATGTTCTTCCTTTTCTTTTAAGATTGCACTGAGGAATTACATTTTGTCATAAACAGAGAAAAGGGAATTTCAGCTGAATTGGCTTTATTTATTAGTCTTATTATTAGACTACTAACAAATGAATTTTCTGTGTTTCAATTAATATAGTCTGAAGACTTGCTTCTAGCCTAGCTGTAAAACCTATCACATAATCACAGAATGAGGTTGGAAGGGAGCACAGTGGTCCAACCTCCCTGTTCAAGCAGGGTCATCCTAGAGCACAAGGCACAGGATTATGTCTAGTTGATTCTTGAATATCTCCAGTTAGAGGAGATCCCTAGGTATGGCAGAGTTATCCTCTCCTGTTTTGTTACTCGTATTCAGATGGCACTTCCTGTGTATCAGTATCTGCCTGTTGCCTGTTGTCCTGTTGCTTGGCACCACTGAGAAGAGCCAGTGAGGGAAACTCCACAACCTCTCTGGGTGATCTATTCCAGTGCTCAGTCACCTGCACAGTAAGTGAAAAACTTGTATAAAAAATCAAACTCGGGAGATTAAGTTTGAAACTGATGATTAAAAAGTTTTCCTTTTCATGTTCTTTGTCTCTTAGCCTCCTCTCTTCTCCAGCACACTCTTGTCCAGATGTGTCTCCATTTTCTGTGCTTCTGTTTCACATGATATAATGGGGCCTTGGTTAAAGAGAGGCTTCCAGAAAAACAGTAGTTCATATTTTGTACTGTGCCTCTCTTCTCTTCTTCACACTGCCGGTGGATCAAAGCATGTTATCTGGTTTTGGCTCACTTTCAAAAACAAGACTGGTCTTCCTTCTACTTTACTGACCCTTCTCAAGTGTTGCTTGCTTGTCCCCCAGATTTTACTGTCACTTCCACATCATTCCCTTCATACTGTCACAGCCCCAGTGTGCCATTATTATAGAGGGTTACCATGGAAACGTCTTGCAGGGAGATCTCTGTGCTAACTGTTGAAGTCATCCTGACTTTTATTAATCTCATACAGTCATCTGGCACTTCTTCAAAATTTAGCAACAACAGTCTACTCTACAGCAAGAACTCAAAGTGCTCTGTCCCACTCCAGTGCTCTGTTCTGTAGCTCCAACATCCTGAGGACATGGTGATTTGGTTTTGAAGGACTAGAGAACACTTTGGCAGGTCAGGAGTCACCACAAGTGGGAGAAATGCTGAAATAAATGAGCTGACAGGAGCTCTGTATGGCTGCCTGTCTCTCAGACAGCAAATTAACTCTGGGTTGGAATAAACCAGGTCTCAACATTGAGGTATCAGTACTTTGTGTTTGAGCTACTTCTTCAGCAGAGGAGCCTAAACACATTGTTGTACCTTACTCTTGGTATAACAATTTGGTATATACTAAATTTTTAGTCCTATATTTACCCTTAACAAAGTTAGAGAAAAAAAAGACATTTACATGATGTTAGATATGGAGAACAGAATGAAAGCAAAATGCAGTATTTTTTTACCTATAATTCCAGTTTACCTTTCCACATTCACTCATTTCATACTAGTAGCTGACAAATACACAACAATGACATGGTGACTGCTTTATATTTATTCTAGACTTTCACAGTGATGGACAGCCACACCAGGTCCACAGGGGAGAAAAACAGCTTAGGGATGCTCTAGTAATGCACTGGAAACAGTGCGTAAAGGTTATCTTACACCTACTGTTTGTTCTGTATTTGGTTCCACATAAACAATCAGTGTTCCCAAGAATTTTCAATTTCACATAAAAGCAACATATCAGTTAACAATATCATCTTTAAATGATAGCTCTGTGCTTCCAGATGCTCTGGCCACAAGACAAGAAAAGCTCTGGGTGTCAAGAAGCCCACGTTCTGATTTGCAGACCGACACACCACATGTGAGCGTATTCCAGTCATTCAAATCTTTGCTAATCTGTTTTTCCTCAGACATAATGGAAATCCTAACTGATCACTTATCATTGCAGAATTATTCTGTGTGTTATGTATGATTTAGGTGTTGAATAAATGTGAATTAAGTGTCATAAGATCAATTATTACTTCTCATATAGAAACCAGTAAAAATTCATTTTGTCCCTTTCTGAAACTAAGAAGAACTTCCCTCCAACTAATCACCATTCTGCAGCTTCCAAAGTCTGTTACCCTTCTTATTGTTTCTGACTTGTTATTATGTACTGATGGTGGCACTAAGAGATGTTGCAGGCAGAAAGTCCATTGTCATTTATCTTGTGCATTGCTTGGAGACAGCTGCATTTCTTACTAAACTAGGAATATAAATGGCACTATAAATAGACAGCAAGTCCTTTAAATATTTTACTGCTCTGAGGCAGTCTAACAGACAGAAAGCCAAATGCTTTTGTTCTTTCTTTCACTTCATTGTTGATTTAGGAAGCTTTTCCATCAGATCATGCAGTAACTGTCACAGAGGGGAAATATTGCCTTCAAAGTTTTTTAATCTCAACTATATTAAAAGAATGGTGATAATGACCTGCAATCCCTACATAAATCGTTATCCAAAGAAGTGGGAATATTACATATTTGTTTTATGTAAAGAGGAAGTAAAATCTATGTATACTTTGTCCCATTCTTCTCACAAATATGAGCACATCGATATGTCTGACTCCTTGATGAAGCAGTTTGCACCTGATTTGCACCTGTGATTACGGTCACAGGAAGGTAAAGAGGGATTTATTCGACTTCTATAACTGCTTGTTGTCAGAGCTAGCTTTCCATCTGGGAGGACAGACCTGGTCAGCATCTACAGCATTCTAGATCCACACCCAGTGGCAGGAGGGGCAGCTAGTTTAAACATCTTGTGACTGTGAAGGAAACGAGTGCCTAGGTTCATGCGTGCATGTGTCCTTCCAGCATCCACCCTAGGAAGCGGGCAATTTTGTTGGGTCATCAGATTTGTTCCACACCAGCTGCTCTCACCTCTGTGCACAGCCCATGTGAAACATGGCTCTGGGTGGAGCTGTAACCTGCAGGGTCAGTCTCATTTGCCTCTTGTCCAGTGCTGCTGCAGCATCTCACTCCACTCTGTTCTTGTCCCTCTGGTCACCTCCTCCTCCTTCCACTGCCCAGAAGCTGGGGAGCACCTTGGAACTCTCATATGACAGGAGGGAGAAACTTTTCCTGATAAAGACAGGCAGACAAGAGGTTGTCTTCAAGATAACACTAATTTAGTGGATGGAATTGCAAATAAAAGGGATGGCAGAGGAGACCATTCAGGTGAAGATTACCAGGGAGCAATGACAGGCCTTGCCTGGCTGATAAGTACTTAATTTATTTGCATATACACTGATGTTACTATTATTACACTGCTATTATTGATGTCTTCTTAATGGAAAAACACTAGAATTTTACTAGAATTAGGAAGTCAGCAATTGAGAGAGTTCAAGACTTAGTTTTGAGAGCTCTCCTAGTAATATTGTAATAATTCTAATAATCTAACTTACAAATTCTATGGGTTCTAACAATGCTGATTATTATCCTTATTTGATAAAATACATGAACTGAAATAATAAAAATGACCCTTGAGATAAGCTCCCTCCCCTCTTGCCCTGTTTTTTTAGACACATAAATTCTCACTCAAACTCTCTGTTCTTTCTAAGTTGGCCACAAACATTTACCAAGCTTAGTGGGAGTAGAATCCATTTCAGCTTCCCAGTCACTTTTTACTTTGTCCTGTGCCTGGGACCTGCAGGTACTATTGGAAAACACGCTGAAAAAATGGATGAATATATTGTCATCCATAACAGGGGGCCAAGGCATAAAAGAAGCTTAAGCAGCTACCAAAGAACAGAATACATCTTTAATTGGGACACTGGTCAGCAACAAGGACAGATTTTCAAAACTCCTGTGAGTCAGTGGTCCATTTTCCTTCATGGTTACATAAACCATAGTGATTTAATCCCATGCAATCAAGTGAAAACATTTTTATATTTTAATTTTTCTCCCTATGGAAGTCATTAAAATTAAGCTGTTTTGGTGGATGTCAAACAGTAACTAAAATGCAGACAACCTTATTTTATCATCATCAAAATGTGATGATGGCTGTAATTACTAATTGGCAATATTTCATATTTATTGTGAGATAAAAAACTGTTTTATCACCTCTATATTCCCATTTATATTCTACAGCTTTATAGGAAAACACTGACATTCCCCAGCAATTTAATCTCTCATTCTTGTACTTGGGGGAGCAATTGTTACAGATTTTAGTGGTTTTGTCAGTATTTCTGAGGTTAAAGATGTTAAGCAAAATTCTATTTTTACATTTCACTGTTTTTATCCTTATGCAATATTACTTTATGTAAAAAACCAAGTTGACTCTCAAGGAGGACCTGTAAAACTACTTCTATTCATTGCAAGTATGGTAAAAGCCTTTTTCTCTTTAGGAATGGTACATCTTGCTCTCACTAACATACTTGTTGAATAAGTAATTTTCAGCTAAAGGAGAACAAGTGAAAGTAATTTAAAGTGAGCCAGCCACACTATGGTAAAATCCACTCATGTGGCTATACTGTGATGACGACTGAAATGATTACAGCTGTTTCGGAATTGTTAGGAGACTTTGATCTCAGTTTGGACTTGTCTGTCTGAGACATTTAGGGTATATTTGGTTTTTTTTTAATTGAATGGATAATGCGGGGACAAGCTGCAGAGGAGCTCATCTCTTGCTACTTGCAAATTAAACTTCTCTAGAAAAAAATTGCAGGGTAGGAATGGACCTCAGAGAATTTGTACCAAAAAATAAATGGGAAAATCCTGAGCTGGATGTAACCTCACTTCTTTTCAGAACAGGTCAAACAGTTATGTAGTTGCAGTCTGTTTTCACACACACACACACACACAAAGCCCCACAAGAATTTCTGTATTTGCCCTCCTCTTGTGTTTGTAATGAACAATTTAATATAACCCCTAAATAAAAGCATGTGAGAATGTGAAAAACTAGCTTAAAACACTCTAATCATTATATATCAGAAATTTAATACAGTACATATTTTAAAAGGAAAATTACTTTAGACATTAAAGGAAGAAAATATGTAGGGAATGTATAACATATCGATTTAAAAAGTTGACCGGTAGTGTTAACCAAATTTTAATTAAATAAGTTTTGAAAATACAGCACTCCACATATAAATAAAAAATAGTGGAGTCATTAGGTATTGTCTCATCCACTGTTTTGTTAGCAATACTTCTCAAAGCTGTTCTGCCACATGTGGTGAGGAATGAAACAGGATTTGACAAGTGTATTTATATTCTGAGACAACATTATTGATAGTAGGTAAGACTGGTGCATTACATATCTTCACAAAAAAAGGACAAGGAAAAGCAGTCTAAAGTTTAAGGAAGGGAAATTCTGCCTGCATAAATGGAAAACCAAAATTCACTCTGATGATGGTCAGGCTCTGGATTAGAGCCCAGAGAAACTGCATTCAGAGCTCAACTAGACAAAGCCCTGGGCACTTCCCTTGTAATTTAAAGTTTGCCCTGGATTGCACAGGTGGCTAGACTAGATGCTTAAAAAAATTCTAATCTGCCGAAGTATGTCCTAGTGCTAAATATTAAGTTTTACATTCTGAAAAATAAATTAGTGTTTCATACATGTACACCCACACACACAGTTTATCAGTCCTATCTCAGAGACTGACAAGTTAAATTGAATTATAAATGCAAAGAATAATTTTTATATTTGGAAACATATCCATACCAATTTAAAAGCAGAGCAAAGATAAGTGTAGCAAAAACTACATGGGATAAATTAATTCTGTCTTTACATAGCTATTTGGATTAAATCCAGGATTTTTCTTCCCAAATTTAAAAAAAGACCTGAGGAAACATGAAACAGCACATTATATTTCAATATTTTTCTCTCTGCCTTTTCTAATTCACAGTTATTATTACAAAAGTCACAGAAAAAGATATAAGAACTACAGGCAAAAAAAAAAAAAAATTCTACCAGCTCTGAATATTTTAAAGTAAAGCAAAACAAACCAGAAGGGAACACAAATAAGGCATTTGCAAAGAATTCAGTTACAGCATCTTTTAAATCTCTCCACAGAAAGGTTTTAGCATGGGCACTCTCTCTGAGATAATGCAGCTATGCAGAAGCCCTTCTTTCTAGACAGCCTTACACTGAAGTGAATTATTTCCTAAATCTAAAATATCTAAAACAGTGAAACTAAACTTCTCCATCACTGGACATTGATGAATCCTGCTGCCTAGGTGTAAGTTTTCACAGGAGTAACAGATGCTCTTGACTAAGGATGTGGCCATGCTTAGACCCTCATGTAAACCACAGTAAAGATTTTTTGCTTTTGTAGCTAGAGGTGTTTAAAAATCAGCAAAAGCAGCAAAATCTAGTTTAGAAACTGCATGATATGTAAAAAAAAAAAAAATCCTACCAAGGTAAAGAATATTAGGATTACATTATACAAGGCAGAATGGACCAACACAGGGGAAAGAGGAAAGAAAGAAGTAGCTGCAAATTAAAGCTGCGTCACACAGAAAATTAATCTTCCTTTTTCTTATAAGCAGCTTTCATGTTTACAGCTACAAATGCAAAATGAAAGAAGAGAATACTAAAGCAAACAATTTCTAGCAAATTAAATAGCCAACAGGAAAACAGTCCACAAGTATTTATGAATGTTTACATAAATAATACATGAAAATGGCAGAGCAAGCAATAAGAATGACTAATAGCACAATCAGCTAATTTAAAAAAAATCACCTGGAGTTTTGGTCCTCTCAGTTACTTTCATGATTAAAACAATTGAAATTATATTGCTTTCAAAAAATAATGCAAGAATATGGTCTGAATGAGAATATCTCTTAATGAGTTATGTTTTTTATTATTTTAAAAATTAAATCATACACATGGTACATAAATCACTTGAGTTATTAGTAAAAAAATGGGAAAGTATTATACTTTTTCAACAAATAATTGTTCTCACATTCTAGACCTTCCTATATTGCCTAGAATGCATAATCTTGCTAATAGATCTTGCTACTGTTCAATTCTGCATTCAGCATTTAAAGTTCCACAATAAAAATAAAGAAAACCCTTTGGTATTATCTAAATAAGTATTTTATGCGCATGACTGAGTTATTGGAAGGCTAGGGCAATACTACAAACTTGAGTAATGGGGTAGAAGATTCCCTTTTTTCAGAGGAATACAAACAGTACTGTGTATTTGAGTTCAGTTCATTAACTCCTCACCTGACTGCAGGTATTTCTGAAGAAGCTGATCCTCTTGAGGATGATTCAGGTTCATTGAAGCACAGCAGCCTGGAGGTGCTAACTTTTTGGATTTGGCTGCACAGGGAGCTTAGACAAGCAACTCAGATGTAGAAATCCACTTTTCAGATATCTGAAATCAAGTAAGATTGTCCTTGCTGCCCACAGCTACTTAAATGAGCAGAGTATGTGTTTACATCCTATTCTGTAACTGTTTTTTACCCATGCAAGATTGCACATGAGTAAGGTACTTCCCTCTCCTGTGCTACATGACCTGCATTAAGCAAGCATTCCTGAGAGACACTTCTACTACCAGCTAGCCCTGTGATTGTTTGATATTTGTTTGAAAACTGGCTATTGTTATTGATACCTGGAACCACATGACTTATGCCTCATAGGGCACAGAGAAAAAGTTAGGAAAGCATTAATATAAAGTTTAGCACCTGAATCACTGATAGCACTCAAGATTTCACTCTGTTGAAGTGTTAATAACCAGCTAAGTGCAGCTTGAGGCTCTGATCATATCAGTTCTTTTACTCTCACCGCACAGAGTCTTATCAGTCATTCTTTACTGTGCCCCATTTTCCAACCAGACATAAAGGAAAAGCATGAAGAAAACATCAGAGGAAACAAAACCAGCCAGTATCAAATGTCTCCAATTTTTGTTTTCCTGCTAAATTCCCTTATCCCCCTCCCCAAGTTATCTATTTGCTGTTGCATGGGTGAATTGCACTGCAGAGCTGATGAGGACAAAAAGTCTTAATATGGCAGATTGTACAGTTTGTCTCCTACAGTTTGCAAGCAGCTGGAAATGACTGAATGGAGTGTTTATGCATGACAGGTAAAGTACTTTCGTGTCAATGTGTGTTAGAATGTTTGCAGAAATATTTTGCCTCTCAAAGTATAAGAAGGTGAGCTGCTCTCCAGCATGAGCACAGTTGTATCTGCACATGTATTTTTGATTGTGTATTTCACAAGATCATTAGCAGGCACTGCACAGAAACAATTCATGAACTTATTCTGAAATTCAGTTTTAGTAACTATATTAATGACTAAAAGTTTATTTCTGTTTAGGAGCTAGACATATATTATTTCTGCTTGAATTGGATAAAAACAAGGTTGGAACTAGACATTCTTTGAGGTCCCTTCCAACCCAAACCATTCTGTGATTCTGTGAAATATTTCAACAGCAGAAATATTTCACAGTATTTTCATTTTTTTCCTTTTAAGAAATAAAAATGCTATAAACATTTGAAATTAATTCCCCTTATTGGATGCAGAATCCAGAACATCATCCTGTGAGTTGCTAAAATAAAAGTTACTTTTCAATGTAGATTATAGCCCAGTTGTACTCATTTCATGCTTTATAGAACAATGGTTCACATAATACTATATGCAACTAAGAGATGGCTTCTTTTTAGTATGCAGTTGATCTAGAGTTACTGCAGATGGATTAAGGTGGTTTAGATTATACCAAAACAATAAAGTAGCTCACATGAATTCAGTATTATAAAAGCTCTAGTCATATCTTCTGGTGTTAATTAGACACAATCAGTTAAATACATCTTTGTAATTACATCTAAAATA
The DNA here is from genome assembly GCA_013400915.1 of Pardalotus punctatus. NCBI lineage: Eukaryota > Metazoa > Chordata > Aves > Passeriformes > Pardalotidae > Pardalotus > Pardalotus punctatus. The sequence goes on from VZTX01016544.1 coordinate 167,462, forward strand.
AGCTCAGACCCTGCAGGGAGTCTTGTCACTGTGTTAAGTCAAAAATATGTACAGCATTCAAAATTTCACTCAAATCTTCTGTGACTATTTTAGGAATGTAAGATTTGAGCACAAGTGCAGAATGGAAACAATCAGAATATCTGCTAAACATCAGTTCTCAAGATCTTCATCAATATGAAAAATTGGTTTAAAAATACTTCAGAATATCAAGCAGACAGGATATATGCTACTTCCAATAACTCTGCAACGGACCCAATTTTAAGCTAAGGGATACCTACTGGAGACCAGTATACTGAAATAATATTACAATTCCATTTATCTGAAATGTTTGGAAGGTACACAGACGTCGTTAGAAATCACTGCAGACTACTCCTGTTAGCTGGCAAAGGAAGAAACCACAGTTTTAATTAGACAATGTTAAACTTTGTTCAATTCACCCTTAAACTTTGTTTTCCAGACTTCAAGTGCAGATGCCAGAGACTGCCAGCACAGTATAAAAAGGTATTTAAAAGGAATTCTCATACTTTTAGCAATAACTGCACAGTCATTCATACATGAGTACACATGAGCAGGTGAATAGAATGAATTTGCAACAGCAAAGGGATGCTGCCAAAGTGTGGGGGAAAGGTGTTAAAGTATTTTAAACTTCTCTACATATTTGTTTCACTTATTTCATAACCTGTGGAATGTTCTTAAAGGTGTTAGTTTGTAGTGCTCCATTTTGGTCGGTGCTTCTGATGCCTAAAGAAGGCACCACTTTAGGCATCACTTCTGTTGGTAACTTAATGAGAACAAACTTCCAGAAGTGTTTTAACAAAGTACTTGTTGTCTGAGCATGGACAAAGAAAAGTTGGGAAGGTACAACCTGCATAAGGTCTCAGTTTCAATGCAAAAGCAGGGAGGGATGGGGGCAGAGAGTCATGGACATCCAAATTTGTGTTACTCGTGTTTGGCTCATTAGTACCAACTGGTAATCAAGTTTTGAGGCTTCTTGGCAGAAGATACCAGTCCTTACATTATGCTGCACTTTCCGGTTTTATTCACAGTGTTCCACAGGGTGTTGGAGTATCCCAGTTCCTTGTGGTGTTTAGCTCTTTGTGCCTCCTCAGCAGACCAAGATACAAATGTGAAAGGTGTGAAGCCTTGCTCCTGCCAAGCTGTTATCTGCTGCTGCCACCCCTCTGCCCTGTAAACAAACATATATACAGACTACACAGAGTTACTGAGCAATGAACAGGGGCGGGTCCTGTGCTTGGCTGCTATGTACACTATTGACTCACCGTGGGCATTGGGTTGTTTCTGATCAGGCTGCTTGACAATTAAAATGCATGATAAAATCTCTTTACAAGTTAAATATTGTTTTTCTTTGTACTTGTTTTAACTTTCTGATCATCCAGGTATGATTATGTTAACTGTGATTAGTGCAAGTAGCTCATTGCTGGCTCTTGACTGAGATCAGACCAGATGGCAATTAATTATACTGAGAGAAAGATAGATGGGCTGAGCAGCATCCACTTTCTGCCCTGCCTTTGGGGTCAGCTGCAATGGTGCTGTTCTGTAATTTCTAGTGAGCGAAATGAGCATGTCAAATCAAAGATGCTGCTGCTGCTGATAATGGTTTTCCCTCTGAGAGCTTGCCTTTGGAGCACTTCGCAAACACTAATTAAAGAACCACTGGAATAGGCTTTGCCTACCCCATGGCTCTATGTGTTGTGTCTGCTTTTTGTGGGTAAGAAAATCATTGCAGGAGAAATGTCCTCCTGCAGGGGAAATCAGCGTAGAACTGAAATTATTGGTCAGGACTTTGTTCCCAGGACTATGACCAGATGTCTTGTTATACAGGGATGATCCAGGGAAAATGCAGCTATAAATACCAAGACTCTGAGCAACCCTTTTAAAAAGAAGTAAAAATGCACCATCTATTTTCAGACGCAGCTTTCCTAAACAATCCTTCCTTAGTTCCCCAACTTTTTTCTCATTTCAAGTTTCTGTCACTAGTGGGGAAAAAAAAGCAAATTGAGACAAGCTCTTTGCAGTTGATCTCTTCCAAGTGTTTTTGCTTGATAACTACTTTTAAAGTCTGAACTCGAACACGTGTCAAATGATTCACAACTTTACTAAATGCAAGTCTCAGTCTGGCTCTCTATTTCACAAACTCTTTCTGAATCTTATAATGGGAAAATTAAAATAGCAGAGTGTCGGTCTCTAACTGTTTTGGTAATTAGCATTGCTTGTCATGTTCTTCTGATGTACACAGTGACTGTATAGTTAAATGGTATTTCTTTCTATACTGTTGTTTCAACCTATTGGTAGTGTTATACATTGTGTCTTCCACTGTGTAGTCACCTCTTGCACAGCCCAGCTCCTTTGGCATTAATTTAATGAAAAAGATGGAGTAGAAATTTTTCAAAATTCTGTGGCCAATTAAACAGTCTGTGTATATGAGTGATCAAATTTTGTTGCTTTGAAGCCTTCATGTTCAAGTGTAATTCCCACTTCTGCTGAAATGATATTTGTAGAGGACTTTGCAGTCACTTCAGGAGGAATTACAGCTAGAAAAGAAATAACTTGTCTTTCATTGTGCAGCCTAATTAATGCTCTAATTAATGGGTATATGTTTTGCATCAGTTATAATCACGTATTATTGCAGAAACACTTTTTTTTTTCTCTACTGGAATTCTGTTTGTGTAAATATCTCATTCCTAATAACTTGATATTGCCAGTGTCTTGGCTGTAGAAGTGAATTTAGCAATCTATGCCACAGATTAAAAGGAGTCTGAATTTACAGAATTCACTGTGCAAATAACAGGCACGCTATACAATCTGACAAAAACAGAAAGCATGTTTTGAACAATCCTAAATTCTGTTGCTTAAACCTGGGTACTTGGCCCTGTGGAAAAGGTGAGGAAATCTGCATGTTTGAGAAGGGGGGTGGGAAATCTAGACTGAATGAGGAAAGGAAAATAGGATATGTAGAAAGAGAAATTAGAAGTCTTTATTAGAAAGCAAGAGGGAAAAAGAGGATAAAAGTGTGAAGAGAAAAGAACCATATATATATGGAAAGAGTATGGGAGAGCATAGAGGATGGAACAAGATGCGTAGAAAAGGAGGGAGACACTGTTATTTACTACTGACTCTCGCATTCTACAGGTTTTATTGTTGTTGTTCATAGAGATAAACTACAAGAAAGCTGTGAGGAAATAATGATAGGTCTGTGTGTACACCTATATCTGTATGTATATATCTATATCTATATCTATATCTATATCTATATCTATGTATATAAAAGTCCCAAAATAAAAGATGACTAAGTGTATGAAAATCACATTCTCAGAAGTTAGGAAATGCTAATGATCCTTGACCTTAAGCCCACTTGTGTATAGTCTTCAATTACAGTTACATATAACTGATTATTCAAAAGTAACCACATAGCATTCAGATTAATGAATTTTATTTAATTAAACAGCATTAAACACTTTTTATTCTACTTTATTAGTAAAGGCTTAAATTTCCTCACCTGATCTGGCAATCTGATGGTAAAACCAAAGTAGCTGTATTTCCAAGGTATTTAGAAATATTTTCAGATGCCAGCATGTCTTTAGAGAGAGCACAGTTCACTACTCCCTCTGACACTTGACTGCATTTCTTCTTATTAAAATGTCATTACAGGAAATAAGGTAATTTCCTCACCAGAAGAAGATTAAAAAAAATCAGAAATGTCCTTGAACTGTTCCATTTTGCTACTTTCCAGAAATAGGGAAAAAACAAAACACTACTTTCTTTTCAAGTGATCATCAGCTCTGTCTGTCACAAATAACTATTGTCAGCCTTTCTGGCATAGCTGTGTGTGAGGCTGACTTCCCAGAACTGCAATATTCCACTAATAGTAGAAGTTTGTATTGCAAAAAGAAGCCATACTCAGGTGACTTGATGGGGATGGGAGACAAACTCTTTTTTAATTTTCATGGCCTGTAATGCCCTCTTTCAATTCCGTTTATTCCTGTCAAAAAAATTTCTTCCTTCTCCTCTCTGAATGGTAATAAAACACAATGGTTTTTGGTATCTTCTTCCCACAACCCAGATTTTCCCAGACTTCTGTGTGCAATAGGTTTTAACCGTTGCTGTGCATGATACTTTCATAGAGAAGTTATTGTTGAGTTATATTTATGACCTTGAGCTGTCATTGGAATGCATTTTCTTTAACAAATAATGGTTTTGGCCTGTGTCAGCAATCCTCACTGCTACTCAGAAGGAAGTCATGCTGATGTGCCAGGAGACTAAATAAGTGAAATTCTTAATGGCTAATTCCACAGGTATGGAAAATAGGAGTCCATGCTAATGCTGGAACTTTGACTATAGGCAGAAAGTATGTGTATCCATAGCAGAGAAAATCAACTTATTAAGTGTTGTGTGCAGCAAAAGCGTGATAAATAAGCAACGGGCTCAGCAGAGCTGGTTATGATGACTTTCACTATTTGGTGACATTTTGTTTATGATGAAGTTGTGGACTACAGTCTTCTGGAAGTGCAGCTGCAGCAGCTGATGGTTTTGATAACTACTGTAGGAGTTTTAGCTGGCAGGAACAGTCTTTTATGTATTGTTGCAGTTGAACTTCAGGCTGCCAAGGAAATTCTTGTTAGTTAAGGTTGGATCTAGCCTATTTTGGTTTGACCCAGTACAATTTAGGGGGGTTATTTATTTATTTAAATAACAGAAGGAAAACTGAAACAGTTTTAAGATAGGGGTGGTAGAATAGAAACAACTATAAGCTGCACACCAAAAATTCCTTTAGATTTGTTAATATGAAGTGTCATGCACTGATTTCATTCATCTGCAGTTCTTGTACACAGCAGTATGAGAGCAGATATTAGAAGCCTGCAGGTAGGTTTTTGGCTTAGATTAAAGATCACTGGTATTAGAAGTGTTGTCCTTTTCTTTATAACATTAGTGTAATGTGAAAAGGAGCTTATACATCGTACAGCTCCTCTGGCAGGAACCACTGTTTTCCTTTGGCTTCTTCTAGTCTGTGTTTATGTAGTCCCCTGAGCACAACAGGATGGTGCTCAAGTGCTGTATCTTAGAAAATGACATGCTGTGAACAGAATGACTTTTGCTCTGCACTGAGGTGCAGTTTTACATGGTTATGGTGGTTGAAAAATGAGTTAAGCAGCGAATCCATAGGTCCTGTTGAACCTCCAAACCTTTTCAAAGTGCTTTGTGCATCTCTGGGCTGATATATAGGTGTGCTTTCTAAGCACCACTAGCGCTCAGCATCTTTATGCTTTCATTTGGGAGGGGGAGGAGCTCACTGCTGATCCTGTAATAAGCAAAGACTTGGCAAGCTCTGACACCTACTAATTCCCCCCAGCTGTCTTCAGCCTTTCAGTATGTTTGCCTGCTACTGCAGGTAAGTCTTGTAAAGCAGGCTGCAAGACAAATTCCCTGGAGGAAAATCCCTCCCTGCAGGTAGCTATTACAGACTTCCAGTTGCTGCCTCCCTGTGTGCATGTGGCTGGTCTCTGCTGAGCCATGCGGTGCCAGCAGCTGTCCTCATGCCTCACTGTGCTTTGCTCCCAGCCCCTGGGGAATCACTCTTTGTCTGGCAGCCCCACTGGTGGCATGGCAGGAGAGAAAGGGGGTTGTGTAAACTGTTATCAGCCCAGGAAACCTTTTAAACTTCTCTCTTTATCCATGCCTTTTACAGCAGCTGTTCTCACTTGTGTTGTCCTGGTGCCACCTTGCCTCTTTCCAATACCCTTTATAAGATTTAATGAAGGGGATCTGTGAGTCAGGATGACTCCTCCAGTAACCAGATATGGAAACAGCTTGGTGGATCTTACCCCCACTTAACAGCACCTGTTGCCAGGGCTGTCCTCTCCTTTGAACAGAGCATTCCTTGGTTGGCTTTAGGACCCGTGGGGTGCAGGATGGAAACCTGCTTGGAGGGGCAGTGATGGCAGTTGTGCCCCTTCACAAGGATCCCTTACAGAGGAGGCCCTTGTTTCACAGAAACCAAAGGGAGGCAAACCCTTGGCTTTTCAGATTATCCTCTTTGTGCCCACGCCAAGGCCAGAGTAAGATGTCTGCCACTGAAGCTGTAGAGCTCCTGTTCTGCTCTTGAGTTTTTCAGTCTGCCTTTCTGGTGGCAAGCTCCAAAAACTGTGGGAGCTGTGCTTGGAGCAATGGTGGGCTGTTGCTGAAGCACCTTTAATGGCAAGCCAACCTTTCAGCCACTTTGATAAGACTTAGGATAGTGCTGGCCTGCATTTGCAATCTGATTTAGGGCAGCCTGACAGTGTCTAGACACCATGACCATGACATTTCCTTCCAACAGCTGTTGGTAGGAACTTCTTTGATATTGGTTTTTCCTGTGTGCAATCAGTGATTGACTAGCAGTAAAATACAATAGCTCTCTAATGGCCTCTGTCTGCTGCTGTGCTGTTGCTCACTATGAATGAAGCTCTGAGGAGAAAGAAGTTGACTTTTGGATAGGAATAGAGAGTTGGCGTTTTAAAAAAAGCTGGTTTGGTCCATTCTAAGAGGTGAAGAGCAAACACCTTGGGCTGCCAGGGTTTTCTCTGAAGAGGGGTCTCTTGCAAGAGCCTGGCAAGCTCCTTCCCTTGGCACAACGGTATTCATCTTCTTGGCTAGGCTAGCGCTAGGAGGGCAGCTCCTTTTCTCTGTGGGTTTTGCCTCAGGAAAGAGGCCTGGCTCTGCTTACGCTGCTGGGGGTAATCGCAGTTTGGTATTATGTCAGGCCAGGACTCAAATAGTTTAATATCCTGCCACCAGCATTCCTGCCTCTCCAGTCTCAGTGCAGGAGAGGCTTCATATATGTGAGCAGTGCCACTTTGGGAAGCTCTCCTTTATGTGAATGCAGCCTTGCCAGGGATTAACTTGTCTGGGCAGTCAGAGCTGCAGACCGACTCTGCCCAGGTTATCCTCTGACCTTGGGCAAATCTCTCAACCTTCTGACTCTTCTCCATTCACATCCTTCTATTAAAATGTGTTACGTGTCTTAAAATGCTGTTGTGAAGTAGGCTGAAATACCTGTGTGTCTTGAAAATTCTGCTCTGGTCAGGTTGGAGAACTTGGTCTGGGCACCTCAGTGCTCTTCAGAATCACTAGGAATGAATCTACAGGACCTCCTGGGGTGAGATTTAATTGTACAGAAGAGCACTGACAGCTCAATGTAAACACCCAGTTAGAAATGAGCAACAAAAGACAGTTTACTACTGAGGTTCTTCTAAATGTCCAGCCATATGGGAGGAACCCCTATAGAAATACAGTGCTGAAAGTTAAGGGTATTGAGTGGCAGGTTTAAAGAAAATATGTAGTTCTATTAATAAAATAATTGAGCTACACAGTGCACATAAATTTTAAACCCACCATTTTACTTGGATTTAAGCTTAACCAGCTTGCTACAGCTTTTTTTCTCTCTACCACCTACCTACAGCAGCACTAAAAAACCGAGAGTCTTATATGTAATAAGATGAATGATTCAACTGCTCTTGTAACTTGGAAAGCTATTGGAGATGAATCTTTTGTGTAACACCTGTGATTCTCTGAGCTCTCTCACAGATCTGTCATTGTATTATCTGATTAATAAAGTTATGGTTTGAAAAAGATACCTTCAAAAAATTGCTCTTAAGAATATTAGTTGCTATCTCTTGTATTGGTATGAAAGTCCTCCCTAATGCTGTCACTCCCACTCCTTGCTACTCTCTTCAGAAAGAGTAATCGGATTAAACATTTTGGGGAGATAAAGCTTAGCCTTTATTAAATCCCAGTGGGTATTGCTGTCTGGAGTTCATCTACCTTAGCACAAAGTCCAGGTTTTTCTGGAGTTAAATGTCTTGGTACTCTAGGGCACACCATGTACCTCTGGATGGAGTGGGGAGGGTGTCCTTGGCAGGAATCAGTGTCCATAGTAAGGAAAGAAAACAAAGCAGGGCATGTCACCTATTCCTGTTGCAGACTGGCTGAAGGTGCAACTTCCTTGGCCTCTACAAGCAGAGCCAAGTTCTGCCTGGTTTTGGGAAAGGACCATGTTGGTAGCAGCTCTCAGATGTTCCAGATCTGTCTGCTCCAGGTCCCAGTTTAACTCATAATTCAAAACTCCTTCCCCTCCCACTCATGTTCCCTGTAAGTCACCACCTCCTTCAAGTATTGCTGATGGTGGAGCTGTTACTTTAGGGCCTCTTTGGTCCTACTGCTTATCTCCTTGTCAGAATCGAGCTAACAGTGTCTTTCAGCCCTTCTCTCTAGCCTAGGTCAGCCCTCTTGACCCTTTCCTTTACTAGGAATTTTTGCATCCTGAAGCAAAGAGACTGAGAGAAACACAGCAGCCATGAATTTTTGTGTGAGCATCTTCCTTCTGTCCCATTCCTGCGCTAAGACCTCTTTCACAGGGTGCCATCAGCATCACTTCATTAAGGCACTGGAGGAGAAACAAGAGGAATGAGAAGGAAACATAATGCTGTCAACAAGCTGTGCCCCATAACTGTTGATGAAGTTCAGTGGAACAAATGCAAGAATTGTTTGAACTTGCAGGCAAAGTACTGGTTTGTTGGATTTTTAATTTTTTTTTAAAAATAGTAGAACAGGAGTCCTAGAGAGGTAAAAGTATGAGCAGATCAATTTAAACTCTTGATTACTGCCCTAGGAACAAATTTTTTTGTGTTTGGGAGAGAGGGAGATGCACTCAGAGTATCAAGTTACACATCCTGATCTCATTTTGAACTCTGTATTTAGTGTTGGTCAGCTTGACTTAGGAGAGCACAGTGACAGCACTGGAACAGAGTATGGGGTACAACAAGGGCCTGATACTGGGGTGTCTTTTTACTGAGCCAACTCATGGCAGCTTGCTCTTAAGCAATCCTGAATTGTAAATGTGCTTTACTTCCAGAGGATAATTTTTATTGTCCAAAAGGAGAAATTTGTGGCTTCGGAAAGGGTCAGGAAGGAGGCAATGTGATAACAGGGAACCAGACTGCTACAAGTTAGGAGCAGAGAATTGTGTCAAACTTGCTCCTTTGAAATGCAGATAAGACCAGTGATCAGAGAACTACAGAGGTGATTTTAATGATCTCTCCAGTTGCTTCTCAAGCAGACTGATCTAAAAAATTATAATTCTCCATTGTATTATATGTACTTGGATTCCTTCTTATGAGGGCTGTGATATTTTCCACTATCTGCTTTTCCTGCAGATCTTTTTTGATGTAAAATTACTTCTCTAGTCCAATCCAGAGATAAAGCATTGAAACAGAAGTAGTGATGAGCAGTCTATATTTGAGCAAAAATTTGCAGCAATTCCACAGGGAATGTGCACACTGGGGATGGCTTTTGAGCCAAAGGAAGGCTTCCAAAAAATATGAAGCTTCCAAGTAGGTTTTCTGGAGGAGTTCTTGGCTCAGCTACAGCTCAAGCTTTATGTCCTTTGGAGCCTGTACCACACCATTGCTAGTTTGCAAGGGGGTTGAATGCATCCCTCGCACCTTCCTAGGATATATGCCCCCTCAGTGCCCCAGTTACAGTTTGATGTACCCTTGTGCTTGGTGAATTAAGGGAAATAATTGGTAGCTGCAGCCATATGCCCTTTGCATCACGCTGACTGCCATTGGAATTGCAGGAAAACCCAAAGCTGAACAGGTATAGTTGCACTGCCACTGAACCAAAACACTTGAAACCTGCAGAAGCAGAAACTGGCTCAGGTTCCTGCCAGGAGAATTCAGTTCCAGCACTGCTGTTGCCTTCCTTTCTCTCAGGACAGCTGGAACTTGGCAGCTCTGTCTGTGGACTCTCCACAGCCCTGTTACTGGGGAAGCAACCCCTCTGTTGCCATTCAAATGCTGTTAACAAAGTGTTTTGACCCCTCCAGTTTTTTGTCTGCACACCTGGATTGGTACAGAAAGATTGGCCTGCCTGTTGTCTGCCTGTCTGTGCTTTTTTACAGACAGGTCTCTTAAACCTGGGGTCCATCAAGATTCCAGTGTTGGCACCACTGACAAGGACATCCTTATGCAGTCTGAAAGATTGCTGGGTGAAGGATCAGCTTTGTTCTTTTTTTCTGTGTGAAGTATAAAGCCAATAGATACTCCTGTGATATACTGTAAGGCAGCTTGTGGCATAACAGAGGCTAGAGATATGCTGGAAATCATAGTGTTATTGCCCTCTTCACACTCAATCTAGGAGCCACCTCCCTATAACAAGAAATGAAGTAGTGCTGTCATTAAAATTAATGAGAAAAAAACCGTTTTTTAAAAAACTGTTTGTGCATTTACGAATGTGCTTAAAAATAGTACAACAGAGCTGATACATAGTATCTTACTGCTAAAGTGATATCTGTGGTAAATTCTTAGAGCCAAGGATAATGACAAAGTTGGGGTAGGAGTAGCTGGGGAATATCATCAGCAGAAAATGTGAAAAAACCCAGAGAAATTATATTCTGTCCCTTTTTATGCCTACCTAATTGGATTTACCATAAAACTGTTGCTCAGTGCATAGAGATGACTTGGAGAAATCTATAGTGGCCCAATGAACCAAAGGGGACTAATGAATAACAAATAGCAACCAAAATCTTCTAATTAGATTGTTTCATTAGAAGAAAAACAAGCTTAATATAAATTCAAAAAGACTGGGAAAAAACCTCCCAAAATTATTCCCAAAGATGAGACAGAAATTTTATGACAGAAAAAGAAACTGAAGTAAATGTTCTGGAACCCAGATGAAGGTATTTTAGACCTTGATTACCCAGTGGCTTGAATTTAGAGCCTTTCCATTTCAGAAGCTTTATTAGAGAAGCAAAGGTCTCGGTCTTTTCATTTTGGAAGCTGTGAGGAAGAACTGCACAGCCTTGCTGCACTCCCCTGCCTGTCCCCTGAGAATTGTGGCTACGAGCCCTGTACAGTACCTTCCAAGAAGCCAGGAATTAACTTTTGATAACTTCAGTTTGTGCTTGTATGAAGGCTATATTCATCTATGATAAAGACTTTCTATAGAATTCTATCAAAAATGTAGTATTGATTTTTTTCTCCACCAATCCCCCTATACTTGATGGATTTTATATTTACCCTTAAATGTTTTTCTTTCTGCATGAGGATGCCTTTCTAACTACAAGGTAATAAAGAAAAGGAAATGATCATGTTATTTTCACTGTGGCTTTAAAAAAAAAGTGTCTCTAAAATATAAGATGAAGTAATTTCCACCCAACTACAATTTCTCTGCTTTATGGTATGCAGTGCTCTGTAAAAGCAGTTTCCAGTTGCTATGGAAACATGTTTGTACACACACACACTCACCTGCACACGTGAAGAGGCTAAAAAGTGCCATCTGTTGGAAATTATGTGCAGATCTGTCCCTGTGGCTGAGAGGAGACCTGTATGACGGCTGGAGTGCAAGAACAGCACTGTATATTAAAGATAATACTGACACAACAACAAATGGGCATAAACTTAGTCAGAAGCTGTCTTCTAACATTAAAACAGCTCGATTTGATGGCCAGGGTGAATCCAGCAACAATTTGCAGTAGGTTTAGAACAGAAGAACTGGATTTTCTGGTGTGATTGACTGCAGCAGCAAAGGGTTGGCTGCCTTCTGCCAGCTTGCCTTTGGCTATTTACATGCATGATATCTTCAAAGGTATTTTTGCTTGGCTTTGCCTTTTGGTTTTCTCTATGCTGTCACAGGCCACAGCATCCAGAGTGCTCCCACTTGCTGCCAATGGCTGCCGGATGTTGCGGGGGCACGGATCAATCACGCAGAGATCAATGTGATCAGGTGAAAGCCGTTTATTACAGATCAGAAGGCTACTTATATACATCTTCTACTTCTCTATATCTAAGCAGTAGATTGGTTACTAGCTACTTGTTTACACATCTAAACGAATCACTTAGAGCGATGGTGAGCTGTCATACAAACGCTGCTTCTGTTGGCTTTGCTAAGCTAATGCTGGATTGTGCATATTTCACTGCCCTGCCTATTAAGAACACCCAACAGAGGGACAGTTCATGCAACCCCCATAACAGCCAGTAGCTGACTGTCCACCTGAAATATGAGCTCAAGGAGCAGTGAAGAAGGGGCTTATCTGCCTTGAAGATCGACAAACATGTCAGAGACCCAAAAGAATCAATTTGAAATACACATGGTAAAGCTTTAACAGGAGAAAGTTGGAAAGGAGCATGAGTTGGGTGGGACAGAAGAGCAGTAGAGGCAACAGTGGGTCATCTTCAGGCATAAATGAAATTGCATAAGTCCAAAATTCATCATATGGAAAACTGTTTTCCTAGCTAACAAGGTTGGGAGGTTTACCAATCCTAGAGTTTGCCAGCACCTGAGGCACATGCAGTCATGGAGCTAGAAACGCCTAGGAAGTTACGGCTGTATAAACTCTACTGAAGAAATGCTGTGCAAGACCAGATAAGGATTTTTTTGTGAGACACTTAACAATATGAATTTTTTGGTATTATTTTATGTACCGAGTGCTTTTGAATATGTCAGAGCTTTGTTTGTTTGATAAATATTCTATTTCAATAGGTGGAAGAGATTTTATGAAGTGGGGAAAATTAGGTCTGAATGATGCTGTGTATTTTGTGATGAGATGGGCCTTTCTTTTGGTCAGTCACTGTCCTGGTTTCACCTGGGATAGAATTAATTTTCTTCCTAATAGCTGGCATGGTGCTGTGCTTTGAGTTTAGTACGAGAATAATGTAGATACCACACTGATGTTTTGACTGTTGCTCAGTAGTGCTTAACCTAAGTCAAGGACTTTCCAGTTCCTAATGCTCTGGCAGTGAGCAGCTGCCCAAGAAACTGGGAGGAAGCATGACCAGGACAGTTGACCTGAGTGGGTGGTGAGCAATTGTATTGGGCATCAAGAGTGTTTCTTGGGCTTTGTTCCTTTTTTTCTCTCCCCTTTATTCATTCAGTCTCCCCCCATTATTAATAATATTATTTATTTATTTCAGTTATTATTAAATTGTTCTTATCTCAACCCACAGGTTTCACCTTTTATCTGCTGCTTCTTCCCAGCCACTGGCAGTGAGGTGGGCGGAAGTGGCTGTGTGGTGCTTAGTTGAGGGATGGAGTTAAACCATGACAAACACAATGCTGAGGTGAATTTTATGTCAGTAGAAACCAGACCAGATTGGACTAGGTTGCTAATATTTTCTCACTTGATGAGGATTGAATGTAATTTGAAAAGGCAAAAGAGTAATTATACTGTAATTATCAATTGTCAGTGCAATTATGTATGTGTCTAGTGTAATTCTGCTCTTAAAGGCAGAACACTGCCCTAAATGGGACACTTGGGTTCAGTGAATGTTCTGTAATATTACAATTGAGCAAATTTATTGCCCTGCTTAAACCTTTCAGGTAGGTTTTCTGGGTTATCTCTGCAGCTGATTTATAGTTTCAGAAGACAGAGGACAAGCAGCCCTTGATAGTGTACTCAGTCATTTACAATCAGGGAGAAAATATCCAGCTGCTTTTCTTGTCATCTCAATTACAAGGTTTATAGAAATGGCCTCCCCTCCTGTAAGAGAAAATTGGACTTGAAGAGGAAAACACCACATTGTGAGGGCCTGGGAAAGTCAGTGAGGAAATGCAGAAATATTGCCTCCGCTAAAAGCTCCAATTGTAACATTACTTTCTAATCAGCTGAACAGTTTTGTTTTGTGAGAATGCAAACCTTTATTTCTTTAGCCAGCATATGGAAGTTTGAAAATACATCTACCTTTTGTACATCCTTTGTACAAAAGGATTGTCTGTAACTACCGTGTGAGCAGTGTTTTTCTACCTTGCCTGGGCTGTTTTCCCCGAGCCTTTGCAAAGCGCTGTGACAGCAGAGGAGGCAATGCACAGGGTATGTTGTATGTGACAACAGATCATAAGTGTGCTTTCTTAGCCCAATCCAATGTTTCTGTGTTTTGGGATGCTAAATTGCTAGTTTACCTGTCTAATACCATTGGAAATTTGCTGTTTACTTTTTTGTCATGATTTGAGGAAAAGAATTTTCAAAGTTGTATTAGTTACTGCATTTCAGAGGTGTTTATACTACAAGAAAGGCAAGCTGCTTAGCCAAATATTTTGGTTTGCTTTAATAGAATTAATCTTTATTTCTGTGTCCCATTAAAGCCTTTTGAATGTGTGAGTAGCCAGGAGTCTGTTAATCAAGAATCTATTGAATTAATTGTGAATGTGAGAAAAAATTAATTGTGTCTCTAAGATCCTTTACTTTTCNAATTTTTTGGTATTATTTTATGTACCGAGTGCTTTTGAATATGTCAGAGCTTTGTTTGTTTGATAAATATTCTATTTCAATAGGTGGAAGAGATTTTATGAAGTGGGGAAAATTAGGTCTGAATGATGCTGTGTATTTTGTGATGAGATGGGCCTTTCTTTTGGTCAGTCACTGTCCTGGTTTCACCTGGGATAGAATTAATTTTCTTCCTAATAGCTGGCATGGTGCTGTGCTTTGAGTTTAGTACGAGAATAATGTAGATACCACACTGATGTTTTGACTGTTGCTCAGTAGTGCTTAACCTAAGTCAAGGACTTTCCAGTTCCTAATGCTCTGGCAGTGAGCAGCTGCCCAAGAAACTGGGAGGAAGCATGACCAGGACAGTTGATCTGAGTGGGTGGTGAGCAATTGTATTGGGCATCAAGAGTGTTTCTTGGGCTTTGTTCCTTTTTTTCTCTCCCCTTTATTCATTCAGTCTCCCCCCATTATTAATAATATTATTTATTTATTTCAGTTATTATTAAATTGTTCTTATCTCAACCCACAGGTTTCACCTTTTATCTGCTGCTTCTTCCCAGCCACTGGCAGTGAGGTGGGCGGAAGTGGCTGTGTGGTGCTTAGTTGAGGGATGGAGTTAAACCATGACAAACACAATGCTGAGGTGAATTTTATGTCAGTAGAAACCAGACCAGATTGGACTAGGTTGCTAATATTTTCTCACTTGATGAGGATTGAATGTAATTTGAAAAGGCAAAAGAGTAATTATACTGTAATTATCAATTGTCAGTGCAATTATGTATGTGTCTAGTGTAATTCTGCTCTTAAAGGCAGAACACTGCCCTAAATGGGACACTTGGGTTCAGTGAATGTTCTGTAATATTACAATTGAGCAAATTTATTGCCCTGCTTAAACCTTTCAGGTAGGTTTTCTGGGTTATCTCTGCAGCTGATTTATAGTTTCAGAAGACAGAGGACAAGCAGCCCTTGATAGTGTACTCAGTCATTTACAATCAGGGAGAAAATATCCAGCTGCTTTTCTTGTCATCTCAATTACAAGGTTTATAGAAATGGCCTCCCCTCCTGTAAGAGAAAATTGGACTTGAAGAGGAAAACACCACATTGTGAGGGCCTGGGAAAGTCAGTGAGGAAATGCAGAAATATTGCCTCCGCTAAAAGCTCCAATTGTAACATTACTTTCTAATCAGCTGAACAGTTTTGTTTTGTGAGAATGCAAACCTTTATTTCTTTAGCCAGCATATGGAAGTTTGAAAATACATCTACCTTTTGTACATCCTTTGTACAAAAGGATTGTCTGTAACTACCGTGTGAGCAGTGTTTTTCTACCTTGCCTGGGCTGTTTTCCCCGAGCCTTTGCAAAGCGCTGTGACAGCAGAGGAGGCAATGCACAGGGTATGTTGTATGTGACAACAGATCATAAGTGTGCTTTCTTAGCCCAATCCAATGTTTCTGTGTTTTGGGATGCTAAATTGCTAGTTTACCTGTCTAATACCATTGGAAATTTGCTGTTTACTTTTTTGTCATGATTTGAGGAAAAGAATTTTCAAAGTTGTATTAGTTACTGCATTTCAGAGGTGTTTATACTACAAGAAAGGCAAGCTGCTTAGCCAAATATTTTGGTTTGCTTTAATAGAATTAATCTTTATTTCTGTGTCCCATTAAAGCCTTTTGAATGTGTGAGTAGCCAGGAGTCTGTTAATCAAGAATCTATTGAATTAATTGTGAATGTGAGAAAAAATTAATTGTGTCTCTAAGATCCTTTACTTTTCATATAGTGTTGTAGCCGAGGCACTTTTTCCACCAGAAAACCCTTTTCTGTGCTAATAAAGACAGTTAATTTATAAAAGGCTAATTTCTAAATTAGCACTTCTATTTGTGAGTTTTTCTCCAAAGTTACTGAATTGTAACTCATAGAACATCTGTTTGTTGTTGTGAAGTTTAGATGATGACACTAAAGTAATTTATTGATGGCAGCCTTGGTCTAATTTATTACCAACCAAACATCAAGAGGAAATTTTATGTTGCATGGGATTTTCATGAGGTGTGATTAATTAATACCAATTCATCAAAACCCACAGTCTGATAGTTCCAAAAGGAAATAAATATAATTAAAGAGCAGCTGTTAATAAACTTCTTTTAGCAGGATTTTAAGCTGTGCTTGAACCTTACAGTAACTGGAGAGAAGCTGGGCTCAAATAATTTTAAGCGTTTGTATTGGAACAAATTACTGCTAACACTAACTATTGAGTATTGAAGCATTTTTCATACTTCAAAACACTAGTTGATACTCCAAACTTTGGTCAGCTCAGGGGCAGAATTAGATTTGTCTGTCAACAGTTGATGTTGCAGAAACCAGTGGAGTTAGCACTGACTGGAGATGATGTGTGCGACTCTCACAGCTCATCCTGTTTATCCAAAGGGCTGTAACTGATAGTAAAATTTAGATGGGGTATATTTTGTTCCCTGTCTTTCTTCCACTGTTGTTTGTGGGTTATAGCTTCTGGGCTTCATGGAGCAAAGTTCATAGAATCAAATCTGAGATGGATATTGTTCAGTAACCATTAAGAATCAGTCACTAAATGTTTGGTTCTTGTGGGTTTTGGTTAATACACCACAGACCCTGCCCACACCCATACTCATCCTCTTGTTCCTTTGTATCACAAGCAAGTCCATTTCGAGTTGAAAGGAACCCGAAGTGGCAATTGCCAGTTCCTTATTTCTAAAAATAAACGAAGTGGTAGAGTATTTGGGCTGGTGGAACAACAGGACAGTAAATATTAAACAGAAAGTTATGGATACTTGAAAGGTTTATGGATTTATAATTCAAAAGAAATCAGTAGATTTTATTCTAGTACTGCTTAGTCAGTGTTCAGAATCTAAGCACTAAATACTTCTATCACCCTGTCTGATATTTTGCAACTGCTAATTAGGAGGATTTGAGCAGGACAATTAGTGCCAGAAACTGGCAGGTGTTTAAAATTCCCCTTAAAAAATCACCTAGAAAAGCCATTTAAGTTGCTAATTTCTGATATAAAACCTCTGCCAAGTATTTAGATCCATAGCGTAGACATGCCAGGATTATTAAGCACTAGGGAGTTCTGTGTGGTAATTTAGTAATTCATTATCCTGTTGTAGATCCCTCTCAGGAAGTTAGTTCACTCTGTGTGTGTGGAACCTTAATCTGTTGCAATGCAAAATAGAATGGATTCACACAATTGGCAACTGGCTGTGACAGAAGATGATTTGCAAAAGCCATGCGAGGAAAATCTGGTGTTAGGTTGCAGGATGCTTGACATCTGGAACTTTATGTAGGGTGGGGAGCACAAACAGCAGCAAAACAACTCATCTTGGGAGTGGTAGTGGTTAACTCACCTGTCTGATTTAGCCCTGTAACAGATTAGAGGTGCAAGTACAGCCAGTTCCCATACCTCAGCCATGGATACAGTAACCTCCCAGCTGAGGTGCCCTAAAGGCTTTTTACTGCTTTAATGCTTGAGTTTATCTTGGTTCATACTCTATGAAATGTTTCCCTTCATGTAGTGATACCACGCTTTGATGTCTAGAAATAGAAATACCGGAGCTTGCTTTGGTACTAAAAGCAAGACTGCTATGTTAATACAGTGTTCTGCTGCTCAGATGGGTTAATGAGCTGTGTTATTTGGTCTCTGGTGAGTGAGCTCCTTTAGACATGAGCTAGGGGCATTGGAAGTAGTTTGGAACTGCTGTTCAGAAATTTCTGAATAACTCAGATCATGCGTACACACTTCTATTTCGTAATTTTTGCTCTTCATCCCAGTTTGATTTAATTCAATATACTTTCTAATTATACCAGATGAGATATTCTGCAGTAAAATTTCCAAACATGGATTACTTTAGAACAGCTGTTGTATTTTACACTTGAACCCTCTCTTATTCTATTTCAGCTTTTAAATGTAGGTCACCCTTGCCACATAAAAATTCAAGTTTTGAAAGGCAAATACTTTTACTCAAATAATAATAAAAAGATCAATAATTTTGACATCTACATTGAGAATGAGTAGAAATGGTTATGTGAGACTGTTACTCCTAACAGAAGACTAATGAAAACATGGGTTTACAAGTAAAGTGTACAGAGTTCAGCATTTGTGTAAGCTAAAAAATACAGAAGAACCAGCTGATTCCTAGAGAGTGGTAGGTATTTGTTAGAGTCAGCATAAACTATGGATCAAAATCCTACCACCTGCAACCAATGGTGATGGGCAAATCAGTAAATAACATTTAATATCAGGCCACTGAAAAATTCAAAATTATATTATTTCTGACAAGGTTTGTCACCATAAAGTCAGTACCTCCTTCCCACAAGCAGAAGCTGTGAAATGAAGCTCTGCTTCTATTTGCAGTTCCTAGCACTAGATATTAGTGTGGGCTATGAATATATAATGACATCATATCTGGCAGAGAAATTTTGGTCCAGAAATCACTGAAGACTGGGAGAGTATATAAATATCACTCTCTGTTGTCCATCTTCTAGCATGCAGCCACAGGTGTCTGATATTGATCATCACTGGAGATTGGACACCAGACTAAATGTACCTTTGGTTTGTTATGATACACAATTCTAGTAATTGTGGGTGAGCTGGAGTAAGGAGTGATTTGGAAGTATATTTCAAATAGTGAGTATGGAAAATTAAGAACAGTGCAGAGGCAAAACAAGAAGCCAAAGGTAAAACAATGTAAGTGCCACCACAGTGCACTTGCAACTTTGGACAGGATTTGTAAAGTGGATTTTGCTGGCTGCCTTGTTCTCTCAAATAAAATTGGAAACCCTTTCAAGTTCCGGATACACAATTGAAGTTAAGTTAAAGGACAGTAGCTTGAAATGGAGTTCGCATTTTGTATGCTTGCTCTGCTCCTGACAGCACACAGAAGGCACAGAAGAGAGCATGTGATTGTATACAGCCTTGTCCATAGAGGTGAGGACATAAAAGATTTCCTTTGTACAACTTAAGTAAAATGTTTATCAAAACAAGTGAAGAAATAAGACCTTGGGTTAAGAACTGTACTGGGACTGTCTTCAGTTTTTCACTGCTTCGCCCGGGTACCTCTGAGACAGATGATTAGATGGTTTTCTGTCTGAGGTGTTTGTTTTCAAATCCAGCCTGAACCTCTGGTACTTTGAACTGTTTGGGTTTTTGGGGTTTTTTTGCAAACACAAGGATGCACTTACTAATGTAAAGTCATCAAAAGTGTGATGTTCTCTTTGTTTGTGCTTTGGAAAACAGCTACCACAATAGGGCTCCACCTCAGCTGCTGTTTCTGGATTCCTAATTACTCTGATAATGTATTGCCACCTGTAGCAGAAACAAATATGTCCTTTGTCAAGGAGAAAGACATTTGGCAGGTGGCTCTTTTCACCTTTGGCCTAAGAGATGACCCAGCACATACTCTAGGATAGTGTGTTTACAGTATACACAAGACGTCTTTAAACAGAGGTGGGGTGGTACAAATGGCACACAAGCAATTACATTTGCAGAGCTCTCAGAGCACTACATCTAGCTCTGTTGTCAGGAATCCACTCTTAATTTTCTCCCCTAATTTTTGGTGTCTGTCTGTGCTCCTAGCTCATGGCCGATTTCCATTTTCTGCTGTGCCCTGTAAGTTCATTTGGCAAAACCTCTCTCTCAGCTTTGGTTGACTTGAACATGAAGTGCTCATGTTTTTGCTACTGATCCCAGCATTGTTCAGGGGTGAAAGTGTACACTAACAACATCCTTTGGGTCAGGTCAATGAGGGCTAACAGCTGCTGAAGTCAGTTCCTGATATCGTCAAGTTAAAATACGCCCAGGCAAATATGTGCTCTTGCACTGTGTCCTGTCAACCTTTCTAGTTTATTACATACATTACACAAATTACGCCAATATTTTTACATAATACTATGTGGAGGAAACCTGCACAGAAAAAGCTTGAGTCATTACCCTCCTTTAACAGGCAGAAAAACAAAAGCACCCTGGTTTCTGAGCTGGGACATTGCAGTTCAGCCACTAAGCTGCAAATACAGCAGCAAAAGAAGGCAGAGAGAGATCAGCACAACATTTTTACTCAGAACTTGTTGCACGTTGCTAAGACACCTTTGCAATGGTAAAGCCGTAATAGTTGAAAATACCTTCTACATATGTTATTGCTTTTATGAAGAATTGTGCTTCTCTGATGCAAAAGGCCCCCAGGCAAACACAAAACTTAAAAGTATGGAACCTCACTTCAGTATTACCTGTGATGCTTTTTCTTAGAATAACTTTCTTTCAGTGAAATATGTACCCAGCTGCTTTTGGATTAAAGCTTGTCTGGAGCATCTGCCAGCTCCTGGGTACAGAGTGAACTCCCAGGTCCACTCTCACAGCTGTGTCCAGCAGCTCACTACTATTAGGCTGGGAGAAACAGCCAGGGAGCTCTGCCTTCTGCTTTGCCTTTGTGCACCAGCATTGAAACAGGACGTGAGAGGCTGGGGAGAGAACTCACATAAAATGAGCAAATCAGCCCTACACAGGCTGGGCAACCTGCTGATGGCAGGAGACTGGCACAGAGGCTTTATGAGCCAGTTTTACTGGGGAACAGCTTCATAAAGCATTTTTGTCATTGATGTTCTTGTGGACCAAGTGACCTTTCTGTAGAAAGAATGAGCTGTTACACTTGATAATACATATCCCTAAACATTGGCACTTAGAAAGATGTTTCTTTCTAAAAAGAAAAATACATATTTTAGGCAATTTGGGCATTGACAGTGGTGTGCCAGTGGTCTTTGTCCTCCTTCATAAATACATAGAATCTGGGACAAGTTGCTGAATGGAAGAATCAAAGTTAAGCCTATAACTAAATGAGCCCAAATATAATGTATATTGTGCACTTGCAATTAGCAAAGGCAGTTTAGATTGAATAGAAACAAGTACGAAAGAAAACAAGTGGGTTTTCAGAAAAAAAGCCAACAAAAAACAAGCCATAACATAATTTTCAACCTTGTATGCGCACAAAACCAAGCCCATATGAAATCATACAGACAGCACAGTGTGTGTGAGCCCTGGGCAAATGCACAGGTGGTCTGAAAACTATAGCAGGAGCCTGCTGGTAGAAATTAGCATGTACTGCTTCTTTCCTGATTTGCTGGAAAAAGTCTTTCAGCTGGAAATGATTTAACGGCCCTCAGTTTGCCTAGGGTTACCCACTGTGTCCTACAGAGTGGATGGCCTCAGCATCTGGGGCTTTGAGAGTTAAGAGACAAAAATTATGAGATGCTTTCCATAAAAAACAATGTAGCCAAGCATTTATGCAGTGCCCTTGTTTTCTGGGTCAGCCAAAGAAGCCAGCACGCCTCAGAGATGGGTTTGGCAATCCATCATCCCTGCAAGGAATTGAGAAAGGAAATGCTGTGCAAAGCATCATCATCATGTTGAATCTGTCACTGTCAAAGCCCAGATGGCTTTGAGATCCTGTGCTATGAAATGGCTCCAGAAAGCTCAACTATACCTCTTTTCTGGTAGGCCGTAAGTCATTTTCTTCTTGTCCAGTAATACTTCTTGAGAGAACCAGGCATTGCATAGTATTGAAACTCTCTTGAGAAGCACCAAGAGATTTCCAGTTCTGTTGCCTCAAGCCCCTAGAAGTTAAAAGTACTTCTGAGTTCAGATGATTCTGTGCAGTTTAGGCTATTCTGAGAGTAATGACCTTAGGCTGGATATCACACACCTTAACATCATCAGGCTACCAACCATTTCTTGATTTAAGGGAGCTAATGGTATTGATAGGTTAATTAAGTTGCTCCTTTCTTATATTACGTTACATCTAGAAACACAAAAAAGAGCTGGTCATGTTGTTCTTGATGCCATTTATCAGTATAGTAAGAGACTGTCTCTGTCCCAGATTTATATTCTCATCCAAAACAGAATCAACAAAGGGCAGAAGTAGAAATGAACGCTGAATAAACTGAAGTGGCTCCCCAACGTCATGCAGCAGACTGCTGGCAAAACTGATGTCTCCTGATTTCCAGCCTTGTTCTGTGCCTGCAGTTGTATGCCACTGACACGTCTGAAAGGATAGCAAAGCAGCAGTAGTCAAAAGCCTAAGGGAGTTTGATAACCAAGCACAGCCTCCATCTGCCCTGCAGTTAGCCAGTTGTATGTTTATCCCCTTGAAGACTAATGGGGAGGAAAGCAAGCAGTCTATAAAGCAAGGCAGCCACTGTCTTCTGAGGCGTGATATAGGGGTGTGTGTAGTTCAGAGCTCATCACGGCAGCCAAGGGTTTGGGGTGATTTTTGTTGCTGTGCATGCAGAAGGTTTGGCTGGGATGGGGCAGAAGGCTGGAACTAGGAGATAAACAGCACCAGAGATAAACTTGTAATGAGCAGTTGTAGCTGTACTATGATTATTTTTCACTCTCCTGGTATTTATTATTCTGTTGAGCTGTGCTGCAGGGGCTTGGCTCTGGAGGTGTGTGGCAGTGAACTCATATTAAGTCTGTCAAAGTGAGAAATCTGAACTGTAAAAGAGCTGAAGGTATTTTTATATGGTTCAGGAGTGTATTGGAGGAAAAATAGATGGAATTAAATCTACTTCATTTGCTTCACTTTAGGCTGAATTCAGAGACGTTTAGAAAGCATCCAAAAATGTGGATTGTCAGATCTATACAAACTAATAAAGGCTAGCAGACAATTAAAGCAGGAGTGGCAATAACATTTCTGGCCTAAGTGCTAAGTAAAAACAGATTTCTCTCAGTAGCTCCACTGGAAGAAGTAATCCATTTCTAATTAAAAAGAGCTGGAGTAGAAGTGTGGGATGTTATGGCAAATATCCATAGGTGAGGCATCATTAGACTTAAAGCTTAACTGGGTAACTAAAGAAACTTTCTAGCTCTAAACACTATGGGTTACAGAACTAGAATATCAAATGTGCCTTTGGAGAAGTGTATGTATGGACTATGATCCGTACCAAACTCTAAATAAGGTTGCATGCTCAGCTTTGTCATTAGCTTTTCCTAACTTAAGTCCTCAAGTGTTCAAATTTGACAATGAATTAAGGAGGCGGGAGAGGAAAAATGACATTTTAGCATCCAGATCTTATAAACAGAGCCTTATGAACAGAAAATAAGCTTATAAATCAGCCAGGCCCAAACCATCAGGATTGATGGTCCCTTTGCAATCATCTTTGGTAACCAAGGATCCCATGACATAATCTTGAAGTAAGTACATTAACTTCCTTGAGAATCAGGGAAACTGAGGCCCTAACTAAGTGATGTAAAGGAAGTTGCATATATTACTGCTTCTGGCCTGACAAATTCATAACAAATTCATGTTTATATTGTCCAACTCCTTTTTAATCACAGTTTTCATGGCTGAATACCTCCCCTGGCCTGGTTGTGAGGTAAACCAGACTTTTGCAATCTCATGCAACTAGCAGATGAATCTGTCTCAAGCAAAATCATAGTGTATTCCAGTTTAGTAGACTGTTTACTATTTGATCCTGAAATATTTCACAGTATATGGGATATATTTTAGACAGTGTTATCTCTTGCTGGTGCTCTTAGCACAGAACTCTGAGATTAATTTTATTGTGGTTCAGAGGCTTGCTCAACTCTGTTCCTTCTGAGGCAAACTGGTACAGCTGCACTTATTTTGGCAGATTTTGGTCCTTGGTCAAGCACATTAAATATCAGAGGGTCATTCTGACACTTGTCTTTGAGTTGGATGTTAGAATGTGTGTGTTCCCTAGGTCTCTCTGCACTGGGCAGAAGCAGGCTCAGTGACATAGTAAAGCTGCTTCTGCAGAAAAGTAATATTCAAATGCAGTAAAAAGGTCAAGAGCTGACCTTAAGGAGCTAGTCAGTACAAAGAAAGCTGAAAATAACAGGCCTACAGAAAGAAAAGTCTGTTTACTGGAATGAGAGCTGTGGCACTGAGTGCTTTCCAAACCTTTCTGGGTGTCTTGGAGTGTTATGTGGCCAAATTAAACAGGGAGTGCTTTCCCATTTCTTCCCTGGAGTTGGGCACTTCATTCTGTGACAAGCCTTAATAGTTTCTCATGGCAAAGTTCAGCAGGGCTCTTCTGGACCTGGCCAGCACCTGAAGTCCTCTCTCTTGCCGTGTTTCCCACCTCTCTGCTCACCGAAGGAAGCTGGCTGTTTCTAGCAGTAGTTGTTATGTGGTGATACCAGACTACACAGCTGGTTGGGAGGCAGACAATAATCACTCACTGTAGGAATCTCCTGAATTATCAAGTCCTGTCCCTGTTCCTAACAGGCAAGCCTGACACATCATCCTTTTTACAAACCAGCTAAATGCCACTGTGAGACAATTTGGCTCCTTACCCTCTCTACTTGTCTTGGAACACTGTTCCAGAACTCTACAATTCTTGTAGTTAAAAATTATCTAATTCTCAATAAATTATCTAATAAATGTATTTCTGGTCACTTTATATCCATATGCTTCCTTCTGATATTTTTAAGCCCACCAATTTGATTTTTTCCCTGCCAAGGAAAATTCAAAATGCATAAGATGTAGTAAAGGAGGCTAAGCCTGGACCTCTTCTATTCTACATGCCCTAATTGTTTGGTGATGTGACTGAACAAATAGCATGGATGCAAAAGTATAATGTGAGTTGATAGGCAAAGAATCCTTGTTAATTGAACCTGTCACCTTATTAGTTGCTTTACATAAAAAGGGACTTTGTTTTTTTGTCCCTGGATTGTCCCGTTGTACGTTAAAATATCACTGCTGGCTGGTCATTTCCAGTTTCTCTCTGGAAGACCATTTGGATACCTCTGAGCATGTGCATTATGATCTCCTAGCTGATGTACTTTAGTTATATTCTCTTTCTATTGCCTGTTATTTGTTGGAATTAACTAAATGCTTAAAATGATATATTTTGATTACATGCCTTGGAAGAATTTCCTCTCTTTTTGTCCTCTAGCCTCCTTGGTGGTTCAGTATGGCCTTTAACAGGTTTCCCACAGTTTTCAAACTCTCAAGAACTGAATTTGTAAAACAGAACCAAATGGAAGTAGAGGGAGAAAAACACTCCAAAAAAAACCCCAAAAAAACCCCAAAAACCAAAAGACAAACTAGCACTATTTTCAAAGACTAAAGACAGTCAAACATTCAAGTCTCCTACCTTTGTTTTCTAAACATGAGATATTTCCCTAATATTCTGAGTAAGGACAGAGTTGGTCATTTATTGACAGCTCAGTCTCCTTTTGCTTTTTATCTGCTTGCATGCCTGCATCATTGTGACAAGCAAAGTGAAATCCTGTTTTGGTACAGCTCAAAATCTGTGAGTGCAAGAATACGTTGTGAACAGAGCTGTGAATATTTTTTTTTTAAAATGATGCTCAGAAATTGCAACCTCTGTGGCAATGTTTATTACCATAAATTACTTCTGGAATCTGTAGACAGAGTGCAAAACACTTTGATTTAAACCCCTGCTTTGCCTTCACTGTCTCTTATTTTTAAAAGCCAGCCCTGTAGGCAGGGGAACACTGGCACTGGTTGTCCCATCAAGCAGGGCCTCCCCCCACTGCTGTGGGCAGGATAAGGCTGAGGCATTGCTGCCTGTGCTTACCCTGAGCCCACTCCCATGACACCACAGCAGCAGGGAAAATACAGAGGATTTAGGAAACGGCCTGTGTTTTGGGCCACATGGCCATGGCCCTGAGGCAGCCACAGCCCGGCAGATGTGGGCTCTGGCCAGGCTGCACGGGGGCTCTGCAGAATGGGCAGGCTGGCATCCATCAGGAACAGCCATGGCAGTAATTACAATCAACAAGGAAAGCACGGTGTTTGAGTTCCCTTGGATTTCAGGCATTTATTCATTCCTGTCTTTTTTCCAGCTTCTCCATGCTCAGTGGAGTGTATCATTAGCCGAGGGTGTGCTGCGTCAAACGCCTGAGCAAGGAGCAGTGGGAGCAGTGGGGAGCCAGCCTGGTGTGGGGAAGGGGATCTCTCTTGTGACAGAACAGAGGGTGTCTTTGGTATCGTGGAGCGCTCCCCAGTTCAGGAAACTCATTTCAGGTTCTGCTCTGACTCCTGTGGTTGGCTCCCATGAACTGGCTCACCCTGTACCTTTTGTAGACCAGCTCTGAGAGTCATTGCAACACTGGCACAAGCATTTGCAGAAGATATTTTGCTTTAGTTATTACCGCTATTTCTCTTAGATGTCTAGCTTTGAACGAGATTTTAGTGTACATCAAACATTTGCAAAGTGAAACTCAAACCCCAATGTTGTGTTTCCATCATTTATGATCTGTTTTATCCTTCAGTCTTGTGATGCCTTCCAGGTGTTTTTTCACTCCAGTCATTTGACTGTGTAAGTGCGAAAAATCAGTGACACTTTCAATTAATATTGCTAACAGACTTCAGCTGATGACTAAATGTCACTTTTTTTTTAAAGTTGCTACAGTGATAGCTGAACATTTAAGAAAATATATTTATTTTGTTGTTAAATTAGTAATGATCTCATTTGGGAGGGAAACACAAACCTCTGAAATACAAAATATATAAGCAGTCATTTCAAAGTTGAGTGTATTACTTGTGGAAGGAATAGAATTAGTCTGCTTCATGACTACTTCTGCCTGAGTGTCCTTCATTCCTCTGGGCACCACAAAACTTGTCATTCAAAATTTTAGCCTCAGGAGGGGAAGATAATGGTAATTTCATACAAACTCCCCACACAGCATCCAGAAAGTTCTTAGTAGTGATAAACATCAGCATATTTCCCCAAACTGTATTTAATTTATTTTTGTTATGTTTGTTTTTGTTTTTGTTTTTATTCTAACTAAACTAAACATTTGTGTATAAATTTGCAGATAAATAATGAGACAAAGAGGAAAGCTTCTACTTTTTGGGCTTTTCTTTGTACAAAGTAGGCATCATAAATTGACATAGGTCAGTGTGGTGGGTTTTGTTTTGTAATGTGAATGTATTTTGTAAGTTTTAAATTCATAAAGCTAGTTCAAAAAAATACTAACTATATTCTACATGGTGAAGCTGTTGGACAATGAAGAACCAGAAAGAGCTTTGATAAGAGTGCAGAAACTCTTGCTGGCTGCTGCTTGTTGAACTTGGTGGGTGGTTTCATGCTGAGTAAGCTACAACTCAGGAGAATCTTTTAGAATCTTTTTGCACTTGTTCCAAATCACCAGCAAAGGTGAGATGGAGCTCTCTGCAGGAGCAGTACAATCCCATTACTCTGTAATAATCCATCACGGTCCAGACATTGCTCCAGTAAAGCCACTGTTGAAAGGGAGGTTCAACAGCCTGTATTTGCGTGGGAAAACAAACATCAAGGAAACTTCTGATCTTGTCCTATAGATTTTAGATCCTCTGGTGCATTTTAAAAGTTACGTTGTAAAGATCAGAGGTCCCAGTAACCATGTTTCAGAATTTATCAGGTCTGTTAATTTTCTGTGAAAGCCATCACAGTGTATCTCTCTGCTTTCCCTTGCCAAAACCATCAGACAGCAGCTCTTCTGTGTCTTGTGTTTAATTATGTAGCATAAGCTCAAAGGCTGAGAAACCTTTTCCTGCTGAGAGCAATGGGTAAATTTACACTGTTTACACTGAGCTGCTCCTGTAAGGTGGGAGAAATGTGAACTTAATTGGTGCTGAGGTCCTTGCAGGACAAAATCTTGATAATAGTAATAGTTACCGATGGCCCATGCTGATAATGCCAGCTGTGCTGACTTTATCTCCACCAGATAGCTGGTTTACTGAATGAATCACAGATGTCACTGTGCATCTTTGTTATATGAGAATGAGACAAAATTGGTGTGAATGCTTTCCAGGCCAGTTATGAGGAAGAGGACTAAATGTTTGGGGTTTTTTTGCATTTTCACTATCTAGAGATGCTCATATCACTTGCAGAGAGACAAAAGAAATGGAAAACCACATTATTCTTGTGTTACAACTTCTTATCTTGGGTGTGGCTCTTGGAAATGAAGTGTGGTGCAAAAAATCCATGTTAAACTTTACTTGCTGCCAGTGTCCCCCAGCACAGTCACACAGCTCCCTTTTGGGAAGCAGTTCCTGCTGCCACAGAGGCAAAATACGTGCCTGTGGTGGTGATGGGGTGTTCAGCTCAGGCTGAACCAATCCACCTGTCTCCTAGATGTCATCCCCCCTCAGTAATGCCCTCTGGGGCAATGAGTGCCACTGCTTGGCCTCTGGGTGCCCCTGCTATCCTGCCCCACAGGCCGTGGTACAGATGGCACCCTGAGCGGGGTGGAGGCTCAGGGACATCCCCATGGTGGCTGGGAAGGGTTCTGCTTTTCAGACTGTGCCAAAGCCAGGGTGGCAGTGAGAGCGTGGGGCTTGAAAGGCCAGATGGGGAACAGCTGGGATGTCTTCAAGGAAGGCACTAGGCTCAGACAGAGGGGAGTGGAGGAGCAGTCAGAAACCTTATGTAAACCCATCACCCTACTTATTATATCACAGAAAAATAAGCTGTTAGAAGGAGCAGAAAACAGTGTGCTCAAACTCTCCTCCTTGCTATGTGAGTGTAGCCCAGCACTGATTTTTTAAACAAAGGCCATCACAGCAAAATGAAGTTTCAGAAAAAGTCAGCTTTTGTTTCACTTTTCCTCTGATGCTGTTGGAGAAATGCATGTTTTAAATTTATGCTTCTTCACAAACCTGGTTCCTCACCTATGTTTTTTGACTCTCAAAAATGAATTCGTTTCATTTCAGTCATAAAGGAAAGAGTCACACAAAAGGAACTCCAAGGCAAGCAAATGGGAAAGCCTTGGAGAGCACACAGTGTGTCCTTGCCAGTACCATGCTGCCCACAAAGCTTGCCCTCTGCCTGCATGTAACCTTGGGGATGAAATGCCAGTTGAACTTCCTGTAAGGGAAGCACATGGAAATGTAATGATATTTCAATCTATATCATATCCTCACTTAGGTACCCCTACTAGAGGTGTCAGGCACACAGTGGTCTGTTGTGCAAAATTGACTCAAAGCCCTCTGGTTCAGCATTGTGGTCACTGGTGACAGTCACAGGATGTTAGAAAGATACAATCAGTTTATCCTCTTAATATGTCTTGCCTTGAATACTTAACAACTGGTTAAAAGAAAAAAAAAGCTTAAATGCACCACCCAGACTAAGTTGCACTTAGAAACTGAGGCTTTTAGACAAAACTTCTAAAGAGACTTCCAGTGGTATTTGACAAAACATATGAGTTTGGTTTTAAGTACAGTAATTGATTATATTGCAAATAACACCAGTGTTTATACTAGTGAGGACTTTAGAGGATCACTCTTTGCTTGGCTTCAGCAGATATATGCCTTGTCAATCTCTGCCTGAGGTAGGGGACACTTCAGTCATTGTTGTCCCACTGTGTTATAAATGATATGAGAAAAAAATGGGCATTATGGCAAACAGATTTGTTCTGTGTAAAATGAATACAAAACATAGCTCTATATCCACTTAAAAAACCTTGTCATTTTTCCTGTGAAAAATAAAAATGAAAAAGGTTTTAGTCTGTGACTTGCATCCACTATATCTGAACTGGGCAGAAGTAAGTTTCAAATGGAAAGTAAGGAATAAGGTTCCTCACAGAGTACATGTAGCATTTTTAAATTACTTTTTTGATCACATGCAGCATAAGCTCTGCATTTCAATGGAATTGCATATAATTTCATGAGGCATTTGTGCAGACATGAAGTAAGAACCAGTATTCATTGAAACTGACTTTCTTCAGGAACAGGGGTGAATGTCTCTGTCCCTTACTGGCCTTGTCACTAATTTTGGCACTAGAGCAAAGCATGAGATGACTTTCTGCTTGCTACAGCTTCTGTAAATTCATTCTGTTTTCATCTGTTAATGAAGAAGATGAGAACATCTTGCCTGGAACACAAACACCCCCAAGCCTTCTGGACATATACATCCATGGTTATCTTTTATGAGATATTTCCCCTCTGGAGCCTGTAAAATCATGACATGAAAGACTGCGGCAGCTGTCGCTTTGGTTGCCATAGGTTATGCCCCCCTTCTGGCTTCACTGGTTTCAGTCCCCCTGAGCCCCCTTGAAAGTGTTGACTGAAACTACAAAGCTTTGCCACATCCAAGGCAGACAACAAAAAGATTATGCTGGAGAGAAGAGTGATGGTGGAGGTGGGGAGGAAGAGGGATGTGGAGGGAGTTTCTCACCAGCTACTCGCTCCTCCCCAGCTGACTCCTGGCCCTAACACCCCTGGATTTTGTTTCCAGTTAGCTTCTGGGGACTCTTCATGGGCACTTGCACTACCTGATATGCCCTGGCCTTTGAGGAGAGCAAAAGAGCAGATTTCAGGCTCCTGATAGTATGGTTTTACTTAAGCCATACGCAAAAGAATATGAGTAAGAAGAAATGGAAGAGAAGTATAATAAATCAAGGTGGTATTTTACAGTAGCCTATCAACTAAAGGTCCTGGCCCTGTTTGTGATAATTTTTATGTTTTTAAGCCTCTTGATTTTTGAAGAAATCACTACAGTAGCTGAACAGATCAATATTTGTATTGCTATGGAATTGTAGAACAGTAAGTAGGCAGTAGTATTGGAATAAATTTATGTTGGCAGCTATTAGCCCAGAGAATTATTATGCATGCAAATCTGAAGAGCCCAGTGTGTTGGCTCCAGAAGCAAAATCCCTATGCATTAGTCTCTTTAAGCAGTGATGACATGATCAAACATTATGGATAGACTATTAACAGGCTATCTGACCCCTAAATGATACTCTGGCAGTGCTTGATATTAGCCACAAGAGTTTGGCAGCAGATAGCATAAATCAGCTGTGTACATTAAGCCATTCCCACACTGCTTACAAGCGGGACATGGGGAACTCCTTGGAATGTTTTGCTGCTGCCTCCTTTTTAAAAGCCTCAGAGCAAGTGTTATTTTTCTCAGGGTCCCTTTCAAAACAGTGTTACTGGCTGCTCAGGCTCTGGGCTTTTAATGAGGTGCAACAGCAGTCATGCTTCTTTTGTGGCAGCACCATTTGCACCTTCAGTCCTCAGTGGCAGTGGGAGAAGCCAAATCTGCCTTTGAGGTGCCCCTTTGGATGACATTTCTGCAGAGCACAAGACCATGGGCACCTGCAGCAAGCAGCAACCTCCCACGAGCTTGCTACGTGGGGAAACTCTGACCTGACAGTTTGCATTCAGATGGGTTTATTGACTGAATATCTTGCTGGCAGTCCTGAGATGATAAGCAGGTATTTAGCATTCAAAATCCTCTACAGGTTGTGAATTGCTAACAGGCAAGCAAACAGGGACTCAGCCTTTCAAGAACCAAATCTGTTTGTCCCAAAAGCAGTTTCTTTGCTATATTTTCCTATTAAATTTGCTACTCCTCGATTTTATAGTCCCCACAGGCTTGAGTCTTGACACCTCTCTTGGCAGAATGGAGCAATACACTCACTTTGCATTTCCAGAACAACAAACACAGCAGGGTAATTGTTAGATTTGTGGATTAATCTTTCCTTATCAGTGGGAATACCATGAGCTTTTAGCTTTAAGATATGTATTTCTACATTCTCCAGCCCATAAAATGAAAGATAAAAAATGCAAGGGAATACAGATGGAGTAGAGTGTCAATACAGGGTACAGTCAGATTTTGATAAATCTATTTGTATTATCTTGGGGGGCTTTTCTAATTTTCTACAAGGGACAAGGCATGCTTTGACTGTGCAAAACACTTGCCAACACAGAATTTCTGAGGTCTTTGTGGAAGGATCTATGTCTATATATTCTTAAGGAGAGAGGGTGACTTTTCCAGATTTGAAAGCTTTTGGCACTTCTGATATTAGGGGCTCTTTAGACAAAGTGAATGGGGATGTTACTTTAGCTAAGCCAGCATCACACTCAGAAATGTTAGTAGTTTCACCCTACCCCAAGTATTTCCATTCCTGAGTGCCAGGGGCTGTGCAGGGATGTGTTTGAGGTGTTCAGCGATGCAGTGTGGCAGACAGGGCATGCACGGGGCTGTGTAGCATGGAGGCAGCAGTCGGGGAGCACCAGGAGGCTCCTGCGTACACAGCCTTCACAGGGCAAGCACAGCAGCACCACCTCTGGGAAGGCTCTGAGGAGCTGCAGCCTGCCTTGTAGGTTTTAGCAGGGCAGAGAAACGGAGCAAGAGGCACAGGAAGGCAGAGGCCAAGTACGGATTTTCACACAGGATATGTGAAATTTTACATACTTGCCTTGTCTCTGGGCACTTGAGCAGTATTTGCCACGGCCACCACAGCCCTGCAGCAGGATCAATGAGGCTGCAGATGACGCACAACTGCTGCTTATCTAACCAGTGCCACCTGAACCAGGGTGAACACACATCCCACTCCTCTTCAGCAACCCAGACTAGCACAAAGGGATGCTCCCCACAGAGCACAGTGTGAATCTAGCCTCTTTTTCCAAATCCAATTATAAAACTGTACTATATACCTCTGACAAGCCATGTTATTGTTAGCAAAAGTCTTCAGGTACTTCTAACACCAACTCATTTACCAGCATGCAGCCACTAACTGGGCATGCAGCCTGTTGTTGCCCCTGTGGGCCCCAGCAGGAATATCTGAAATAGGTACTGAGTGGGCAGCAGCACAGTTTGCAGCCACCGGAGTGCACAGCCCGACCAGGAGAGGCTCAGCAGGCTCGCCCTGCTGCCTGCAGGCACGGCTCTCTGGGGACATAATTACATCACCGTCAGGAGGGAGAGGGATAACAATCCTGCTGTGCCAGCAGAGGTAATAAACAAGGGTAGCGGTCTCCCTCCATCGGGATAAAAGGTAAGTAAAAACTGACAGACAAAAGCAGAAGAAATTCCCTTCTGTGCTAGTTGTTACAGTAGTCGAAGGAGGACTCTTGACCACGTCTGGCTCTAATCACACTTGCAACTTTCTTCTTAACAGGAACTCTTGCTTAGCTCTTCCTGCTGCCACATTTTGCTACAGTCTCTCTATGCCATTTCTAAGGTTCCTATCCCAAGAGTCCACTTTTTCAGGGCCCAGCACACATCCCTCCTTTTTCTCAGTCCTCCCAAGAATAAAGGCCCATCTACAGTTTCCCTTTGATGTAAATGGCTTTTTCAAGGGCGGGAACTATTTCTGAGTCCTTAGACTTCAGCAGAGCTTTTATACTATGTATTTAAAATACTGTCTGTATAATGTCTAGTCTGACTGAGGACAACAGAGCTAAATCCCTGCTTCAAATTAATAAAGCGCATTTGAATCTAGTTTGTAGAGAGGGAATGAAAGAATGTTTCTACAAACTATTTTTCCTGTCATCTCCATTCCATAGTCACTGATTTCTGTTGCAGTCTGAGATACATCCTTACCATTGCAGAAGACACGTTATTTTTAATTTATATTTAATGCATCCTGGGCATTTCTTGTGTGTTTTCCCTGTGTGTGTGTGTATGTCACCTCACTCACGTTTTCGTGTAACTGAGAAAGACACTGATTTTTTTTTAAGCCAGCGTTGCTCTCTAGTGGACAAAGAAATACATGCATGCACCTCAATTTTTTTGGAAAAGAGATTGTCTGCAAGAGAGTTCAGCCTGTATTTTCATTGAGTGGAGCTATGGCAATGAAATTTTGGGGGGCTATTCAGCTGAGGATAAGGGACTATGTAAAGGGCCAAAGTTTTATATGAGCACTGAGACAAAGTATAGAGCTAAGGTTTAAAAGGCCATCCTCTCAGGGCAGCCCGGACACCTGGGCACTATTCCTGCTGCATGGTTGGAATTGCCTCCACGTAGGAGAGAAATGGTGTCCTCCAGCATAACCTGGTCTCCCTTGTGTGTGTCCATATATGCCATACCTGCAGGCATAAGAGAGAGTTGTGCATTCCCTTAGGCACTGCCTGCAGCTGCTGTTGGGCCACATTTCCCTTCTAGTCACAAGGTGCTGAGGGCTGTTTCGTCACAGGAAGCCTCAATGGTGCACGTGGTTTGTGAAAGAGAAAGGTTTGCTGTCCAGGGAGAAAGGAGTCCTTCCTACAACCTATTTCCTTTCAAACCACCAGGAAGTCATTGTTTATGAGAAGTTTCTTCTCACAAAATATCAGTACAACTCAGTACAAACTCCCTTGTTCTTTGCAGAATGAGCGAGGTCTTAATTGGTGGACCATGGTTTCTCTCACATATATGACTCTGGTGGGACTGGAAGCATGGCCAAAACCTGAGCTTTGTGGAAAGGGTGGGCAGTTCATA
This sequence comes from Pardalotus punctatus, assembly GCA_013400915.1. Taxonomy (NCBI): domain Eukaryota; kingdom Metazoa; phylum Chordata; class Aves; order Passeriformes; family Pardalotidae; genus Pardalotus; species Pardalotus punctatus. Next base: position 201,916 of record VZTX01016544.1, read on the forward strand.
TTTAAAAGCCATCCACCTGCGTACAGGAAAATACAGGACACTAGTGCTGTCATGCTACTATTTCAGGCAGCTGTGAACTTAGACTGGGTTGTTATAATTCAGTGCAGAGCTCTTTCTATAAATATTGAATGCTGGAAGATGAAGACAAAGGAGAAAATCCAAGACCAGTAGGAAGGAAGCAATAAACCCCATAATTGTCTATATACACATGCAGAGTGGATAGGAAATGAGCTCAAAGTGACATTACAGGAAGGAAATTATGACTTAGCTGGTAATGTAGAACTGTAATGAGATAAATCAGAGACCTGAAATGTTAATATTGATGAATGCAATCTGTGCAGAAAGGACAAAGAGAAAAAAATAAGAAAAGGTTGCACTGTACATCAAAATCTTGTGTGCAAGCTGCACATAGGTGGATAATGAAAGAAATGGTAATGGTGATTTTTATGAGTCAAGATGAGAAAGAGACAATATAAAAAGAAATATACAGATAGCTCCAGATATAGATCACTGACTTGGAATTAAGAGGCTGATAAACTGTGTCTGAAAAAAGATATCAGAGCTGATGGTTTTGCAGAAAAATAAGTATGATGGAATCATTGTCCCTATAATGGCATTTGTTACCCATACAAAGAAGAATGTTTATCAGTGCACTATGGAAAAGACTCCCATTTTCAAAAAGTCCCCGTGAAATAATTTTTTACTGAATCCAACCTTGCCCACTAAGGAAAACATCCCTGAAGTAGTAATTCAGGAACCACTGATGTTCATTGTACTGGTCCCAAGATAAACACACCAGTAGTATTCATGATCTGTGAAAGTGATTCCTTCTTCATGTTCCTATACCCATAGAATAGTCTAGAGCTAGGTTCCTTTTTTCTTTAAACTTGGTGATTCTTAAAATCGAGTACCACTGAAAATTAAGATAAGTAAGGCTAGATTCACTGGATGTATGCTGAATCCTATGGTTTGTACAGGAATATTTCTCCTGTAAAATTGTGTGTTATTCCAGGTTTGGATAAGAACCAATTTGAACATACCTTTTGAAGGTATTCCACCTCTCATGGGCTGAGTAAAAATGTAGAACAAGAGCTATGATATAATGAAAGGTTGGAGTGCTTAGCTGAAGAGGAAAGGTTTGGTTTTCCTTGCACTGCTGAAAATCATATAAAAAAATACTCAGTGGAGCAGAGCTAGAAGCTCAGTTATGTATTTAATCCATTAGGCTTTTACTAGGACTTTGGGGGTGCCTGCTGGCTCGATTCCCCCAAAAATGCACGCACAGACACTCAACCTGGCAGGGGATCTTGCTGACAAAAACTGAGATCAAGTTCAGGCACTTCCAAAATTTTGTGTGAGCTCTTCAGGCTCTGAAGATCTGGATTTAGCTAGCACTGGCTTTTAAAGAGGAAGCAAAGATTTCTGGCATAAGTATTTTTATGCTGCAAAGAGCAAGAAATTAGTTGTTAATTTGGTAAATGGAGTATCTATATTAACTCACTCTGATTATGATTATTGTGATAGTTTTTACTTCTACGTTAGTGGTTTTAAAGAGTAAGAAAATCGTTGTGAAAGAAGGTAAGAAAATAATTTGTGAAATATGACAAGAGAATCTTAGAGAAGAGAATACAGTAGTAATTGGGCAGTTTGAGTAATGAAGAGAAATATTAATTGAATACATTATTGATTAACTGTAGAAATTATTTTTAACTCATGAATATTCTTTAATCACTTGGCTACATTTTATGGAAGAATACAGGAATCTTCTCAAGAAAAACAGAAAAAATAATACTAAAAAATAAGGGAAACAAGAAAAGAAGCATAGAGGCCAAGTTCTCATTATCATAAATCAGGCTTAACTGATTAAGATGGCTTTATAGATGCTTTGCATCAGCTGAATAGCACAAAGTAGCTAAAAGCACAAGTAGATCTAGTCCTGCTTCTGGAAAATAATTATGTCTTAAGACCAGAGATTAATGCTAAAATTTATAAATGCACAAATAAGTATTTTGAGGGAAATTGCAAGATATTTTAAAAAAAAGCTGAGATAATCAAAGGAAAAAAGAAAACAAACACATAAACAAAAAGTAGAAGATTAAAGAGAAGGGAGAAGAAATTATTAAGACAGATGCACAGTAGGACACAAATAACTCTACTTGTCTGTTAATAGAACAAGTTCTTCAGCCAACATTTTGTGAAATCATCAACTTTAATCTAGAGGTATCAAAACAATGAAGAATGCTTCCATTTGAATAGGTACAGTCTCAAGTCAATCACCTTCAGCTACATTTCTGCCTCATTTTTTGTATGTGATCAAAACTATTTGCCACATGAAACTACTTTTGGAAAAGGAATACAAAAACAATTCCTCAATTGCAACTTGAGGTGTTTCAGGGCACCAGATTTTGTTTGTGAAGGACAATGTACTGACACCAGAGGGGTTGGTGGGCTTGCTGGAGAAAAGAACTGAGGTGGTACCAGGAATCCTGTCTGATCTCTTGCAGCCAAACCAGATTATTTGGGTTTATTTGTCATTTGGGCTTATATGTCATTAACCCATAGATGAATGACTGGTGTAAATCTAGATAAGATATTCCAGCAGATAGAGAAAAGCACAGATAGACTTACGGATATTCTGAGCTATGATAAATTGGCTTCATTCTCTTGATGAACAATTTCTGTCTAATTCCTCCATTTGAACCATATAGTATATTAAAGAAAACTTTGTTCTAGTTAAGATTTGTACCAGAAATTCAGGTATGAGTTTCCTTCCTGTATTTTTCTGACATCATCATGTTGTTCTTTTTGTCCATTTAAAGAGGACACTTTTATTTTTATGGTAGAACAGATCTCAAAATGCCTGATGTACTCCACAGAGCTCCACTGCAATAAGCGCCTTAAAAATGCCCACCAAAGAATAATGCCAGTCACAACAATTTTACAGTTTAAATAGTGAAGACAGACAACAATTGAAAAATGGCATTACTAAGAGATGAGATGAAGAGGCCAGAACTATCAAGTGAGACAGATAGCTAAGAATGAAACACAAGCTCCCTGATTCCTAAGCCAGTGTCTCTCCCCTAGATCATACCACAACTTTCATGAGATTACTTTGGAGCTTTACACTGAATCCTAATGACCCAAAATATAAAGCCCTTTTTATTTAATGTTTCCTCAGTTTAAAATAAGATCTATATGTTCCAGCAGAAGCACAGAATGGCTGCTCTAGGAAACAGTATTTTGCCAGGGTGAACACAACACTATTTCTAGTTTGTATGTGTCATACAGTAAGATTCTGTTACTGCATCTTTTAGTGAATTTTATAACTTGTATATAGTATTTTCCTATCATGCCAATTGATAAAAAATAACCTGCCTCAGGAAGGTGCAGTTCCAATCACTCCAGCATAACACTATAAACTTCTATGCCAAGACAAAATATAATGCAGCTTCTCTCTACCTTCTGCATAAGATTTCCAAAGACAAAACAAGACAAAAGTAGTAATTATTATAACCATCTTTTTATGTGGATGTGCAGGAACATAGTGAAATACCAAGTAGAATTTATGGTGGAGTAAAGGATAAAACATGAGCTCTGCATTAACTCCATCACAGATTGTGCCTGAGAGGCAGCTGTTCACTATCACTGTTGCTGATTTTAAGCAAAAATTACTGATGCAGAGACCATAGCTACATGAAAATTAAATTCACCTGCACTGTGGACTAATGACTTTCAGAAAGTTAAAATTAAGTCAGGCAGTCTTTGAGCTTTAAATATAAAAGAAGACTTGGAGGATGTGCTTGCTCTCTTTGGAGCTGTACAAGAAGTGACTGATAATTTCAGATAATAAATAATGATTAGGAACAGAAGGAAAATAAAAAGATCTGCAGCACTGTGTTGTGCAATATGTAGGCCAGGTCATTACATCACAGCTGTCATACTTGCAAGACTGAATAAAACCAAGACCAATAAATCACAGGCTCAGGCTTCTTTCTATATTAGATTTGGTTTGGGGAGTTTATTTGTTTTGTTGTTTTTAAAATTTGTTTGTTTGCTTGTTTGGCAAAGGAATTAATTATGTAAAGATCATCTGTCAAACAAAATATTTGGGGGGAGTGTCTCATTCTGCAAGATGCCAGAAGTGTTTTTTAACATAGAGAATGTGAAAAGACTGGGTCCTTAAGCAAGATCTTCCTAGGAAGAGATTAAACTGTGCAATGTTTTATTACTGAGAGATGGAGTAGAGGGCAAAACGTCTGTTTCTGCCAATACACTGCATTTCAAACCTAAATAGTGTATGCTTAGTACTGAAGTAGAGCTTAAACTGAAACAAAAAAGCAATGTTTTCTCTGATTCCCACCCTGCAAGTCACATTTGTAAGAAGGTTTTAATGTAGGTTCATAGAAAAATCCAATAATTGGTTCTTCGTGTAATCACAAAGGCCTAATCCTATGCTCATTAAAGTAATTGATAAAACTCTCACTGACGTCAGTGATGTGGGATTGAGCCCTAATACAGCATATTGGCTTTTGGACATACGTGTCACATGCGAGAGTTAATAAATGAAAGGCACAGAGACACAGACAGAAGCTACTCGGAAGAACATCTTTTCAAAGGGTGAATACTGTGTCCTTATCTCACAGACACACACAGGCAGTGAAATGGCTGATCCAATACTCCTCCTGCTCCAGGATAATGGCAATGTTTTTAGTCAGTGATGGGAGATGTGGTGAGGGAAAGGTATGCTTCTAGAAGTGCTTTAGCCCACCATGAAGAAAACACACATTTCCAAAACTGTGAAAAAGAAAATGGGAACGTATAATAATTTTACCCCACAACAGAGATGTTCTTGCAGAATCACACAACTAATTACAGTATTGACTACACGATTTCCAACTTCATTTCTTGAAAAAGCAATTCTACATGTGCAAAGGGAAAGTTGAATAAAGGATTAGTAATTTAGGATCAGCTGACATGCTGAACATAGTAACTGTATCTTACACAAGGTAATAGTTTTGTGCCCAAAATACTTCTTCTAGGTCAGTAACTGCAGACCAGATGCTTTTTCCAGTGTAAACAAAACAAAGAGCCTGGACTCTATCTTCTCCAACTGAATTAAATCCACCAATTCCATAGTAGGCCAAATCCTGGACTTAGGTAAAGTGACAGAGCTGAAATTAATTTAAGTTGAAATTTTGTTTAGATTTGAATGGTGACAACTAAAGCAGTCAACCCTCAAAACTCTGACTTCCATTTTCAATATTAATAATGTTTGTTATAATGCCTAAAACTAAACAAAAGTGAAGTTCCATTGTGCTGATATGTAACAGAAATGTCCTTTATTCCACTTTCCCTCCCATGTCATGTATTTCCAACAATTTATAAAAACTAGTTTAGTAACTGTCTTATTTCCTCATACTCTTTGAACAGGAAACTAGTCTCACCACCAGTCATTAAATGCCTCCTTTCTCTCACTTTCATTCATAAAACCCACAAAATCCCACAATCAACTGATCCTGCAGGATTACACCCACACACAACCAAATGAGGAATTTAGACTCCTACTGACCCAGAATTAAAAATGCAAGCAGGTTCACATCTGGGGATTTAAATCCAAACTCCTTTCCACAGAATTCAAAGAGGATCAGATCTGAGGTTCTGGTTTTGCACCATTTCTAATCCTGATACTTTTAACTTAATCCAAACCTCAGCTACAGAACTGTACAATTTTAATCAGGACACTACTGACAAATTTGAAAGTGAAAATAGGAAGCTGAGAGTGATACTTGCAGTGACTGCCATCCATTAGTAACACATTTTCTATCTAGCAGGCATTTAAAGAACCTCATTTTTCCCTCAGTCTGCTTCTGCACTATTGTGACTACTGAGTTCAGTGGAGTTATCCCTAACTCACCCCCATATAAGTGGAAAAAGGCTCCATCTTCAAAACAGGAACCAACATGGTCTTATATAGGTAGCATTAATTTTCATTTGCTCTCTGAAAGAAAGGTACTTTTTATTTCTTCCCAGGCTTTATCTTAAAGTAATTATTATGGCAGGGGATCCCTCCCCCCCGCCCCCCCCCCTTCATGAATGCAACAAATTACTGGTGCCTAAAGAGATAACCCAGCTCAAAGGCCAGCAGGAGTCACCTCTGGTGCCAGTGGTGCTCAAGCCTCAGCTAAGAATTAACATCTTAGTCTGGAAAGCTGATGTGGGAAGAGATAAAAGAAAATTACTGACTTAAGAATCACAGTTTTTACACTATAAAAGATACACGAATTACCACTGAGGCAGAAGCCTCTTACACCCTGAAAGTGTTTGAACTTCTCCCCGGAGCCTGGATGCAGGTTCCGTGGTTACTTCTCTGGAGATTGAGGGAAAGGACTTCGATGTGTGCCCCACCAGCAATTGGATGGTGATACATTGAATCCTAAGCTTATACTATTTCTTCGCTAGCTGTAAGTACCTTATCATGCGCTGTATGTTAATCTACTAGTAGTCTTTGTTTTATTCCTGTGTAGTATTGGTGTACTTTAAGTCAGGTCTGTTAGTTTTCTTGTTTATTAATAAATTATTTACTTCATAATAGACAGAATCAGTCATTATTAAAAGAACTTACAAATGAGAGTGGGTTTTGGGGTGCTGGCCATCTCAATAAGGTTACTGTTTGCTGCCAGAGGCCTGGGCAGGAAGCAGGGTTCATCTAAACGCCCACATCCATTCGTGACAATTATTTGCCCAAGTCATCCTCAATGCAGACTGGGTTTTTGGTTATGGAGTACATTTTCTGGTTTATATTTACCATCATAAGGCATCCTGGTTTTGTAGAACATTTTTTACCAGGAAATGAAATGGGATTATCATCAGAACTTTTAGCCATTGCCTTGATTCAGTTTGAAGTTGAGCACATTTTCAAGCTCACTGAATAAAGCTTCTTTCATCCACAAACAGGTCAAATGCGACTCTACAGCCAGCCATGGTACATGGGCAATAAGAAGTGCCACATCAATTCTCGAGGCCATCTGACTCAGGTAAGTGGATTTATAGCTGAGGTGCCTGGGTCGGCCTGCTGCAAGGGCAGGTTACAAACCTCTACAGCTTATGGACAGAGAGGTAGAAAAGGTCAAGATGTTTTCCATATCAACATCAACACATATATTTAAAAACAGTATCACATCACATCAATAGATCTATTTAAAAACTGTAATTTAAACCCAGGCACAAACCAGTAACTTTTCAGTTCAACTTGAGTTTCCAGTTTAGTTCTGCTACACATGGGAAGAAAGCAGATCTCTGACTTTGTACCTAGATAAAAACTCCAGGCTTGCCTGAAGCAACATAATTGGGAACTTTTCCCATATCAAGCAGGAAACTCACATTTTGTTTTGCTAAGGTACAAACTGATTTCCTTGACAGGAATTCAGGCTTTCTAGGTTTAGAACATTGTTGTTATCAGCACAAAGGTTTGGTGCCCTCACAGTGCCAATGTGATCTACGTGCCTCCTGGCAACAGTGAGTTACCCTCATGGGCAAGGACTGTCTTCGTTGTGAACCAAAAGGGGCTGCTTGGTCTTTCCACAGCTCCCATTTAAATGTGAAATACTTCTTTTTGACCAGTTTTGTGATCCCAGAAAATTATTTGCCCTTAACCAATATAAGAAAGAAGTTGTCTTCCATACAAGAGACATGAGACCACCCAGTCATAGAATCATAGAATCATTAAGGCTGGAGAAGACCTCCAATGCCATTGATTACATCTATTAACCTAATGCTGCCAGGTCCACCATGGAAAGATGTCCCTAAGCACCACATTTACCCATTTTTTGAATGCTTTCAGGGATGGTAATTCTACTGCTTTCCTGGGCATCCTTTTTCATTGCTTGACTACCCTTTTGAGGAGGAAACTTTCCCTAATATCCAACATAAACCTTCCCTGATGTAGTTTTAGGTTATGTCCTCTCATCCTGTCTTACTACTTGAGAGAAGAGGCTGAGCTCCACCTGGCTACAGCTTCCTTTCTCATAGTTGTAGGGATTGATAAGGTCTCCCCTGTGCTTCTGTTTCCTTCAGGACAAACAGCTCCCTCAGCTGCTTCTCGTCAGATTTGTGCTCCAGACCCTTCTCCGTTTCCCTTCTCTGGACACGCTCCAGCCCCTCAATGTCTTTCTTGTAGTGAGGGCCCAGAACTGGACAGAGCACTCGAGGTGTGGCCTCATCAGTGCTGAGTGCAGGGGGACAATCACAGCCCTGGTCCTGCTGGCCACACCATTGCTGATCCGGGCCAGGATGCATTTGGCCACCTGGGCACACCCTGTCTCATGTTCAGCCAGGTACAACGTCAGGTTTGTCACAGAATTTCTCTTGGTATAGCGAGACCTCAGCGCTAGAGGGCCAGAGGCAGGGCCGTCATTCTGACGAGAAATGAGAAATTGCGATTCGGCGCTGCCGAGTGCGCCTGTCTGACCGACCCCGGCGGCTTCCCCGCCTCTCGCGGCTGAGGGCCGCCCCCGCAGCTCTCCCGGCCATGGCCGCTAGAGGGCACACCGGCCCCGCCANAGCTCCGGCGGCTGCGAACGCCCCGCGGGAGGGCCGGGGGGGAACCGGGGGCGCCGCCGATGGCGGGGGGAAGGTGGCGCGTCTCCGGCACCCGCACGGCGCTCCCGCGGGCGGGGTCGTCTCCCGAGGCGCCTCATCCCTGCCCCTGCCGGCGGCGCCGCGGGGAGCGCTCGTCCCCTGCCGCAGTGCCCCTGCAGCCCGCCGAAGCCATCTTCTGCCGGGCGCTCCATTCGCTCTTCCCGGGGTGTGCCTGGGAGCGGGGCCCCCTGCGCTCGCAGCCTGGAGCAGGAGGCGGCCGGGTGACACTGGAGCTGTCGCTGGGGATGCCGCTGGTCCGAGCGCTCCGCGGCCACTCCCCCCCAGGCTCCGCGCCGGGAGCTCCTGGCTCTGGGCCGGTCCTTCTCGCGGGCTGGGCTTTGCTTGCTCACATGGCGAGCTTGGGAACGTCGGGGTATAGTGACAAGGCTGGAGCGATGCCGCTCAGTTTCCCAGTCCTCAGCCCCAGCGCGTCCCTCTGCCTTGCTGGCAGCCTGGCGATCAAGCGTCACCCGTCTGCATCTGGGCAGAGAGCGAAAGGGACAAAAATCTAAGGCATCCTTTTAGGAAAATAAGTGTTTGACCAGCAAAATATCCAATATAGATGCATGATGGGATTTTTCAGTCAGGCTCAGGTTCTTTTGAAAATGCTGTGACTTCTGTTTCTCTTGTTTAGGTTGTACAAACCCATCATAAACTGGCCCCAAACAGGAGAGCCGGGAGTTGTTCTAAATGACAGTAACACATCTTGTCCATCCATCTATCCAGTCATCCAACCAACCAGTAGAATGCCTCTGCTCACAGAAGAGTTTCAGTGCCAGCAGCTGCAGCTTGGGTTATTCCTAACAATATCACTGGATTTGGCCAGCTGGACATCAGGCCCATCAGAACACCTTCGCTGTGGTTTGCTTTCTAGGTTAGGTCACTAGTGACAAGCCCAAGCTGATGTCATGGAGTATACCAGGAAACTCTCAAATGGTTAAGGCCAGGTATTTTTCAACACCGTATATTTGCCCAGGATTTTGATGTCTATTCCTTTGCAGCTTGGAATAATAGTTTAAATTTTTCTCACCTTTTTTCCATATAAGCAGGGGTGGCGTTTAACTAGAGAAGAGTGGTGATTGGGTAATGGTTTGGATACAATTTCAGAAAAAATATGAGCACAAAAGAGTTAGAGACAGCAAAAGCAGGTATTCTGCCTAATGCCCTCAGCTGCCATTAAGAAACATGAAAATCTAATTGTACTGAATGGAAACGTACATCTTCATCACTGATTATGACACGGAAGAAAATTACTATATGATTGGCATCATAATGGCCAATGTTGAAATGTGATGACACGCCAATATGATGTACATCTCCATTAGGAATGATAAATCAAAGGTTATTCATTTGTGCTTGATTTATGCCTGGGAAATGCTACCAAGGGAAATCTTGATTTAAATCTCTCAAGTCATAAAAAAAAAAACCCAAACCCAGGACTGCCCTCTTCTGGCAACAGAAGACAACTGTAGGCCCTGCAGTACTTTTCCCTGTTGCTTTTTATTTCTGAATGTAATTTAAATTTTCGATCTTTCATTATCCCTTTTACCACCACTATGGTCTGTGATATTTTCAGTAATGTAATTCATAGTCCTTTCTTGTAGTTTCAGAAGCAGACTGGATAACATTTAATCCTGTGAAATCTCCCTTTTCACAACCAGAGGCCTTAATCTTGCTGGTAATCTTATTCCAGGAATACAGCAGAAGACTGCACAGGGTCCTTGCAGTTTATTACTGAGCATGGAGGAAAGCAGTCATATTTTTTCTGAGTTAGATGAGAGGCACAGCCTCGTGGGTATATTGAACAGGATCTAGACCACACGAGAAAAGAATTATTGATGGTACTGAAATTATTTGCTGAATTGTTGGCTTATCCTAGGCATCTTCTCTGTAGTTGCCTGTCTTTAATATCTGCAGAGAAAAGAGTGGAACAGTAGATGAGGGGGAGAAAACACCTTGACTTCCTTCTTGCTACCATTCCCTGCGCTCCCAAGCCCTCCACCACCCTGTTGTCCTTGTGCACAGCATGCCATGCTGTCTGTCACTCACTGCTGTGTGAGAGCATCAGCTCTGACCTCTCTCACATACAGGTAAAGCCTTTCAGCTGCTTATACCACCCCATCTCCAATTCTTAAATTTTCTAGCTTTTAAGATGCATCTTTCTCACTCTTCCTGCAGCTAAAATTCTTGCTTGAGTTCACATTATTTAACAGCTGAGTTGTTGCAACTTCCTTTTCTCTGGCCATGACACATGCAGGCTTGCCTTTGCCCTAATCATACTGCATGTGGCTGCTCTTGCTTCAAAGATCATTTCCCTGGCCTGTCTCTTTGAACATGTCACTTCTCTCTTGGCATCACTGTGCTGCCTCCCCCCTCCCCTATCTCACATCAACATAAGCTGCCTGTCTTCATTTCCAAGGTCCCCTGAGACCCTACCTATCATCTCTCATTGTCAGGAGGCAGGAACAGGGAACAGAGCAGCTGCAATAACTGCCCTGCCTGAGCAGACTTCCAGCTCTGCCATGCTTGGTCTTTTCTGTTCCTTTTTGGTGGAGGATGTGGGTGAATATAGTTGGTCAGGAGCGAAAAACGGGGTGACTATTAAAGGCAGTCAGGAATGAAGGCAACTCCGATGTTTAAGTGCTGTTAAAACCTTAAAATGGATCGTCACCTTTTGTTCAGAGTTACCATCCTTCTGTGTTCACCTCCAAGCAAGCCCATTCTCATTTTCTCCTCTGTAGTATCTGTCATACTTGAAGGATACCCTGCAAAAATGCTTTCAGATTTGTGTTGGTAGCTCTCTAGAATCTCCTTAAAGCTCTCTTTTGCCATGAGGTCAATGAAAGCTTTGACAGCCCTTGGACTGCTAGTGAGGTAATACTGCTGTTACTGAGTATTCATTTCCTTTATTTTCCCTCTGTCTATTTGTATCCATCTGTGCTCTCTTGTCCTCTGTTTAGTTTGTAACCGCTTTGGGACAGGGCCATCATTTTGTTCGGTGTTTACATGGTGCTGCAGACAATATTTGTTGTTGGGGTTCCTGCGTGGTCTAATAGTATAGAAAATAAATAAAAACAGTAACAGCCTGTGGCAGGTGCACTCTTCTTGCATAGACCTCATTGCTTTCAGGCTGTGGCCTGAGAAAATTGCATGAATGTGGCTTGAGTCTTGTGGGTAACTGAGGAAAGGTCCGAAACAGAAGAACAGTACTGTGTGTTCTATGCTAAATGGTGACCAAAATGCCTCTGACCAAATTCCTCCCCCCTCCTTCTTTTTTTTTAAAATTTTTGTAGAGCAATGTAGAGCAGATCCAGGGGCAGCCATTTATCTTCATGTCATTTTTTTTCTAGAAAAGGGCAGGGGGAAGAAGGCAAAAGTTTACAGGCTTTTGTTTCTTTCTGAAAAATAAAGCTGAAGGGCTATAAACAGCGGGAGGAAGAAAAAACCCCAGACATTTGTAGATTCTTAGACCTCACCTTTTGCCCTTTGTAGGTGGTGTAAAACTACTTTAAAACCCTAATCCTCAGCTGTTTTCATATCCAGTAGTAAACTGCATCTTTGTCTGAGTTTCCTAATCGTTAAATTGAGCATCTCTTGCATTAACTAGCATAGGACATATTATAACCCTATTTTTGTAAGTCTTTTTGTGATTGACAGGGAGGTGTCATGAATTATTTTTCTATGGTAAGTTGAGTCTGGTTTTTTAGAAAAATGGGTTTAAATACTGTTTGATTCTACTGCTTGTGCTGACTGACCTCTAGGAATGCCCAGGGCCTGCTAGAGTGGACAGGGGATATCGGGTGTATTACAAAACATTCAAAAAGAATTCTCTGTGGCTCTGAATTGCAAAGTTTTCCATAGAGGGCTCTCTTTAGGCTGATAAAACTCATAAAGTAAGCAATCTTTGGGATCAGATCTGAATCCAAATGGCACATAGGTGAGTTAAACTACTTTTTCAATACCAGCACAACATGGAACCCCAGCCTGTGTGGTTTACAGTATCAGCCCAGAGCAGACAAGAAGGACTTACTGGGTCTAATAAATCAGAGTTCAGTGTTAATTCTGTATTGAAGTGTTGGATTAAAAAGGACAAATATTGAGTGGGGTGTGAAGGGACTGTATGAAGCCCTAGAAGGGTGAGTTGTGCTTAGGGTGGTATAGTAGAGCCCAATGTTTAGTGTCTGTTGATCTGGAAGTTCCCCAAACATTTTCAGGGTACTGATTAAGAAAATTAGGATATCTGTTGTAAACACAGAGAGCCCCAAAAGAAGACGACGGGAAACAACCAGTGGTGAGCATAAGAAAAGCCAGGCTGTGTAATGGGACATATAGCATGATGCAGTAGACAGCAGTAACACAAGATGCTGGATTGTAAAGTAATGCTTGTCCTCAGTGGGAATCCTTCGCTCATTGGCACTGATCCCTGAAGAGTGAGCAGTCCAAGGAAGGTGTCATTCTGAGAAACAGAACCCAAATTACTAAAGACCTTAAAGCAATGCAGCCTCTGTCACCTACTCTGAGCTAAGGCTTAGGAGGATCATTAGGTTTGTGTTGATTGCCAGAGATGATCAAAAGTTAAATGCCGGAAAGAACACAAATACATGAGAAAACAAAAAATGGAGAGAAAAATCTTTCTGTGAGATTTTAAGTGTAACGTTTAGATACAGACTTGGTTGAAAAACATTCAGCTTCCTTTAAGTCACTCTTTTAAATTCTTTTTCCTGTCCCATGCCCATCTTTCCTCAGCTTTAAGCTTATCCTGGTGTCTTCAAGCTGGCTCCTTTTTTTGTCCTTATTACTGTCACTTGCAGACAGACTTAGTCAGGATTTGACAATTAAACAGTAATATGGCATTTCTGTTGATGTCATGGGGACCATCCTACAGAGGCATTCAATTTGAGAAGCATGAAATTATTTTTGTTATGGCCTGAATGATTTTTTGGAAGGTGGTTTTTTTGGGTTTTTTTTGTGTTGGTTGGGTTGCGTTTTTTTACTATCTAGTAAAACTGTTCTAGAAGTAGCAGGAAACACAATAGGTGAAAAGCAAGGCAGTTAATGAGACTGCACAGGCATAAGAACATAGTACTTAGATGAGATGGTATGGTATGCTATGGGCCAGAGTGAAAGCATTTATTTATTGTCTCAATCAAATGGCAACATAAGTTTCTTCTTTTTCCCCTTACATTATTAGTCTTATAACATGGAAAACATTTCTTTTCCCTGTGGAACTCCTCTAAGTCAATCCTCTATGGTAAGGAAACCCAACCTTTAATACTTTGTGATAAATAAAACATCAGGAATAAAGATATACAACAACACATTATGACAGATATTACCAAAAACATGCCGAGATCTGTTCAATAATATCTCTTTGGAAAATTCCTCTCCTGATGTCTCTAAGCACTTAAGAATTTAGTATCTGAGCACCTCACAGTCACTAATGGATTTTAGCCTCCCTTCACTCCAAAGGCAGAAAAGTACATTGCCCTTTTACAGTTTTAGCAGTGAATAGTCAGGGTCTTGCCTAAGGTCATATGTAATTCTTCTGGTGGAAGTGGGGCTTGAGTCAGGTTTTCTGTGTCATGGTCCAGTACCTTGAGCCACCTTTTCACTCACTATCAGATCTGCATCACAACATTTAGGAAAGGACTGTGTGATGCATAATGCTCGTTGGCCTTTTTTAATATACCAGGTCCTTCTAGTCCTGACTAATCATCAGAAAGAGTTTGCTATTAGCTTAGCTTTTGAAAGAAGCTGCTCTGCAGTGTGGTGTACATTTGGGCTGACTTTAGGGGTTGTACACAGCCCTGCAACAATTTGTGTATTCATAGCCCACCTCCTAAAGGAAATTGTCCTGGCATGGTTTGGAACCAAGGTTTGCAATGTGTTTAAAAAGCACTTAGCTGCATTTGGCTTGGTTGGGAAAATTCTGCACAGGCAAAGTGATAAAAAACCAATCAAATGAAAAACAGCCCTCCGGCCAAGATCTGAAAGGGTGGATGGTGCTCAGTTGATTCTCCCCCCCATCTGTAAGTTCTCTAACCCCTACCTACGGGAGCACTTAAGCACTTCAGCCTTAAAAGCATGAGCAATCACATTGCCTCGGGGTGGGGGGCTGGGGAGAATATTCATCTGCTTTGCTGGGTCAGGACCTTGACCTGGAATGTGTGGATGTTTGATTATTTTGAAAACCAGGGCATTTCTTTAGCATTTTACATGGATTTGGGAGTCTAATTTTAGGCAGTTGTATTTTTAAAATCCAGGCCTAAATGCACTCCCTGTAGGAAACACACCATCCCTGGTTTTGGGGCAGAATGCTCCCACTAGGGATAATTTCTTTAAACCACTGGCCAGCAAAGAAAGAAACAAACCCAACCAGCCATCCTAGCAGCATCCCTCCCTCTGCAATCCTTTCCTATCCCCAAGGTTAGTTTGGGATCCTCGGTACATTTTGAATGGCTGTTGATACAAAGTCATGCTCTTTTCATTTTCATGTCACTTATTTAAAGAGGAGTCTTGAAGCTGTTGTTTACTGCAGCAATGCTTGGGAGGGAAAAGAATAGGGAGCGTATTTTCAAATGCCCTTAGCAGCTTTCTTTTTATTTTGCTCTCCAAGCCCCTGCTATTCAAGTTCCCTTCTCCTCAGAGCACTAACAGCTAGATTGTTCTGTGCAACCAGCTCCCATTAGCAAAAGGAGTCATGCACATCATTCCCATGAACTGCTTTAACAGCACAGTCTTAAATGATGAAATGTGCCTCAAAGACAGAGGATGCTAGATAAATATTAACCACACAGTGTTCTCATTTAAACTTGCATATAAAATAGCATTCGTATTTTTAAAATGTACACTTATATTATTTGGTATCAGTCATCTCTGTCTTCCCAGTTTAAGAAATTAGATATGCCAGAGCATAACAAATCTGCATTAGAAGCAAGGGGTTTGTTGGAGAAAAAAAGGGGGGATGGGGGCTGACATTTGGATTTACTGTCATACCTCAATAATCTACAAACCCTAATTTCTCATCAGTGAGTTCATTTCCTTTGTTTACATTAATTGCATTGAAATTTCTGTCAATTATTTAAACTCTGAGTAGTCACAATTCATTTATGGCTTTGTATAGATAATATGAGGTCAGACTGTGATTAAATTCATTTGTGGACAGACAGAATGATTTCTTTAGATTGTGGAGAGTCCCTGGAAATCCTGCTGCCTCCTGGAAAAGGTTCAGTTTGATATGAATTAAAATATGCCAGTGACTAACTTGCATTTGGGAAGCATACTGATTTCACTGGTTGTATCAAAATCAAGCTCAAAAGTATAATCACAAATGTATATATTCTCATTGCATAGGTTCCAACATGCTACATAGTATAACAGAAACAGAAATGCTATTTTGTTGGATGTTGTGGGAGGAGAGAAAAACAGATTTTTTCCTAATGTCAGACAATTAGTTTCTGATTTATATCTTAAAGCACACCAGTTGTTAAACCTTGCAGTTTCATCTTAGCAAGCACAACTGTGGATGGCTTTACAGAAAACTCATAAAAATTTAAAACCATTTTCTAGGGCTGGTAGACTTCTTCTTTATTAGGAGTGATAGTGAATCCTGTGACTAGATTTGGATTTTGCTTTTTTTTTTTTTTTTTTTTTTTTTTTTTTGTAAAAAGCCTTTCTTTTTGTTGAATTTTGGGGTTTGTTTTTGTTAAATCAGTGGACATTTCATTCTTCATGGCTAACAGCAGTGATTGACAGTCACATGGATGTTTTTCTGTAGCCATCAGTACCAGTGACTAGGAAAACAAGCAAATAGTTCCCACTTCATGATAAAAAGTAGAAATTGTGTATCTTGAATACTTCAGTCAACTTTTAAAATGACCATGCAACCCTGCTCAAGTGCATGGATATAACTTTAAAACGTAGCGACATTAAAGGCAGAGTGCACCCCTGATAAACTGAAATTCTCCAAGCTGTGGTTGCCATTTACTCACAATTTTGGACAATGCAAAAGCATAAAAGCTTCTCTTCCCAGGATTGTTGCATATTACCACCATTCATCAAAACACTGTCTTTGTGGTAGTTGTCTATTCTTCCCCGCTTTATATTATTTTCCTATTTTTTTATCACTTGGAGACTGTGAGAATCTGCACAATAACAAACCAATGGGTTTATGCATTGCAGTATGGACAAGAGAAAGATTTCAAGTGCCCTCCTTCCAGCAGGTTTATTTAAACCATAACAAAATAATTAAGAATTGCTTGACCATACCTTTTTAATTGGCTCCCTGATAGAAGGGTTAATAGGAATTCTAATACCTGTGTAAAAAAAAGACAGATAAAGAAAACAGTGTAATGTAAAATAATTCAGATTGTCTCTGTGTAAATGAGGCAATAAATGCCTGCAACACAGAGCTCAGTCTGACTTCACAGCAGGGCCTTGTGCTTAATTGAAAGTCCTAACTAGGCCCATTTATCACATAAATCACTCAGAGGAAAATTTAATTATCACAATTAATCTATATTTTTTTAGAAAGTCCCAGCAAGGCACATTGAAAATTTCTTTGGGAAGAAATTTGCAATGTTATTGCCAAAAAAATTAAAGTGCCAAACCTCTCACAGGTAAAAAAAAAAAAAAAACAAAATTGTGGGCAAGCACAGGGCACATTTTGTGAGGAGCAACTTGTATCGCCACTTAGACACAGCTCAGAGTAATGAGCACTGTCACAGCAGGAGCTCAAATGGAAATATTTCTTCCTAAGTCACAAAACTGCTCCCTTTGCAAACTGGAGAGCACACCTGGCTTTTTGAGAGAGCTACCCCACAATGTGCCCATGGACTTGGGGTCCTTGGCACAGTTTTGCTCAGCTCTGCAGGACCCCCAGCACCCCTCAGCTACTCCCTGTGAGCCCCCGCTCACAGCTTGTCCCAGTGCACACACAGAAGAGCCAGAGACACAGCATGGCCTCTCCTCAGTAACTAACACATGAAGCTTCTGTGCACCAGAAGCACATTTTGTTTCAAACACTCGTGTTGAGAAGAGATCTCTCCAATAGAGTTGCCCATGCTTGCATCAATGTTGAATGTCCTCCAGTGAGCAAAGTTTCATCCTGAAACCAGGGTATTTCCCTGAGTAACTGGTGATATTCAACTCCCAGCTGGAACTGGCTTTGAAGCTGTGCAAGTTGGGAAGAAAGGTGACTCTGAGCTCCATTCTTGCACCGCTTCTCACATTTGGTGTTTCCCATGAGGTTTTCCATTGGCTGCTTTTTAAAGACCAGGTAACATTTGACAGTTTAGTTCAATTTTCTTTCTTATTTTGAAAAGCAGCCCCTTGTTTTATGCAGAGCCCTACCTCCAAGTTCATGGCTCCAGTGTAAGCCTGGTATGCTGCAGAAGGCTACTTCTGGAGCAGACAAGTAGAATTACATTTATGTGCATCACATGGCACTTGATGTGCCTGAATGAAGATGAAAAGAAAGCCCTGAGAAAGTATACAAGTCTCTGTCATGATAAGATTCCCCTTCAGTCAATCAGCAAGCTGATGAATGGGAGTTTTTCAGGGCTCTGGACAGTGGCGTGCAGCACCTGATAGGCAGGAGTCTGCCCCTTCTCTTTGAGGCCGCAGAGCTCCAGCACCTGCATTGGAGGCAGGATGTGAGGAAGTGGTGTACTCACACTGGCTTCAATGAAGGGCAGCAACGGGTGCTTCAAAGGACTGGGAAAATGAGGCCAGAGATTTTCTCTCACTTTGTGTGGCTTGCACAGCCCCACACATACTCATGTTTCCCCAGGCTTAAAGGGGACCCATAACTCACCCTAAGGTAGCATAATTTTCCCTTCCGTTCTTCATAGTTAGAACAGTAGAAAGTAAGACCTATGTTAACAACTTTGTCCATGACCTCCCTCCTTTGTCATTTGTCTTCTGTGGGAAAAGTTTCAGCTTGGTCTTTTGATGTCACTGGAGTTGTTTACTGCCCTTTTTTTCCTGTATTTCCTACTGCCCTTTTTTTTCTGTATTTCTGTTATTCAGGTTATACTAATCACCAGAGGGGAAGGAAACAACTCCAGAGCAGATTGAATTGACGTTTAATTGGACATCCTGTGAAATAAACATTGTGACTTGGATAAGATTAAAATGTGAGTCACAAGTCTGGTGAGTTTTCAACTGTCAGGGAATGCAGTGAAGGAATGAGGCAAGAGCAGCAAAGAGAGAGCAGCTAGAAGCAATGCTCAGTAGAACAGCAACTGCTGGACTTGCATACTTGTTTTCATAAGACTAAAGGTCCAGTGGATAAAACTGGAGAAAACAACTGACAGTTCTTTATTTAATAATTATTACATTTTCAGACAGATTTTGATTTATATTTATTTGCCTGTACTGAACCTATCTGTGAATGCCCCCTGGCAATAAACCACTGTCCAGCTCAGCTAAATTCTTGGATATTAAAGGTGAATACTTAGAAGTACTTCTGGAGGAGAAACCTTCAACAACAGGTTTGGCATCTTCCATGTATTCCTTTTTTATGTTTGATACTTAGCAGTACTTCCAGTGAGTAGATTTGCTGGAAGAAACAATTTGCAGACACAGAAATGAAAACAATATTGCTACAAATATTGTAGCATATTTGTTAAAATATTAATTCCAAATCACAGAATCACTGAATGGGTCTGGTTGGAAGAGACCACAGTGGCTTATCTGGTGCAACCTCCCTGCTCAAGCAGGGTCATCCTAGAGCACAGGGCACAGGATTGCATCCAGAAGTTCTTAGTATCTCCAGTGAAGGAGATTCCACACCTCTCTGGCCAGCCTGTTCCAGTGCTTGGTCACCTGCACAGTAAAGTTCTTCCTCATGTTCAGGTGGAACTTTCTGTGCATCAGTTTCTGCCTGCTGCCTCTTCTATTGCTTGGAGCCACTGAGCAAAGCCTGGCTCCATCCCCTTGACACCTTCCCTTCAGATGCTTAAAAACATTGAGGTCCACATTGAGGCCGCAACAAGGTCTCCCCAGAGCCTACTCTTCTCCAAGGCTGAACAACCGCAACTCTCTTGGCCTTTCCTCATATGAGAGGTGCTCCAGCCCTCTGATAATTTTTGTGTCCCTCTGTTGAGCTCACTCCAACAGGTCCATGTCTTTACTCCGGATTTGGATCCGGTACTCCAGGTGGGATCTCACCAGGGCAGAGCAGAGGGGCAGATTCCCCTCCCTTGACCTGCTGGTCACCCTGCTTTGCATGCAGCCCAGGACACATTTGGCTTTCTGGGCTGTGAGCGCACATGCCTGGTTATGTTCAGTTTTTCATCCAACACCACCAAGTACTTCTTGGCAGGGCTGCTCTGGATCTGTTCATCCCTCAGCCTGTGTTGATACGAGGAGTTGCCCTGATCTAGGTGCAGCACCTTGCACTTGGTCTTGGTAAATCACATGAGAGTCCCATGTGCTGACTTCTGAAGCTTGTCCAGATCCCTGTGGATGGCATCTTGTCCTTCAGGTGTGTCAACCACAGCACTCAGCTTGGTGTGATGTGCAAATTTGCTGAGGGTGCACTCGATGCTGCTGTCTGTGTTGCTGATGAAGATACTGAACTGTACTCGTCCCAGTACAGACCCTTGAAGGACACCAATGTCCACTGGAACACTGAGCCATTGACCATTACTTCACAAGCTACAAGCTAAGTTCATCTCCTTTCTCCTAGACTTCTCCTTTGCCTCTGTCCTGAGGCAAGGGAGAGGCTGGCTGTGTGGAAGATGTCGTGATGGAGGCTGCTGTCTGGCAGAAATTGGCCAGACAGCAGGTCAGCTGTTCTGCCTTGCACCTGCGGAGTGGCTGATGGCAGCCTTTGCTGGCCGCTGTCTCCCAGCGGTGGCTGCAGAGCAGCCACCTGGGTGTGAAAAGCTCCCAGCCTTTGACAGTTCCCAGAGCTCTCTGATCCTTTGGACATTTATTGTAGCTTGGAGATTGCAAAGGTTGTTGGTTTGCTATTTGCCACCAGGTGGCCTAACCATTCCACCGTTCATGAGAAACAGACTCCATTAGAGAGCAGCAGCTGGAACTTTTTAAGCTTTACATATTTTTCCTTCCAAGCCTCCACCTCCCCTCCTTCTTCCTCATTCAGTTGATTAAAAGCGATCAGGGCTGCTCTGATTTATCAACTCAATCCTTTACTCTAAGCAATTGAGAAAGCTGGTGCTTCCAGCCATGCAGCCCCAGCTTCAGAGATCAAGCTCAGCCATCTCTGTTTACCTCTTAGCCCAAATGAACTCTTACCATAACAACGCAGGTACCTTGGACTTTTCCTCTGCGGCAGTAACCGGAGATTGATTCCTTTGTTTGTTGCCTCTGGTTTGTCTGTGGTAGCTGGTTTTGTGACCACCCAGGAGTTCTGTGCTGGCCACATAAGCTGAATTTACAGTTGCCTTGTGTCCCTGGAGCATCACAGCGTGGAATCAGTGGGCCAGAGAATCTGACTCAGCAAATGGGTTTTGAGTTTTAAACCCAAAGACAGCAGTCTCCCTACTCAGTAATTTTGGGATAGTCATGTGAGAACTGGCTGAGCTGAGGGCTTCTTGGGTTCCAAGGGAAGCTGGCATTACAGGTCATGCATTAGAAGTCCTGCCATTGGGACTGACTTCACAGCTTGGACTTTAAGGAGCCAGACTTACTGATCTGAAAATCAGAAGGAAGATACTCTTGGATGTTTATCTCAGGCTTTTTTTAAAATTTTTTATGAGCAGGGTTGGGAAGGCTCTAGCTGTCACAGCAGTATGAACTAAGAAAAAATACACTGACACCAGTGGTATTACATTGACATGCAGGTATTGGGAAGCCACAGAATGACTTCTTAGGAGGAAGCATGATTTCAGGAAAAGATGGGTTATTTCATGTGCTGCAACACTGATAGCCTAGAAAATGGTATTTTCTACTGTTTGCATAATGCCTGAAATCTTTCAGAAGGTACTTTCAAAACAAACCTCAGTAACTAACTATGATTATTTGGTTAAAACACCCATAATTCATTTATTTACCCATCTTTGTAATTATGTGTTTCAGTTTTGATGTGAGCAAGGACATAGTGCAGTGATGACAGCAGGATCATCATGTTAGAGCCCAACAATAGAAGCGTCTTCACAAGATCAGTTCAGTTCAGCTCTGGAACTGGTGCCTCATGATCCCAAATAAAAGGTATGCAGCTTCTGAATGGCCCTTATCATAACACGGTTGCAGCACAAATCACAACTGCATTGGGCAGACTTTCCTAAATGATGTGGTGAATGAACTTTTAAAAATATCAGCCATTTGGAGAAAATATCAGGGGTCCTTACATTTGGTAGATGGATTAGTTATAAATAATAAATACCTGGAAATTGGTAGATACTTTCAGTTGCATCAAAAAATGTCATGAAGTAGAACTGGATATTTCAGCTGCTTTAACCTAGCCTTGGGCACAGGGGAGTCCAATTCTGATCATTTGCAGGATAAGCAGTCAAGTTCAGGCTAAGGAGACTTCAGCCAAGGTGTTACTCTGGATTTACACCTCTGCAGATAGAATCAGATGCTATCTCCTAGTCTATGCATCCTCTGAGAATAGAATTAATTTTGAATTCTTGTATCATCTGCTTGCTTGTGCACTTATTTGCTAACTGTCTGACTGAGTGAGATATTCTGGGTCAGTATGATTTAGGCATCCTTTATTACACAGTTTCCAATTCAGTACATTTTTTAATCAAGACTAAATTGAAGTCAGGTTCCAGGTACATATAAATATAATATATATTTAGTGAATACATTGCAAATCCCCTAGCCTAATTTTGAATGTAACTATAATAGAATAAGAAATATGAAGGTCCTTTTATTTTATAGAGGAGTGTTAAAATATTGCCACATCTTAAAGGCAAGTTAAAACCTATTTTCATATTTTTAAAATCACATTAGCTAAAAGCTTGTTAAGGAATAAATAGTCCAGAGGATAATTGAGACTTAGCTGGCTTAAGCATTAATGAATCAAAATCAGATGCCAGATCATTAATTAATTCTACAAATTATAATGTTGCCATTACTGGCAAATACTATGAGAACTAATACCAAGGAGAAAATTAAACTGCATAGATTCCCTTCTTACTACATATCTTTTGCCAAAAATAAAACTGCAGGGTTTTTTTTTTTTGTTATTACCTATATTGTCTGTTTTTCAAAAACTTTTGAATGATTCTTAATTTTTAAAAATATTTTAATTTCTTTAACATGCTATTTATAGAATCTGCCTATCATAGACTATAAGGATATTTCTGTCAGTGCTGTAACCCACAGAGAGTAAAATGTAGCAAAAGTGACAGAAAAGTCAATTCAACACTTCCGAAGCCTCACAAAACTTCACGCCCCTTCAAATCAGCCTCTTTGGTAAGAGACATAATAATAGATGGGTCTCGCAATGTGGCCTGAAGTGCCACTATCTCGGGCGCTGTCAGACTAATGCAGAAAATGAATTAGATGGGAAGCGAGAGAGGCAAAAGAGAAGGTCAGCTGGACATTTCTAGCCTCCACTTCTCATCTCACAAGAAGAAGGAAACTTCAATATATTTAAATGGAGGTGGACTTTAAACAGTCTCCTGCAGAGTGCAGAACCAAGCTGGGGAATGGGCTGTGACAGGGTACCACTGAACCTTATGAAGAATAAAACACTCAGCAATGATGAGGTGATATAATGTGGGATAATGACATGATAGAACATCAGCCTAGTCAGAATAAAACTTTAGGGCCAAAATGACAGAGCACCATTATCTGAAAACTCACAGTATTTGAACTCTTTGTCTGATGTGGTGTGTCTTTTCCTCTTTTCCCATCACGTGACAGACACCAAAATTATCTAGGATCTAGAACATGAAGGTGGTCTAAAACATACCCAAAATGCTTTAATTAAGCCTGGAGGCCAATCAAAAGCAAATGTACTGCAGCACTAGTGTAATAGTTTGCTTACTTAAGCGTCACTAAGTAAGTGGGTAGGTGCAATCTCCTCTGAGATTAAATTGTCTTGAAGGATCCAGCAAAGACTGTCAAGTCTGATGCCCATAAGAGCAATCTGCGCCTGTAAGAGCAAGCTGTGGAAGAATGTCCCATTTTTTTCCCCATATCGATTGCTGTTTTCATTCAATTTTCTTCCTCTTTTTAATTGAAAAGAAGAAGTCTGGCTGGATTATTTCTAGGTAAAGCAGTAAGTAACCAGAAATAAAAATATTCTCACAGGTTCCCAAAATGAATCATAGCTCAGTTTCCAGTAGGAATCTGAGACTCATGAATCTTGTTACCAAGAGCTACACTTCAGCTGCAGAATAATGTGGCACCTTTTTTCAGCCCTCAGTCTGTCCACCTTTAATGACAGCCTAATATTTGCCAAATCAAATCTGTTGTCTAGATCAGAGGGTGCTAACACCATGCTGACTGTCTTTTTCGATAGCTTCATATATACGCTGAATAGATGAATTTCTGGTAATTTTTTACCCTTTGGGTCCTCTGAACTACCTAAAGATGTTAACCTTTGCCATGCAATAAAAATTAAACTGTCAATAGGCAATACTTTGGATAATAATGTATTCTAATATAGCTACATTATCTGTCTCTCTACTGAATTCATGGCCCTTTTCCATGTTTGGAGACAACAGATAGTACTAAAGCTGATTTATTGCAACTTTTGGCCTTCTGACAAAATTACAGTATCTAATAATAGACCAGTAATTACAATTTTCCCCCAAAGTTGCTTGTGTCTTGAACACAAGTCCAGAAGCAGCTGGCAGCAGCCAACAGTAGATGCCTGTGAAACACACATGAGAACAGGACAAGCATGTAGGGGTGCTCCCTCCAAGGATTTTCCAGATTGCAACTACTTGCACTGAATTTGTCCAGTCATTCTTTTTGTTAAGATACACAGCCAATATGGGTCACTCTCCTAGGTTTAGTCTCTCTAGCTACCGTGCTAGATTGGTGGAAAGATGATGGGCTTTTTTTGTAATGAGTAATGACTCAGAGGTGGAAAGGACTCTTTTTACATGGTTGGATGGCCAAGTTCATGGTGAAATAGCTGCTATAATTCTGCTGGGATTTCATATTATCATTAATGATTTGCTAGGGCACTTGAAGCCTGCAATGCTATCCCTTAAAAGGATTTAAAATCTAAACACATTAGAAAAGCTCTGCATTTGCGCTGCGTGGCTTATGTTCCTATTTTCTGACACTACAGCCCTAATTCTTTTGACACTCTGAAATCTGTCACTGTTGGAAATTATTAATGGCACCATCAACAAGGAAAACTACAAACCCAGGAACTTTTACAACTGTGGTGTGAAAGCACGGTTTTCAGCTGCCGTAGAAGCATCTTTGGCATGAAACTGTCTTGTTCTTTAGCTTGTTTTCATATTTTTCCACTCATAGAGGTTAATTAATTACAGCAATTAATTTATGCACGCTAAAAGAAACTTTGTTCCAGATGGACTCTGCCACGTAATGAGGGGCAGATGATAGTGACTTTTTCCTTCCCAAAGGGAGACCAGTGGAAGATCACAGTTATGGCAGTCTGGGGAGAAGGAAACAAAACCACCATTCATTCACTAAATGAGATATCTTGTGACAAATAGCTTACCCTAACTGGTAAGTGACACCAAAAGAGATGCATTTTTTTTATCCATTTGTTACTGTCTTACAAGCTTTCAGCCAATTTATTGAGATCATTTGTATAGAATTGATTTTTGTATATACTTCTATTGGATACGCAAGCATTCGTTGATTCTTAATACACAATGGTCCTATCACAGAGTGCTTTGTAATCAACAGCCACCCAAAGATTGGATGACCTGGAAAAAGCATTAGATAGGGCACAATTTTTATAAAAAAAATAGTCATGCCAATATAATGTCCCAAACAGAATCACTAATTTCCATAAGCATATCCCTTTTTAGTCTTGGATTGTGTCACCTTGGATGCTTTTATCGCTGAATGAAAGCAACTGTATGCCAAATGAATTAAATTCCTATAATTAAGGATGCAAAAGGGAAAACTTTCTATGCCACCACATTGTCACTAGGCCCCGAGGCTGTATCTCCCATCTTTGATGGAGAGGCTGTGGTCTGTAATGCTGGAGAATTTGCCTCAGCTCTGGCACTTTAGATGCTTCTGGTTTTAAACCCAGTGTCCCAAATCCTCTTCCCTCTGTGTCATGTTGAAATTACAAGTTCATTGGCAGACACCCTCAATAAGTGAGTGTGCACTCTTCCTGCTATACTGTCATTTGCACTGAGTGATGTCAAAGAAAAAGAAAGAGGAAGGCAGCACAATATAGTCAATGAGCTTTTTTGATTAACAGTTTGGGGAATAATATAAATCGTAGTAGAAGCAAGGTGGTTTGTTGGGCCTTTTTCTGGTTTGTTTGTTTATGGGGCTGTGCTAGAAGATGGGACACAATGAGGAAAATTCTGTCCTTAGGAAAGTTAATGGGAAACAATTCATCAGTTGCAACAGGGACAGGATTTTTCTGGCTCTGTATTATTCCATTTCCATCCTTCCCCCTCTGCCTCCTCCAGCACGCACACAGTAGACAAAGAACAGCGCCTCTCCTATTTCAGCTGTCATTTCAAAGGAAGAAGACTGACTTAATTCCCTATCACCAGGTCACTTAATTGCTTGGCGGTCATAAAGGATAACAATTTTTATTGTTCAATTTAATTAGACAGCTTCTAGAATAAAATCATTTGAATTTTCTCATAACACTATCTCTTGGAAAAAAGGATAAAAGCTTATTTCAATGGGAAATCATGGCTTGAGACACATCCGGAAAAAACCTAGCACCTGAAGTCTCTGAAATAAAACTTCTTTGTATAGACAAATGCAAAACCTATTCTGATTTCTATAAGAACTGAGAGTGATATTAACTGTTTTTTAGCTATGTTGGTTTTTGGAAAAGAGGTTAAGTTCCTTAACTAGAGAGTGTAAAGAGGGCCAGGGAAAATTGAAAAATAGATTATGTTAACTGATTGTGGCTAAGGATGGAAGCTGTCTTTAGGATCTAACATTTCTTTAGGGTGCTGGAGAACCTTATGGCTTCAAGAGACACTGTAGCCACCATACAGCAAAAATATAAGGTCTGCCATTTAAAAAATCTTTTCCAGGGGTCAAAATATCTGACCTATTTACAGATAAGGAGCAGATTGAGAGTTTGCCCGTACTGGTGCAGAAGGATGCCAACCTCAGCATAGTTTACTTTTTCTCCTTAAGAGCACCCCAAAACCTCCTGAAGTTTGCCAGGAATTTTCTAGCACCTGTCTGGCAAAAAATCTGCTGGTCATCCGCCTCTTCCTGTGGGTATGTGTGTGATGGCTAAAAGAGACAAGTAGAGGGAAAAGGCACTGAAGGGGGGTGTTTTTTTACTTCTGTAAATTTACAAAACCAGTAATTGCTGGGGGGAGCTCAAAGCCGCGTGCCCAGTCAAGATATTCTACCCTTTGCCAAAGTAGTTTTTTTCTCAGAAGCTCTTCTGCAGCAAGCAAAATGTATTTATTTTGTCACAGGTTGTGGACCTGAAGGGGTGAAGCTTTCCACCTTGTTTAAGGCTAGCAGTTTGTCTAATGTATCCACTGAGGCAGTATCAGAGTAACACTTTTTAATTTTATCCTGCTAAACTGGCAAAAGTAAGCTAACCCAACTCAAGCATAGACCACACTTGTTTTGGTATAAAGCATCTGTTTTAAATAATGTAACTATAGCCCAGTTTCCCAAGCTACTAGACTGAAAAAGCCTGGGTCAGCTGGGATGTGGAGCCTTCCTCTTTCCTCTTTCTTTCCTTTTCCTCCTCCTTGATTCCTTTCGGTAACCCACATAGATGTGCTTCCTTTGAAGCCAGGCATTCTGGTGCAGTAACTGGAGTTGGCAAAATACACTGACACTGACTCCATCTCTGCTCCTTTCCCCTCAGAATTCTTGCCTTCCAAATTGCTTGCCCATCCTATTACTTGATAAAGCACTCAGAATGTTGCTGCACTTCAAAGCGACCTGGTTTACTCCAACCCTGTATATAAACTGCTGGTATATGTCTAGATCCTCTGTGAACTCATGCAGCTCAGAATAGACCCACTAAAGCTAGTGGAGCTGCACCCCAATTCTGGGTCTGATCCATCTTTTCTCATTTGATTCTTTAACCAAAAGTCCCTTTTTCTTGTTCCAACTTCTTTTCTCATCTACATTTATCAGTCTAGTATTTTGAAATTTTATGCAGTCTGTTTTCATTTACTGTTAAAAATGCATCCCCAGTATCAGGCACATCATTTTCTAAGCCTCCATCATGCCAAGAGAGTTAGTAAAACATCAGTTTTTCACTTCAGTTCCCGACCCATATGTTTTCAAGTAGCACTGGGGAAACATTTTTTAAAGGACAGACTCCAGAGATGTCTTCTAATATCATCAGCAATGATAATCAAAAGCTGCTTCTGCAGAAGCCTGTGGGATTATCAGTCTCTCAAAAGGAAATTCAGCAGCTTTTCTTGCAGTAACATTTATTCTCCACCCTTGCACCTCAGGCTATCCTTCACCTCAAGGTGGTGACACCCTGGACAACTCCATTTCCATATGCATTTCCTATTCAAGTGCCAGGGGGGACCCTTAATCCAGAGTAAAAAGCCCTCCTGGATTTCTATGGGAAACACAACTCAAATGCTAATAACAGTTTATCATAGTTCCTAGGTGATACAATTATGCCTCATTTACTGTTGCAAAACACCTCTGAGGAAGTTTGGCTTTTTTTCTTCTCTAATTTATACATAATTTCAGATAGTCATGACATCAGTGTTAGGACTTAGACTTTGCCACAAAGGAGCACATTGCTTATTTCAAGCTTTCTTAGCTAATTCCTTTCAGACCCAGAGGTAATACAGCCTCTTTCTGTCCTGTGATTGGCAGCACACTGGGTGTTTATGAATATCCAGATAATGATCATCATTTCTGCAAACCTTCCTGCTAGTGACCTCTTTGACAAGGAGAATAACAGAGACCATAAAGGGGCAGTGAGTGCCCTGTTAAAAAGTTCAATCAAATACTCTCCAGAATTGATTTATCTGCAGCAATCTTATTATTTTGCACTCTGACATTTCTCACTATTTCTATTCTTCTCCCTCCAAAAGTTCTATTTCCTTTTCTTTTTCCTCTACTTCAGTTCCTCAGCCGATGCCTTCAGGACTTGCGGTGCCCCGTGTCCCTCCCTGCAGGAAGGAAGCATTTTGGTACCACCTGGGCCATACCTGACTGTGGAGCCCAGCAGAGCCCCAGAGACACCTGGAAGAGGATTATGGGTCCTTTCCCACAGATCTGGAGATGGTCACCACCTGCCTTGGCTTGTGACTACCTCTTCCCAGGTAATCCATGGGAGTAGTTTATTGACAATGCAAAATTCAACTCCACTGAATTTCAGTAGGGCCAAGAATATAAGCCCTTTCTTGGCCACAAGGACAGCAACATGGTGAAAAGCAACAGCATCCATCCTCTGCAATGCTTCCCAACCAGCCGTGCTCTCCTCAGACTTTCAGAAAGGTGCTTTGAAGTTGTCTCCAGCCCCTGCAAAGAGTGTGGGGGAAGCAGGGGGCTGGGGCCCGTGCCAGGGGAAGGGGTGCTGGGTGCAGTGGCAGGGGCAGCAGGCAAGAGGGGATCTGACCACAGCCCAGGCTGTGACAGGAGAAATTGAAATGTAAATTCTGCACCGTGGCAATAAATTTCACAGCAGCCTAATTTTCCTAGGAATGACGCCTTGGGCAGAGCCTGTGTGGGCCAGAAAGGAAGGGGCTTTAAATTTTCTAGCACTCCCTAATCCGCTTTATCAGTCGCTTCTCCCTAAACTGCTGCTGCTCCCTGAGAGATTTAAAGCCACAGTGGCTTCTTCAAGGCCTCTTCCTGATTATTATGTTTATTCTCATCCAGTCAAGACAGAGAAACATTAGCATGTGATTTACAGTGTGGGACCAATCGCAGATACCAGCACTCAATATTTGAAATTCAAGCAGTAGCTACTTGCACCAAACTGGTCAGGATCAATCTGGAGATGAAAAGGAGGGTTCTGTCTTTTTAGAAGGTGGTAGAGATCCATCGTTGAGGTCTGTCAGTCTAACCAGCACATACAATGGCACTCACAAGGTATTAATACATGTCCCTGTGCTGGGTTTAATTCCTTTCTTTTGTTTTAAGGGTTTTTTTTTCCCCTTGCAACCACCTGCTTTTCCTCTCATGTTTCAAGTCTTTATATCTATCTGTCAAGCAGGCAGTGGATTCAGGACAGGTTTTCATGCCAAGGCATTTCTTTACCTAATGAAAACAAGTGAATAAAACATAAGAGAAGTAGCTTTAAATTAAAAATAGAGAGAAAAAAACCTTGAAGAAAACCAATATCTGAAGGAAAACATTTTTTTCCTGGGAAAATGCCTATTGAATAGATGCATTTCTATTTATTTCTTGTAATTTAAGTAGGCACCTATAATTATACCCTATTTAAATAAGGATAAGGACCATGTCTGGCAGAAGAGAATTATATGCATATGTGAAGAGTCAAGACAATGCAGATAAACTTCTGATGGCATGACATATTCATGCAGAGTAGTCACTTTTCAAAACTAAAATTTTCTCCCAAAGGCCCCCAGTTTGTATTATTAATGATATTTTTCTTAGCCTGCATTACCATTTCCATTGGAGGAGAAAAAGACAAAAACTTTTCTGAAGTTTGGAAGGAAAAAGGGGTCTTTGAGCCCCAAACATCAAATGCTTTTGCACAAGCCTTTGAATGGATTTCATCCACATGGTTTCGTAAATGAATAGAGTGAGCATTCACTCTCGGCCTGAGACCCTGTGCTGGGGGGACTCAAAGATGAGGTGCAGCCAAATGGCAAACCTGGAGGGGAAAAAAAGCATGGGAAGAGCACTTCACAGTGCTACACTTCAACAGCAGCCACACACAACGGGGCTCCTTCCAGCCTCCAGAACACCGGTCCCATTTCACAGTAGCTTTGGTGAAGGGAGTATATTTGGACCCTGATTTAAGTCATGGGTAACACTGACGGCTTGGAGCTAATTTAAGTCTATGCCAAAGTGCTGCAAGGAGCCGGGCCATTAGAGTAGTTGCAATCTGTTCCTTCAGGTTCCTGCTGGCTGCATGGATCCTTGGATGCCATATTCTAAATGTCTGCCACCATCTAGCTGTCCCTCTTCTCTGTTTAATGTGAATATCCTGTAATTTGAGTGTCAAGCTTCTCACTGCCACCACTGAGGAGGAGGATACGGAGGAGGAACCAGAAGAAATCCGTCTTTGCCATAATGAATGCATGCAGTTCAGACCAGATTGGGCTGTTCAGATGTTTTATTCCTGCTTTTCATCTTCTTTGTGGAGGCTCAAGCACTACCAGAACACAGAGAACTCCATTTAGGGCTTCAAACCCATCAAAGATCTGCTGGGTCCACTGTGCGGGAGACAGACAGGGAAGCTTTTTTTGGCACATCTTTCTAATCTCTGTGCTACTGGCACTTTTTGCATATCTTGTTGGCTGTTGGTGTGGGGGCACATGGCAGAGGCTCCCCCCTGGAAGTGGGGGCTGGGGAGCCAGTCCAGGCTGCTCTGCTGCTTTGGTAAGGCAAGCATGTGCCTCGGAAGGGATGACAAATAGCTGGTTTTACTGCAGCCTAATTGTCCAAGGTGGCACAAACTTAGATGCAGTGCCCCCATGCTGAGGCACAGAGAGCACAAGCAGGTGTTTGTTGTGATGCTGTTAACTCATTTACACTGCTGTTTTTAGGGGCCTGGGCAGTAACTCTTGCTGGCTGTACTCCATATGGCCTCTAGCATTTTCCGGCTGTTTCACAGCTGTAGAGGTGATCTATGGCACCCAAAGGCCCTGGGCTTTTTTGCCCTCAAGCTGCTGCAGGCAACAGTTAGGGTCTTTAAAGGAGCAACAAGGGGGTCCATAGTGCAGAAGAAGCCCGTGTTGCAGCTGTGTTAGCTGTCTGGAGAGGAGTGTGAGGTCTGTCAGCTTGGAGCACTGAAGGAACACATCCATCCCACTGCGGCTGCCCTGCCATTGCTTTGGTGAGGCACTGATCTCATACTGCCCTGGCCCATCTTGGTATCATTGTGTGTGCCCACCTGCTCTGTTTTGTTTGCTTGCTGTCCAGATGGATGGAAATCAAAGCTTTTGTTGTCACCTTGCACCATTCACCTCAATCTGAAAAGGTACCTGTAGCTACAGCTGTCTGTGCCTTTGCAAGCCACCCTCACCATGATGGATACCATCTACTTTCTGACTAGCAACAGGAGATTTTAATATTGTTTTGTTGTCTTACTTAAAGATCTGAAAGTGAATAAATCACACATGTCCCACTGCTAAAGCTAGCAATCAGATATGTAAAGATTGGACACTCACAGAGATGTGGAGAAATCTGCATCTGTTTTCTAGGATCACACTTCCTTTTTCTTAAATGCAAGATTTACAATTTTTTTCCGGTAGTATCTAGTACTGCTGAAGTCAAAATTGGAATGACCATCAAGTTAACATTGACCATTTTCCTGCTGTTGTTCTGATCCGGCCTTTAAAAATTAGTGAATATCCTCTCGTAAGTGATTATGTGGAATTTCCTACAGCTATTTAAATAAATCAGACTTTTACAAATAAAAAGCAAACTCAAGAATAGACCATAGTAACCTTGGAGAGATATTCCAGACCTAGCTGAAAAAATACATGAGTCATTTGTAGTCAGAAATATGAGTTAAGATCAGAACGTTTGATTTATTTTTATTTTTTTTTAATACATAACTAAATAAGCTGTTCCATAGGCTTGAACAAATCATCACTAAATCCACATTTCAATAGAGGACAGGAAAACTGGACTGGATAACTCTTATGCAGGCTGGGGTATTTTACATCTCCTATTCATCTATTCACGCTTTCATAGTGTTGCCCAGAAATGTTAGAATTCATGCATTGGGGTCCAAAAATAGCTTAGGAAAGAGTACTAGATTTTAAAAAAAAAAAAAGTACTTCCCTGGAAAGCAAGATGTAAAAAATATATTCCATAAAAAATATTCTCTGTAGATGCTACAGAACATATTTAGTGATGTTTAAGTTAAAAATAAACCATTGAAAGAGTGCTTTTATCTTCAACTTGAAGAAGAACTAGGTGTCCTTTTGCATTTAGCTAGTATGCATAAATTATTTTGTATATTGCTGAATAGGTGAAGGTTTGTACATAATCATTTTGCAGTTCAAGATTCTATCTTATGGTAAGAAATTCCTTAAGTAAAGACCTAAGTGAAGATATCTTTCTGATTTCTGCAGGATTCTGAACTGAAATAGGTAACACCAGCATTCCTGACCACAGCAAGCCTCAGAAAATAGCCATCAATAGACTTGGCCTTGTACAGCTGACCCTGTTTGAACTGTGATTACTTCTCCAGAATTCACCCAGATTGTATTGGCAACCAGCATGAAGTATGAACCCAGTCTGTCCTAAAGACTAATAACTTAGCCATGAAGATTGCCTTCACGTGCCGTGTTAATCGAGTCTCTCTTGATGTTAAGAACGAGCAGTAATTTCCACGGGGAGTCAGAAAATTAATACAGCCCGGAAATGCACACCAATTGCCTTTGCACTTTGTTGCTTACCTACATGCTAGTTACTAAATGGTAACAGTACCAAAAGTTTTTTTTTTACTTGACTTCTTCATCTGTGGGGAATAATGATGCTACCTACATAGGTGCTGAAAGGCACCTTAGTCCCTTAGTCCTTTCATGAAGTGATAAGGGACTGGAAAGCACTGTGGCACTCAATGTTTACTTCAAGCTGAGCTGTCTCTCCACACATCCTGCCTCATGAGCATCCAAACTCTGCCCTTGCCACTGGAGGAGTGCTCATGTGATTAAATCTCTGTGCCAGTGGGCAGGGTTTGTACCAATAGCCTTCTCAAAAGATGGTAAAAACCACAGTAACTATGTCAGGGAACCTGCATGATAATACTGAGAATTTATTTTCGTATCTATTAGCAATGTTCTGTTTACTGAAGTCCAACCATTGTTTAGTCCTCGCTCACCAGCTCTGTCTCTTCTTGCTCCCTTCTCACCCCTCTGCATTTGGTTGTTCAGACTCCTACAGATGACCACAGAGGAAATGGAGAGTGCTTGCAGGATCTGCTGGGTGAATGGTGAACCCCAAGCAAAAAACACTGTTTATTCAGAAATATTTCAGGCTGTTTTCAGGACCCAGGAGAATACTGATTTCTGATTGTGCTTGCCTCTTAAAGAGGAGCCCGGACGTCTCTGTGGTAACTTTCCATTTCAATGGCTGCTGAAGGAAGTCTGTTTTGGGAATTGCCTTTCCTTATTTGTGTAAAAATCCTTTTGTGCCATTAAGATGCTTTGCAAAGAGAAACAAGATCTAGGGACTTGTTGAGGCACAGTTTTCTCTACCTAGTAGAGTTAGTCTCATTAAAATGGACCTCATCTCCTCACTGCTCCTGCACATACTGTCAGTTTATCACAGATCATCTGACATCTCCAAAATGGAAAGCATGATGTAAAGCTGGAAAAAGGGCTGGAGACTGAAAAAAGTAAAAATTAAAATTGCAAAGACTTTGGAGTAACAGGTAGCAGGAAAAGATGGTTGTACCCAAACTGATCAAGTCTTTAGGGTGCCTATATGCCAGCCAGAGGGAACAATAAATGTTCAGGGCTGTGTACCACTCTCTGCCCCTGGCCAGTGCTGCAAGGAACAGTGCACAGTCCTGGACCCATGCATACAGAAATAAACTTCTTAGGAAAGCCCTGACAAAAAAACTCTTGCAGAACACCTTTCTGCCTGGTGTGGCTGCGGGAGGCACAGAGTGGGGTCGGGGCAAAGCACTTTACCTTCCAGGGAAATGCCCCTCACACTGGCAGGGAGATGACAGCTCCCGGCAAAGAGTGGCAGCTGGTTTTCCTCCCGAAGCTGGATTGCCTCAACTGGATTTCCACAGCAGTCAAGTAGGCTCAGCAAAGGGAGTCCTTGGTTGATGGGCAAGCATGGCCACATGCTGCAGGGAGCTCCTGGCTTGCTCGGGTGGACACTCCCTCCCTTCCCCAGAATGGAAATGCTTCCAGAGGGAGCCTGCTGTGGGAGATGTGATTTCTCCTGTTGGTTTCCACGTGACAGCAGTAGATTCTTTTAATGCTCCTTAAGCTGAATTTTCCACGGTCAGTTTTCCTAGGATATTATTTTTGCATGCATTTCCTCATTGCCTGGACAAGACTAAGACAGATTTGAAGCCAGACCGTTGCAATAACTCAGCTCCACGTAACAAGCCAGGTTCAGTAGGGGTGGGGAAAGCAAACAGTCTGGTTTGATTGACAGCAAGGGAGATTTAAACAGTGAAGTAGAGCATCATACTCTGTCTGGGGCTTCAGTGGGTTTTCAACATAGCAGGAGGAGAGGCTGTGACACAAAGCAGTCCCTTTCTATAGGTGTATGTATATATGAATGTATGTTGAATATTTAGATTAACTTCCCCCTTATCCAATACATAAAATGCACAGGTGTATAACTTGAACCCCAGACTTTACCTCTGACAGTCCCTCTGCTCCCCCAGATACCTTTGTCCCAGGCAGTCCCACTGGAAAAACAAACAAACAAAAAAGCAAAGTAACCCCTAGCCAGCATCAGCACTACAGAAACAGCAAGGCTTTCTTATAAACTGTCATTCAAGGGCCCTGTAATTGAACGCATGGGGCTGCACTTTGTGCTTCCCTGGGGAATTTGCCTCTCCCACTCCCTCCCGCAGAAGACTTTGACACTGGGAAAGCAGTTTTCCAGCAGGAGCAGCCTGGCCCTGCCCATGCGGACCTGCCCTCAGTGGCACCGTGTGCTGCCTTCATCAACAAAGCTTCTACACAGGGAGCTAAGGAGGATGTTAACGAGGGAAAAGGCACCATGGCTGGAGTGGGTTCGCCTCTGAGCTAACAAAATCCAGAGATGAACCCATGCTGGGAGGTGTTGACTTTGCTGTGTTTACCACACATGCAGGTGACAGCAGTTAATGTGTTAAAGTGGCTGATGTGTCATTAAAAGAAAATGGGATTGAAATGAAGGATTCTGGATGTGGGAGGCAAGCCCCTTAAATTATGCTGGGTTTGTGGAGGAGCCACTGCCACCAGCTACTTTGGAGGAAAAGCCTCGCTAATAGCTGGAGAAAATGGCATGGCACAAAACTCTCCAAGCACTTGGCTTGGAGGTTGTGTGTCCATTAGAGGAAATCAGAAAGTCAAAACAGACACTATGTAATTTCTCTGTACTTGCATTAACCATAGCCCCAGCACCAGCAGTGTGGTTCACTTTAGTATAATAAAGCACTTTATTCCACACCATCACGGCTAAGTATCCTCATCAGATGGAGCATCACAGTGGCTAGAATTCACTTTTCCATTAAGGAGATTGTGCATCTTGCTAAGACATCAGTCTATAGCTCCAACAATGTTTTGATTATTTTTAAGAGGGCAGAGCTTGCTGATAAACATTCACCCTCCCAGCCCCAGAGGAACTTTTAATTTAGTAAAAAACAAAAAAACTTTTCATTTCTACTATTCAGCAGCTGCCTTGGTAAAATATTTTGTCTAAATTACAGTGTTAATTAAATTGTTTCAGTACACAAAAATTGTTCCTTTCTAGGCACCAGAACTATTTTCCTAATGAGGCTTTATTGCATTAACTCTTTGGAAGCCCTAAAATCAACAGAGCTGTCAAGGTATGGGTCTTTTCTTTATTTGACCTGGAGCACTGCCTGAGGGTTGGACAAATTAAAATCTGAGCTGAACTCTTCTGAGAAGTACAGGGCAATAGGAGAAGCAACAATGGATGCAAGTTGGCATGCAGAAAATTTGGATTAGATATTTGAATTTTTTTTTTTTTTTTTTTTTTACAGGAAGGGCAGTGAAAACACTGGCTCAAGAGCCCACAGAAACTCTGGTCTCCATCCTCAGCAGTATTAGAATCCCATATGGACCAGGCTCTGCACAACCTCATTTAATTGGTGCTGCTTTGTTTAGGGGTTGCCCTACATAATCCCTGAGTCCCTCCCAGCCTGAATTATTCTGTGATTTTGTCATCAACACAGAGAACAAGGGAAAGGGGAAAGCAGTATGGGCAATTTTAGAAGCTCTTCTTATTCACTGTACTCCAGAGCCAGAGAAGGCCAAGCTGGATCCCCAAACT
Source organism: Pardalotus punctatus (assembly GCA_013400915.1). Taxonomy (NCBI): domain Eukaryota; kingdom Metazoa; phylum Chordata; class Aves; order Passeriformes; family Pardalotidae; genus Pardalotus; species Pardalotus punctatus. The sequence continues at coordinate 238,792 of VZTX01016544.1, forward strand.
TCCTACACTGAAAGCCTCTACCAACGTACATATGGATGCCTGGGAGCTGCACCAGCTGCTGAAGGGGCAGCTGGGTAAGAACATTCTTTCTCCATGTTTGGGAGCCTGGGAGGGCTGAGGGTTTTTAAAGCATTTGTTGTACCCGTGAGTGTTGCCACGTGCCCTTTGGAGCATTATATGTGATGTCTTTTTGGAGTGATTCTGAGATCTCTCTGGCTGAAAAGTCCTGAGGTTGGTGTCACGGAGCCAAACTGTTCTCTCAGGTCTGCTCCAACCACTCTGAGGTTTGATGGGGTGGGTATAGCCAAGACCACAATTAAAAAATAGGATTTCTGCAGTTCATTTAACTGGTAGAAATTTCTGCTTGCCTTTTAATCCTTGAAGTAATTTTAACTCCTTGCTGACATATTTCCATATTGGGGATTTATATATCTATGTGTCTGTAAAAGCAGTAAAACAGATGGGTGTTAATTTTATAATAGAATCCCAGTGATAAGCAAGAGCTTGTCTGAGACCACCTTAAACCCTGCTGAAACTTAAATGCCAGGCTGTTATTGTGGCATGTTTACTCTCACTTCTAGCTGCATTTTACTGTTTGGCTTCCTAAATCTCAGCAGGGAAAGGACAGCTTAGCTCCTGTGAAGACTGTGCTGCTCTGAAGTGATGACTGTTGCTGTGGGGGAAGGGGTTGCAGTCTCTGTGACATGATTTGTAGGACCCTCTATAAATCATTTACCAGCATGCCTTCACTGTAAGCTTACAATTTGTGGAGCTTTAAGAAATACAAGGCATTACAACACGCAAAGGAAGAAAAACCAAACCAAACCAAAAAACAGATGAAGAGATGGGCATCTCTAAACCCCTCACCTGGAAAACCAAAAGCCTGTATTTAAGTCACAGGGACAAGCACTGAAAGCATTTTAATGGGTAAGTGCCTTCCTGTGCAGCCACCACATGTTGTACAAATCGCAGCTTCGTGGCTTCAGAGCAGACGAGGAGGGGGCTTGGCCAGCCCTGCATGAGCAGTGCGGCTCTGACCCTCGTGTCTCCCTCTTGAAGTCCTTAATAAATCATCCTGCCATGCTCATAAAGTGGAGTTGAGCAGCAAAGCAAAAGCCTAAGAATGCAAACCCAATTGGGAAGTCAAGGAGTTCTAACAGGGGAGGGCAATACCTTCCATTTCTGTTACGGGGCAACACCCACATGTGGTTGTGGATAACACCAGGGCAACTGCTGGGGAGCTAACATGGAGGCATTACATTTTTCTTACTCCTGAAGGGGTTGTCTGGCATTGTTCTTATGCCAGATGGAAATGGTGTACAGATTTTAAGTGATAATTAATATCAGTCAGCATTATTAGAAATAGAAATCCTGTCTCAAAAAATATTTCCCTTTTTGATGATGGATTTGGTGATACAGAAATCCTCCTTCGATTGTCAGGTGCTTAACTTAGTTCTGTACAGCTAGGTGATTAAAAAATAAGCAATCCACACTATCAGTAAAAATTGCATTAAATCAATGAAGAAGTGAGGTATTTTTGAGTGGGATTCAAACAGAGATGTTTCCACTGCAGGTCCAAGGAGCAAGATATTGAAAGCATTTTCTACCCAAGATGCACCATGAAACCTAAAAGATGTGACAGACAGCAACAGGTCTGCCTCAAGGATGGGGCCAACCACACCAAATACGCTGATAAAGCCGAGGAGTAAATTTTTCCCCATTTTATTGGCTGAAAGTGACAGGCCCTGGGGATTCATTCTGTGATCTCCCCTGGGCAACAGTCCCTTCCCAGGGCAGATCTGCTGTGCAGCTGGAACAAGAGGCACTAGATCAGCATCCTGTATTTGGTGATAGCCAAAAAAAGTACTTTAGAGAAACTGTAAATCATGTAGAAGATGGTGCAACACTTGGTAAGGTAGGCTCACTGAAACAAATTGTATTTGAATACAGGCCTGTGTAGGGTAGGAATGTGTAGGTTAGGAATGCAGAGTGGAAGCCACTCCTGGAAATGGGCAAGCAGAGTAATCCCACAACAGCAAAGGCTTTAAGGTCAAAATGGAGAAGCAGCTGAACACAGGTTGTGAGGGCAAAGCTGCACTAAAACGAGGCAGAATAATCACTGTATACAAAGAAAAGAATGTGAGCAGATTCAGGCATGGGCTTCTTAGGTTGTATATAGTTGAGATGAGGCCAGTTCCTGATAACACTCAGCTCCAGAGTTTATCTTTTTTAATAAGGGTGTAGCAAAATTGGTGACTGCACAGAAAAAAAACAAACACCACAGCAAGTGCCACAAAAATAGTTAAAGAGCTGAAGAAAGTGCTTTAAAGTGAGAAATAGAGGGCACAATCTGTTTAGCCTATCAAAAATTAAAAAAAAAAGACTGAAAGGTCACTTGATTACTATGTGCTGTTACCTTCATGAAACAGTGGGAACCATGAAGGGTTTAGCATGGGAGATAACAAGGCCCATTAACTGGAGTATCAAGACAGACAAATCTGACATGGCAGGAATACATTTTTAAGAAAAAGGGTCGAAAGCTCTGATCGAGTATCAATGGAAATAATGAATCCTCCACCTCTTAGTGTCTTCTGATCAGGACATAGAGCTTCACTACAAGAAGTCGTGTTTTTGTCAAATATGTCATTGCTATCTCCCTCATTTTTATCCTTCAGCATTTCTAATGGCTGAGACCTTTTGTGGCAAAAAATAGAAGGGAACAACAGAAGGGCCCAGAAATTATTCCCCAGAATACTTTTAAGTACTTAGTAATTGCAGCAAGTTTTAAATAATTGAAGAAAGTAGTTTGCACAAAACCTCTGATCTGCATTCTTTAAAATAAATTCCTGGCTCACAAGATTCTTTCTTTCTGCTCCTCGCAGAATCATTGGCAGGAGCACAACAGCATTTAGCAGGTTTTTCCCACTGCTGCAGCTCTTGATGGCAAAGACTGAGTTTTTGGAAATGCCCTAGGAAGGCTGTCAGGAGCCAGCGGGCACTGGGCAGTAAAAGAAGACTTGCAAGCCAGGAGCAGCCTCCCTACCATCATGTGTGATAGCTACTCTAATCACCGCCCTTACAGACCTCAGCCCAGGTGAGGCCCAAGGGAACATTTCCTTCTGCATTTATGCCAGCATTAATGCTACAAATTTTGGTTTCCCTTGTCCACGATATCCAGGATACAGAAACTGATCCTGCCCGTGGGATACAGGATTCTCTTTTCAAGACATATTATCTAGAGAATGATCAAAGGCATCCATAGTCAGTGGATTAAATGGGAGCTGGGGATGCTGGCTTATATTAGCTTCCAGTTGAGTGTCTGCTGCTGATTTTAAAGTGCCTAAACTAAAGACACTAGAGACTGAAAATGTTGCCTAGCTGTGCTTGATCTCCATGTCCCAGAGGAGTAAAGAAAGCAATAAAAACTAATACTGTCAGGAACTGCAACATGCCCCTGGTGACAATGCACAGGAAGCAAGCAAAGCAGAGTAGGAAGCTGTTCCCCCAACGCACCATAACAATGGTCATGTGCAAGGTGATGTTTTGCACCATTTTCAGGGTGACTATGGAATTTATTCCAAAGGTATAGCAGGAGCTACAGAGTGGTGCATGTGAAAAATAGGGGAGAAACAAATCATAATGTAAACAGCTAGGGAAGAGACTGAGAAAAAATGTTGGAGCAGCAAACTAATGCTCAGGGGCACCCTGATGCAAGTTCTGTGATAGAGAATGAACATTTGGGACTGAGGTATTTGAACTTCCTACTCAGACTCCTGCAGCCAGCCTGAGTTTGCTGATTTGATTAAGGATTGACTGTGGCCATGTGAATTTAAATTTATTTCTCATTGCAGCATGAATCCCTCCCTCCTTGCCTCTCTCCCTGGGAGAGAAGACACAGCAGCTGAAGCCACCTTTACAAGTCATGCTGATGTGGGAGAAAGAAGCTAAATGGGAGAAAGAGGGATATGGGATAATGAGAAAATATTTTTAAATTAGTGGTGAACTGAGTATTTCTCCTGTTTTCTGCTCCAGATCCTGTCTGGCAGAAGAAAAAGAAGGAGGCAGGACTGGGATGGGGTGGGAGAGCACTAGGGTGAATGGGATTCCACCAAGTGGCTTTGTTCTTGCTATGAGCCCTGATCTCTCACAGCTGGGCCTCCTTCTTTCTCTGATATGCACAATTTTATTTCCCCCTCTCTGCTGCAACAAGCATTAATTTAAAATTCCCACAGGCACAACTTTGGAGTCCTCCTAATTTCCAAAGGAGAAGTAAGACAGGTGAACCATGAATTCACCCTGTAGGTGACAGGGACTGTTTTCTGACTGGTTTTCCCTTACCTTTAGCCTCATCCAAGCCTCCAATATCATTGATGCATTAGTAAAGCGCCTTGAATCTGCAAGTGACATAATTTGCTCAATGATCAGCATTCTCCATCAATAATGAAACTAAAAACCTAGCTTAATAGACAACAAGCCTAGAGCAGCTGGCAATGCTGCACAAATCTGGCACTCTTGCTGCTGAGTTTATTAGACGTTTTATAGTCCTGGGAACTAAAGATAATGGATCCCATTCCCATATGCTGCATCAACAAGAGCTGGGACTCCGTCGTGCCATTGATCTATGAGGCAGCAGTGAATACGACCCAGACACAAATGCTAAAATGAATCAATCCTAAGCTGTTAAAGAGACACCACGAAGCACTTTCCAGTTTTCAGTTCTTGCTTTCTAATCTCCATTCCATGAAATACTTTCCCAAGGGCTTTTAAATACAACGGTTTGCTGCAGACTTTGGGATCAGGTTGAGAGGAATTGCCCCTGTGGATCAGAGAACAGAGATGAAATTTAGAGCCCATTACCCTTAGTAGGCACTTGTGAGCTCCACCCATTCCCTATGAAGCAAAAACCTTTTGGGGATTGCTTTAATTTTTAAAAAGTGTTGTGTGATTATGTTCATACAGCTTTACTGTAGGGTTCATAAAGCTGTTCTCCTCGGATGACTGGAAAAACAAACTTTGATTTGTTTCCAGGTACACAAAACTGTAAGTATCTGCAGCCAAGAGAATTAAAAAAATCTGAATCTGACCATCTGATCGATAGTGACTACTACTCGGGTGCTAACATTGGCTACTTCAGAAACGATGACACCTGCCAATGTTAGCATGTGAAGCTGCCGTGGTTGCTGCAGTCTCAAATCCATTTCTATTGAATCTACATCAATGTGCTCTGTTTTAGCCATTTAAAACACCTAATAGTCAATATTCACAAATTGTTTTAAAGCAAGCATGCAAGGAAAAGAAAAACTCTAAAATAGCAGCCTCTAGACTGACACCTGAAATATAAAACAGAGACAAGAGAAAAATGCTATGATATAAAATCAGTTTTCAAAGCAAGGAGAGACTGTCTAGCTGTGCACATAAAATGAAAGTTTCACCAAGACATTATCGCATAAAATAGTTTTGGAGAGTTCCTACTCAAACACAGGGTTGTGAAAAGGAAAGACAATCAGCTCACTCCTGATTACAGATGCCAAGAGGATCTGATGACGGCCTCAGGCGCTTTCGTGGCTCCATATGCCCAAAATCTCTGCAAAATCACGTCAAGTGTCATTTGGTATTTAACCTTGCTGTGCCCTTTACAGCAAGAAATAATGCTACTTGGGTACAACAGCTTCACACAATCGTGAGGGTTTTACAGTAATTAGTATCAAGTAAATAATGCAAAAATGCTGGATGAAGAACTAAAAAAGAGACTAAATATGTATCTGAATGGATGGGCAAAGAATGAGTCTCTTAGATTTGTGGAGCATCTCACAATGGGGAGAAGACCTGATTGCTGTGCACATTGCATCATTCTGTTAATTTGGACAATGAAACCCAACAGATGTTTAACAACACACCCAAGTTTACAACCTGAGGTAGAAGCAATGTAATTATTTTGAGATGAGTTAGACTGCTAATGCTAGTATATGGATTTGAGAGATGAGTTTCTCAGTAGCTCTGTGAAATCCAGACTTAGCTTTCAGGAGCAAAACAAAAAAAACTGGGTGCAGGAAAGGAGTCGAGCTTTGCATGATTTATGCAAATGCATTTCAATTTTCAATACTGAAGAAAGCTTATTAAGAAAGCTTCCCATTAGGATGCTCCTTCATAGGTGTGTTAGCTGTTTGAACTTTTGACTCAAAAGAATACAATAAAAACTAATTCAGGTGCAAGAGGAATAATACAAATACTGGTTTTGGTAAAATTCTGTTGCCCCCAAAAGAAATCATCTAAAGACTCCTGTATAGATGATAAGTTGATGAAAGAGTTCAAGAGAAGCTAGCAGAGTTCAAATTTAAGTCTCCAACAGGAGCCAGGCTGTGACTGACACGTGCAATACCTTATGTAAACAGCTCAGTGTTCCTGTCAAAGCTAAAACCAGCCCAAAATAATTTTATTTGTTACTACAAATAAGCCACATTACACTTATTTGAAATTCATTTTTTCATATTTTTCTAAAAAAGCTTCCTTTTCAAACAATAATTTCAAACATAGTGATTATCTGAACACCTGAAGCCCAAAATACTGCTCCCATCACACGACTGTACTTCACACCCCAGAATGCAGATACAGTCATAAACACATGCCCTAACTATGGGCTACCACTTCACACCAGGAAAACCACATGTGCTGAAGAGAGAGGTGAGCATCACACCACACAACCCAGTGTACAGAATGAAGGGCAGCAGATCAGAAGAGTTTTATCCCTAATTCTGCTACTCACGTGTGGCCGTTGACCAGCTGAGCTGAGGATTCTGGACTCTTTACTGCCACAAGCTGGGGTTACAGGGATTTATGTTTGCATGTGAATTATGCCCATGGCAGAGGGTTGCAACATGCAGAGTCATGAATTGGCTGCAGCCTGAAAAGGCAGAAGTGGAGAAAAATCATCACATTCTGGGAACTACGGTAACATTCTTGTTCAAACACTGATAAAATAAAAGCTTCATGAAGCTCAGACAAGAGATCTAGTTTAGATCTTGAAAAAACCCTAAACATTTTTCCAAGATTTGAGAGATTTGCATGGAATTTTTTTCCTGATGGGTTTTCGCTTGTACCTGTCCTCACCCCACCAGGTGGGCCATCCATCCATTCCATTGGGTCCCATTGCACAACCCTCCTACCTTTGTCTTGGTACAGCACCTCAGTCTTTCCTCATTAAGTGAATGATTTAATCTCAAGAGCTCACTAGCTCAGTGACTCCTATCCAGAAAAACATGCTCCCAGTCCTTCCCTGCTGGTACCTACTGCCTCAAAGGCAAAGCAATAAAGGACAGCCTCGCTGGCTTCGTGTCCCCCATTACCTGGGCAGGTTTGGCCTCTCTTCTCTGCTCAGCAGGTTTTCCTGGCTGCTGAAACCTCTTACCAGCCCTGCCGCCTGGAGGCGGAGGCCGTTTGTTGTATGGGAACAAGCTGGACAGCTGCCCTTCCACCTGCTCCTGCCAGAAAAGTGTGCTGCACCCCGGGAATCTTGAGACAGCATTCAGACACCTTGCCCATGTGCAGAGACCTCCTGGCCCCTGCACAGCCCCAGAAAACAGAGCAAAATAAAACTCTGTTAACATGGCACAGAGGGGAGAGCTGGTGAAGCCTGGGCAGCTTTGGAGGGGCAGAGTCTGGCCGTGGAAGCAATGGAGCTGCTAGGATGAGGCTGAACCTCAACAGCACAGGTCAGTCTGCACCAGTCCTTCCATAATCCCCAGGCTGAACTGTCCAAGCCATGAATGAAACCCCCCAAATAATTAAACATCATCTTCTTCAGCAGCCACTAGCAGGAAAATAAATAAGACATCCCAACAGAGGAAGATAATTTCATGTTTACGCTTCCAAGGGAAAAGGGAATTTGAAACAAACAAAACATCTTTTTTTTTTTCCTGCAGAAAGAGGAAATGCCTGTCAAAGCAGGACCATAGCGACACTGAGGACTCTGTGCAAAATTCTTCTGTTTGCTTCTGCATTTGATTAGCTGCCTGCATTATGTGTTTTAATTTCCTGCCATTGAAGCACATTGCTGTCATGGTGATAGATGCTATAGAAATGAGTAAAATAAATAAATAAAAGTTCAGAACACTTTTGACCAAGTCTGCACTAATTAGTGCATAAGACAAACAGACAAATGTTTTCTGGGATTTGTGTCAACCGTATCCAGATTCCTCCCCTGCTTCTCAGATATCAGCAAAACCCTTTCTAGAAATGGAAATAAAGAAAGGCAGCAGATGGTGCTGGGAACACTTGGAGTAAGATGTCTCCATTCAGACCCAGATATTAGTGGCAAACCATGGAGTTAACAAACATTGTGGAGCAGTGAATATTTAATGTATGGTGGTAGAAGAGTGAGGAAGGCAATATTGCAAAATGACTGGTAAAGGCTAACCAGAAACCATTCAGAATTTGTGTGGGTGGGATGCTACCTCTGATGGCAAAAGCTGATTTAGCAGGAATAGATGGAAGTGGGAGGGGAAGGAGAAGGATGTTATCCCTGGGCAGAAACTGGGAGAATGGAGATTAATCTTGTTAACATCGTTTATAACACCAAAATAAATGGTGTGGTACTGTTCATCTCTACTGGACTTTATAAAATAAACCAAAATATTAATAATTGTAACTAGCATAGGGTTCAACCAAAAGCATCCTAAAAGTATTACAGGCATAAAACTGTCTGTACTTTCAAAGTGAGGAAAGGATTTCTATGATTGACAGCAGGAAAGAAATACATAAAAATAAGTCCTTTCCAAAACCAAAGAGGAGTTATTATTTCTTGCAGAGCTTCTACCACAAGCCATCATCATCCCCTCCTGGCTGCCTTTCCTGTAGAGATTCAAAGGTACAACACATATCCTCAAGCCATGTAATATCACTGCTATTGCACTGTCTATGCAGTTCTGATCAAATTTTCTTTGATCAGAAAATTAATCTTAGTTGGAAATAGGAAACCAAAGGGATATTTACTGGACGCAGTCTATATTAAATTAGCAGATGTTTGGTACTTTTTTCCAGGGTACCATCATTTCTCAGACAAATACAATCTCAGTTTGGGCTATAAGTGTAAATTCTAATCTCAGTAATAACATCTGCCATCATATTGCACTGTCACCTGCATATACTTTGCAATGCAAATTGCCCAAAACACATCCTTCCTTTCAGCCCATACTACTAAATGGAGGTGAAATCCCACAGCTTGCATTTCTGGCCTTGCACAATCTAACCTGTACACTTTGACCTCAAAGGCCACTGTAATAACTGAATCTCTGCTATTAAAAAATCCTTGCTAGGAATTATATCTTTACAGAACATGGAAGTTTTATCAGTGCTGCTTTTGTTACAATCTGGAAGGAGTTGCTAACTAGTCATTGTTTGCTGCATTTTTAAAATTTTTTTTGTTTGAATGGCTGTAGTCTTTACAGGGAGGTGTGCAGGGCTAACAAAGGAGCAAGTGCACTGCTGACATAGTTATGCAATAAGGGCTGTAAGTGAAGAAGCACAGAGCAAAATCTTGGGATTCAAGGGACCCTGTAATACCCAATCATTCAGGGATGGACCAACCTCTGGGAACCTGCTGGTCAGCACTGGTAACTGTGGTATCATTATCCCAGATCTCACACATGTTCTGCTAATTCACCTCTCCTTGACAGAGTGTTTTTGTCTCAGCCAAATCAGAAGAATTATGCCCCAAAACTTAGGCAGATGTCACCAGATGACTTAACAAAAGCAGTCACCAGTTATGCAAGGACCAGCACCTTCCACAGCTATCCCCAGCTGATGACTTACGATGCTTTGGCTGCAGGAGGAATGAAGCCTCAGCCACAAAAATCCCATCTGCTGTGTCAGAAAACTGCAGTGCCTCGACGTGGCCATCACCAGCTGCTGGTCACTGCCATCAGCAGCCACAGCCCACACTTTGACCAGGGGGAGTTCCAGATTTGCTGCATCATCTCATTGTGTTTCGGACACATCTCCTCCTTGCCACAGGTAGCGCAGTAGCCCAGGAGGGCAGGGGTGGCTATGAGAGCAGCAAGGAACAGCTGAGCAAAGCAAAAAGCGACAGCTAGAGCCTCTGTGGAAAGACAGTGGAAAGCTGTAGGGAACAGGGGGAAGGTGTAGGACACAGCATGCAGGCTGGCACAGCCTTCAGCCACTTCGTACAGAGACAGCCCCACCTGCAGCAAGCTCAGACTGAAAGCCAGCCGTGCTCCAAAGCACCTAGGGAACAAATTGGGCTGCTGTGGGGAAAAATGCATCCACTGCAGATGCATCGCTATGAAGATAGCCCAACCTGCTGACTGGACAGCCTGCACGGATCTCACTAACGCAGCAGGCTGAGCAACAAAGGTGCCAATTTGCTTGAGCACAGCACATGCACACCGGGACTGGCAGAGAAAACATGCATGAGTGGGACAAGTTGAGTCCATCACTGCCTCCAACATAAAGTTCAGGAGGGAGAAGTTTAATGCTCTCCAGGAGGTTACTGAATATGCAATTTGGATTGCTGATCAACATGCCTTTTCCAGCAGACTGAAGTGTTTGCTGTGAGGGGAAGGGGGTGCCTGCTGCTGTGTAATGGAGACCCCAGCAGTGCCATGGTCAAAGCGGCAAAGGAGCACCTTGTTTGAGGTGGCTTCCAGTGTGAGGTCCATGTCAGCCCAGCTGCCTGGCTGAGAGCAGAGGGTGTGTGGCCAGGTGAGGAGCAGTCTGTTGGGCAGCAGGAAGCATCTTGATAGCCAGCTGTTTGCTCCCAGCATTGTTCAGAGCAAGTTCTGAGCTTCATCCAATTCTACTTTAGGGCAGAGCACCAGCCTAATACAGGGCTAAGCCCCATATGTGTGACCTCAGTGATGGGACTGGGAGCCCTGCAGGGAGAAAAGTGTCTTCATGACACCTGGACACCTTGCCTGTGTAGCTAACTGTGCTGGCAGGCTGCAAGGAGACCTTACAACTAGATGGTAACCCTGCTTTTTTTGCAATGCAAAGGGACGGGGCGGCCACGTTGCTATCCTGCAAGCATCACCCTGCAAACCCAGCTTCTGCATGTCCTCATATGCATTTCCTCCCTGTTTTTGGTACAGATGCAGATGTTTTTGGGGAGTTTTCTTCAAGGCCACATATATCATTCATCCTGTAAATGATTGCAGTGGCACCAGCTCCTGTCCTTGACTGTGCTTCTTTGTCAAGCACAGCAGCGATAGCAATCACTTCAGGTTTTGCAAACCTGCAGATCACTGTTGCCAATCTTCGTATAAACAAGAACTAATTAATCTTCACCACATCTTTGTGAAGGTAAGTATTATCATTTATTATCTTTCCTGTTTTACAAATACAAACTGAGGTGGCAAAAGAAAAAAATTATTTGCTGATGGCCAGGCAAAGACAAACACATCCTGGGCAGTAAATATAGTATTGCTCAGTGAAAGAAGGCAGACTGTGAGATTCCCGGTTTTTACCTTAATGCAGATAATGAAGAATAACCATCCTAATAAACAGCAGTTCTTTGAAATGGAGGCTTTGTGCTCTGAGAATAAGTAGAACAGCAGCCAGAATATTTTACTAATTTTATTGCAAAAGAAATACAAAGATGAAGGGCCCAAATTTTGAAACAGAGCAGCAGCTGCACACATTTGGTTTTAGTTTTTAAAAAGAGCACATTTCCCATTTAGGCTTCAAAGTGGCTGCTCTGTCAAAAGGCCCACTGACATATTGAACCTCTTGACATTTTGATTTTTAATTTACTCTGAAATATTGCAGAGGGATCAGTTAAGTGCTGAACTTCATTTTTCTTTTAGTCTGCTGCAGTCAGATGGAGTGGAGCTGTATCTTTAAAATCTTGCCCCATTTTGCCTGTAGTAGGGACATGGAAAATTGGCTTTCTGTGTGTGGAAAGGCAAGAAAGGATGTAGAAAGCTTGCTGAAAAGAACTGAAAATTGCCTGTTTCACTGTAGCATTGTCTCAGTAAGATGCTCCTTGTCTGTGGAAATAGTAGTTGTTTCCTACCTTCTTATTCTGTATTTCAGCAATTACACTGGCCATTTTAAGAAACTAGTTATAAATGAGGATTATTTTCATGTCTGGTCAAATGTTGAATAATGATTTAGTATTCCTGTGCCACATCCTTGCAAAGCACTTCAAACTGATTTGAGTACATGAGCCTGATCTTTTCAAAAATCTTAACTGAGAAAGAAGTAGCTGAAATTATCCTGAAAAAAGCACTCAGGTGGCTCATCATTTCTTAACTGTACGAGGTGAGAAGGGGAAAGGCATGACAGTGGTAAAAAAAAGGAAGGGAATAATTTCTTGGGAACAAGCTCAAGATGCATCCAAAGGGAAATCCCTTAGGACCTCCAAGGAGGTAAACAACTATCATTAAACTATCCTGCCACTCTTTGTCTCCCTTACCTTCTTTTTTTACTTTCTTTTTTTCTTGTGGAGAATCCTCACACGGTGTAGTGCCCTGAATTTATTAATTCTTAATATCTTTTGATAGATAACTTTTCTATATTTTTTTTCTCTGAGTTTTGGGCACCATTGCTGGCATTCTAAAGTTTTCTCCTATTAAACAATACATTTAAAGACTAGTCTGAGGAAGCTGCCCCCCTTCTTGATGGGCATAGCACCTGGGGAACCAGCACAAAGACAGATTCAGGCAACAGCAAAGCCAGAATAAAAATGGGTAAAAGGGAGACCTTCCTCCTATGCTGGTCACATAGAAATGCCCCAAATAAAGACTTGTTCTGGTGCCTAAAATTAGGAGACATGAGCATCAAAAGGCAGAGTACTGTCTGTGATGGGCAGGTTTCCCCAAGCTGCCATGTTTTGTTGTAGCCCAATCCAAGAGGGATCAGTGCGGCCTTTGCCATTGCTGCTGATTGGGTATAGAAAGAGCCACTTGTCTTTACTTGTCCAAGAGGGGAGCCTAATCATTGAGAAAATTGCTCTCTGGTGAGTAAGCCAGAGGCAAAGCAAGACACAATGTGTGGTACTTGCAGTCACCTGGTCTTTTATTATTTAATGTGGGAGGGGAGGAAGTTTGTGTGGTTATGTGTTTCTGTGGCACACAAGATGGTACCATGCTGAGGAATGCTGCTGCCCAAGGGAAGAGGGCGTGGAAGTGTCTGAGGATGTCAGCTATTGGGATGAAGATTTGGAAAGCTCATAAGGTTCAAGGCAAAGATGATAGAAAGCATAGACCTTCAAATGGGCTGGGCATCTCTTCAGCTGCTTCTAAAGAAATTTGTCAGACCAGTGGAAGGGGTGACTGACTAAATGCCAGGCAATTTAGCATTCAAAGATCAGAAAGGACAACTGTGCACGTACCAGCAAGATGGATGCAGCACAATCTGGATGCGGTGGTCTGGGGCAGGGAGCCGACATCTGCCAAGGCACAAGATGAGAAGGAAAACCTGAAGGGCTCAAGGCAGGGTAGTGACACTTTGCCCTCCTTGGATAGCAAAGAGGGGATCTGGGCACTGCTCACCATTTGGTGATGTCTGCCATGTGGGGAACACTGTGCAGTTTACAGAGACAAAAGTTATTGGGTGAAATGGAGGTGTTTTATTGTTCCTGAAAGAAGTCCTTAAGCACATTAATTAAAATAGAGCTCTGTTTATTCAAAAGTATGTGAAAGGCAGGGGTAGGTGGTTTGGAGCCTGACTGCCACTGGGGAGTGCATGATGAAGGCTTGCCCAGGACAAGCCATCAGCCTTGGCAATGAATTTCAGGGAGGCTCTCTTGCAGAGAGAAACCCACCAGCTCCCAAGGAAAGGTTCTGCCCTGGGGTTCTGCACTTTTATTTTCGTTCTCTCTGTTTAATTACAGGATGAGAGCATCAAAAAGGCACAGCTGAAGAAGCAGAGGAGCTTTCCTGGTTTTCTTTCCATTTGTTTAGTTACACAGGTGCCAGTTTTGCAAGCAGAACATCTTATTGAAGTTTCAGACAGATTTGTATTGATTTGAAGTCAGAACATTGTCCAACTAAGTGAACCTGCAATAAACTAATTTTATGCCAAGTTAAGCCTGTACAAAAACATCTTGCAGTGGTTAAAATGAATTGGCATTTAAACAAAGTAAACATAATTTGATAAAACTTCAGTGAAAAGATGAGACTACTCATATTGTGACCCTGCAAGAGCATTTGAGAGAGTTATTTGTATAATTCCTGTTGTACAGAAAAAAAGCCTGGATTTGAATCTATAGAGCAACATCAAATAGAAGGAATTTTATGAATGTATTTTTTAAAAACATCCTGATTACAATTTATAGATCTAGTTCTAATTCTTTGACCAAATTTCTATTGTAGTATAATTCACTATTCAAAAAGAGTAAGGTGGTAGACAGTGTCTAAAGCCAAGACAAAACTACAAGATGGCATGTAAAATAACTGTAATTAAACAAATGTAGCAATTAAACATGAATGATTCTTTATTAGGCTGAATGAGGATGCCAAACAAGACTCCACAGGTGGCAAGTTTATTCCCCCATGCTCGTTGGTATTTTCATTAGCAGCTCGTGGCATAGTCAGGCATACAAATCTGTCCGTGTTTTTAAGAGCAAGCCCCTGTTTAGGTATCCTTCAAACCACGGAGGATATGCAAATATCAAGGAGGACAGGATTAAAGTATAATAATGGTGTTTAGGAGATAAATTGAAGAAATATGCTGAGAGTCAAAAAAGTCCATTTTCTGCACAGGGAATAATGAAATGCAGCACTGTAGTGTGGCAATAGAAAATTCTGGGAAGAGTGTTGTTTTGCTGTGGTATCCAGAGGTCACCAGTAAACCCCTGAGAGAGGTGCCAACAGCACTGCTCTTTGACAGAGACAACATCCAGGCAGCCAAGATGGGCTTTGCTGGGCGCTACGGCCACGACTGGGTGGCAGTGCTTTGTGAAGCATGGGAAATCTCCTTGCAGGCGGTGCTTTTTCAGAGCCAACTTCCCTGTCCGCAGCCACAGGCAGAAAGTTGTGTCATGCCTTGCAGCCCTGCCACCCTGGAGACATGCCAGAGAGGCACTGGCACAGCTGCTAGATTTGGCTGGGCTGGCATCCAACGTGGCCAGCATCGCCCTTGCAGGACCAGGGCCACCAACTCCTGGAGCCACCTGATGCCTTGAACCTCTTTGGGGCAGGGTTTTTCCTGGATTGCAATACTTTCCCCAATGCTCTCCAAAGCCTGAAGGCAGGGGTTGGGCTCTGTCTGCAAAGCAGTCTGTGTCTAGCAGGAACTCATAAATATCACTCCTGGCTGAACACCCAGCCAGTCAAACCCTACATGAACCTGCACGTGGGACAAGCTGCCAGCTGGACAGGGTGCCCCAGCAATAAAATGGTTAATAGCAGAGTGGTGGGAAAACCAGGTGAGATGGTAATGCTAATTATGCTGCTCTCCTTCCACAACAGAGGCAATGGTACACAGCAATAGAGCACTGCCTTTGCTGTGGGGAACGTTTTCTTTCAAAAGAATAATCTAAGAGAGCTCACAGGAGAGTAACAGTGGTGATAAAGGATTTGGAAAATAAGACCTGTGAGAGAAAGGCATGGTCAGGATGCAGAAGAGAGGGCTGAGGGGACATGTAACTGTCTACAAGCATGTTAAAGGGCATTATAAAGGAGACTGGGACCAATTCTCATTAATCAGAGAGGACAGAATGGTAAGGAATGGATTTTAAGTCCAGTAGGCAAAAATTAGATCAAATATTAAGGAAGACTGAGCAAGATCAAGCAGGTCATGGAGCAATCAGCCAAAGAAGCACAGACAGTGGCCACCACTGTAGAAATGCCAGGAGTGACCAGGCCCCCACAGGCAGTGGGGAAACCATCCAAGCAATCCTCTGGTAGTCAGGCTGGAGACTATGGCCAACCCACTGGGGATCTCCTCTCTCCTGCAAGGTTCATGAGTATAACAAGGCACCCCAGAAAGAACAGGCTACATGGCAGGGCTAGAAACCATTCAGGTCTGAGCATCTCAGTGACGGGACAGAGTTTTTGTTGCAGCAGGGTCAGTATTGATGGATATTGCCAAGCCCTCTGTCCTTGGTTCCCAACTGCATTTTCTCACCAGGTATGGAAAGTGACAGCCTTGCAGCTGGTCCCCCTCATGCCTGGCTGTGACGTGCACTTGTGGACCACTGCAAGCCTCAGGCAGTTTCTGGTCTTTCTGTCCAGTCCTCAGATGACACACAGAAATAATATGACTGCTATAAATCCCAAATTACTCTCTGAGGGTGTTCATGGACATTTTGGACAAGGCTTGACCTGCACCAGCTGCAGGCAACAGGGAAGTGGCCTTGGGGCTGCAAACCAGGTAGATCAGAAAAAATCTGACTCCTCTGGAGCCAACACACAACACAGCAGGTTTCATCTTGACTGTATGCAACCAATGCAGTGGTGTTCAGTGAATACTCCCTGCTTATTGAAGTAAGTTATCACAAGATGCAATTTGCTTCACTGGAAAATAAACTCCATCTTTTACCTTTTCTATATTCCTGCTACCGTATAGAACAGGAACTTCACAAAGGAAGAAGCTCCTCTCGCCTTCAACCAGAGCTGGGGGTCAGGTCACATGTGGTGCTTTTGTCCTTCTCAGTGCCACATGTGTGTGAGGTCCTCTGCAAACAGGTCCTCTGCAGTCAATTGATCAACACTAGCAGATATGTCCACCAGTGCAGTTTTTGTTTCATATTCCAGGGAAAAGGTGGAATGACTTTACTTTTACTAATTCAGAGACCAATTTTGAATTCACTTTTAAAACCCTGCAGTGTTAACTGAAATCTAGGCTTTATAAAGCAGAAATAATAAATTTAAAAAAAAATAATAGTAACAATAACTAAACTAAAAAAGCACATTACACTACTTTTATCAGTGTGCACAGGCAGTACTCTCAACTTTTGTGTGATGGATGAGGCTTGGGCTTGAATTGAACCTTGCTGAAGTCAATATGTGTCTTCTTTGACTTCTCTGGACTTTGGATGAAGGTGCAGTTTTCCACAGGCACATGGAGCCTGGCTGGCAGGGAGAGCAGTGGGGGTGGGGTTTGTATGCAGACAGGAAGTCCTAGAGCTGGGGCCATGCAGTCTGCTAAAAACCGGTTAATGCACTTGGGAGATGGAGAGAAAGGAATTTGGCTTCTGGTTTGGCACCACCAGGTGCCAGCCCACAATGAGACAGAGAGTGAGTGCCAGGTGAGCATCTAAATTCAGTTTTATTGCTACCCCCATGCTATCAAGCATCATGACTCAAACTTAAATCAGTGGAATTGTTTAAAACCCGGGAAATACTGTAATAATAAAATATGCTTTCTTTCCATGACCTTTTTATTTCTGAACTTCCGTGAGTAACTGATGTCACAATTTGAAGAATTTACTTTTCCTTTCAAAGAAAGTAATGTTTATTTACTTAAGGAAGATGTGAAATTCTCTGGCTTCCAGGAGCTGGGGTTTAAATGAACACTAGAGATATGAGCCTATGGAAAAACTGCAAGAGTCGATCAAACTGCAGCTTCACAAAAGAACAGTTTGTTCTGCTTCCAATATGACAATATTTACCTGCCGTGGTAAGAAATCCAAAAGTCAGGCTTTCCTTTGCATTTCTGCCCAAATCTGTATTTACAAAGCTTGCTTTTGTGATATCTTCTCCAGCATCTAAATCAGTGAGCTCTCTCACACCAGTGATGATATTTCCCCAGAAGATGGATTAATTTTTTTTTCATTGATCTGGGACTTGAAACAGCTTTGGGGAGGGAGACAGATAGGAAACAAGAGGGGATTTAAGCCTTTTGCCTCACCTTAAAAAAACCCCCATGCAGCACTGCTGTCCCTGGAGTGGGCCCACATTATTACTACAGCCACAGCCACATCATCAGAGCTACAGCTCTCGGAGTTGTAGATCATCAGTCTGCTGTCACAGCCATGATGTATGATGGAAAAAGCCATCCATCTGCAAATGCCGAGCACAAAGAGCTGTGGCTGCAAGGATGCAGCGTGGCATGGGCAACACATAGAGCAGCAAGCGTTTTCTGAATAAAAAGGATATAAACGCGGTAAATTGAGAGTCATCGGAAGGAAAGGGGAAGACATGCAAAGCCTCTCACCCGCAGGTCTCCAAAATTGCTAGTATGTTCTCAAATCCAGAAATGACACCTATGAATCCAGCTAATGCTTCTTTCATACGCACACATCTTTCTCTTAAAGCTTACTTTTTTTTCCTCTTCCAGTGTAAAACCTCAATCATATTTACTCCTGCTTTAGGATCTTTACAGACAAAAGACATTTAAGGCTGTGAAATCTTGGGAGAAGGTAAAATGACATGGTGGATCAATCAGCTGACGCTTCTTCCCTGCACAGCAGGAGACTCCAGCAAACCTCTTGTATTTTGTGTGGAGACTCAGCTCTGACTGAATTTTTCTTTTGGCACGATAAGAGAAGAAAGATATTTAAATTTTAAAAAGAGGAAGTGAGAGAGACGGAGAGAGCATAAGCTTATGCATGACTGCAGGTTTCCCAACTAAAAGGAGCTGTTGGTTGTCCAGGAGAGAAGCCATTTCTTGTGTTTCTCTGCTGCACAATACTCCAAGTGTGGGTGCAGAGAAGGTTTGCAGCTAAATAAAATTAAATAAAAATAATTTAAAAAAAATTACCATCTATTGGCCACAGAGACAGAGATGTGGATGGATCCTGGGATGATGATCATCCAAAATGGTTCTCCTGAGTTTTTACACCTGTCACTGGTGCCAAGTAAAGCCAATGCTTTATTAAAGCAGACATTCAGGGAAGAGTTTTGTTTTTTCCCTCTCTGTGCAAAAACTGCCTCATCTAAAAGTCAGAAGTCACAAAGAAATGGGTGTCACTGCAAAGGCATATGGGAGCAAGCAGTTCAGCTACTGTGCCTTGCACAGGGGGGACAGTCATTCACTTTCAAACAGCTACAATACAGTTTTCAAAGCATTTGCCTCTGTGTAACGTAATACACTTGAAATACCACATTCTTGCTCACTAATAGTAAATTATGGCATATATATTGAGCTCTTCTTGAGAATGTAAGTCTAAAGGCCTTTGACAACCCCATCCTCTGTTTCTGGGGAACGTGGTAGGGTACCATAATACTAAAAAAGCATTTCTTTCCTCACATTTCACATACTTTTCAATATCTTATTTTTGTTTAGGAAAAATTACTAATTCCTAAGTTGCCACTAAATTATTGCCATTACAATTTTTTAATCTGTTCATGTCAATTTGCCAAGAAAACAGTTCCATTTATTTTCGTTAAGTACTGGGGTTTTTTTAAAATTTTTTTAATTCATGCTTTTCCCTCAATAAATATTGAGGGAAATCACAAAATTGAGGCAGTCATATATTTTTATTGCTAAGAGTTTATTTAAGGAAATTAGACCTTTTTGTTGGCCAAATCGTCACTTGTGACAGCTATTAATTTCTTCATAACTGCAAAACATATTTTGTAAAGCCACAATGCTTCTAAATCAACATACTCATCCCTTGAACTTTCCTAAGCAGATGATGAGCTTTGCTGAAGATGGCAGTAATTTGGCTATTCCTCAAAATGGCAATGAATTTTCAGAACTTGGCCTCACAGCGGTGAGCTGCCTGTTGAAGAATGGTGGAGAGAAAAGGGACTTGCAGAACAACCAAGGAGGCATCCCGGGAGGGCAGCCCAGACAGATGATGCTGGAGATTCTGTCTGCAAAGTACCAAAGCAATTTTGGCAGCACAGCAAAGCCTTTCCAGCCCTACACCAACTAACCCATTTCCTTTGGGAATGCCTGGCATAGAAAAAGCGTAGGAGGGTATGAAAGAAAACTGGTGACTGAAGTGATATCAGATCTAAAAATCATTTTTCAGAGGTCTGCTAATGAATGCACTGGTATTGTCTAAAATAAAGAAAACATCCACAGCAAAGCAGGCAGCACACTTGGCAGGGGCGGGATCCCAGGACAGCTGAGGGCGTGCGACTGTGTGTGGCCACAGCTCAAGAGGGCTTTTCAGTTTTTCCGCTTGAAACTCTGCCCCATTTTGGTTTGTTTTCTTTCTTAAGCTACTTTATTCGGTGCCAGCTCCTGAAAAGAAATGTGTGGGAGAAAAGCTCTCAAGGAAAGATTTATTTTTAGTTTAAGTAGCTAGGCCAGCAGTTTACAAAGCCAACAAAAGCCCAGGTTGCGCTCTCCAGGACACTCAAACCACCACGGGCAGAGTTTCCTCATTTAATTCAGGAACTGAGTTTTGGCTTGAACACTTCCCCTGTTTATCCGTATCCAAGTATGGGATTTCTCTAGTGATGCCTGAGGGGACGGGTCCCCTTTCTGACAGGCAACGGGAAGGAGAGGACGAAGCTGCCAAAGTCATTTTTGCCAGTCAAATTACAATGGACAGCTTATATGCCGCCATCCCAACCCCTATGGCAAAACCTACAAAGTGCCCTCATTCCTGCCTCCTCAGCCCCATGTGAGGTGCTCCCGCTCCACTGGGACTGCTGAACTCAGACCTCAGTCAGCAGGTGTTGCCCTCATTTACAGAACCTTGGGAAGGGCTGATAATTAGGAGGACAATTCCAGAACAGGTTACCACCCTTGACAGCAGCATGGGAAAAACAGGTAACTGGCTCACATGCAAAAAACCAACCAAAAGCAATTTAATATACAAGGATTAGAAAAGAATGAAAAAACCAAAAAGTAGTATTTAAAAAGGATAATGATTTTAATAAACACTCACCTTACATAGATGCATAGGTAATTAAATATCAGAGGTAAATCTTGCTAATTATCTAGGAGTTGAACTTCCCATTTATATCTTCATTTACAAGATTTATGTAGCTTAAATGGTGCCCACCTCTACACTTGAGTTTTGTGATCTTAAGGCTTGAGCAACTATAATTAAAAAGCCTTTTTGGAGTGAGCGTAGCACTGTACAGTGTAATGTGACATTCAGAATATATCAGCGTCACTTTACACAGGAGTTCTGATTATTTTCACATGTGTGCTTCAGCCTGTCATTTATTATCCCCAGTGAAGCTCATCCACTTCAAACCCTGGTGTCTCACCTAGTTCATGCAGTTTTCCCCATTCCTATAAACCTCTGTCATTTTAATCACGTGTTTTATGTGTTTAATTCTTAAGGTAAAGACCTACTTTTACTTGCACACTAATGATTTTACTAGCCTATTGCATAATGCAAACAGTCCTAAAATAGGGCAGCTAATCAACACGAACATGAGACATGAAGATTGAGACAGTATCATCCATTCACACAGCAATATATGTCTGCAACAGAAGAGATCTTTATTTTTCTGTTAAATAGGATGCCAGCAGGAACTGAGACTGCTCTTTGATTCAGTGATAATGAGTGAACGTTGCACCAATGAAATTTACATTTTGCCAGTGATATGAAAAGCACAAAATTATTCTTCTTAGTTCAGATTTAGGCTCCCCAAATACACAGTGATTTTCTGAAGTCTGAGTGCTCTGAAGCTCCTATTTTCGTGAATGAAAATTTTGGCAATCTAGTAAAAGATTGCATCCAACATGAAAGGTAAAAGTAGGGCAGGTGACTACCCATCAACATTCTTCCTGGAGGATCTTCTTCTCTGAAACACATTAACCCATCTTCCTCTTCCTGTTCCCCTGCTGCAAGTGAAATCAAATTTTCATCAGTTTTTGCCATATCTGCTTCATCTGGAAACTTTCTGAAAATATATTAGAAAACCTGTATAAGGCTCCATACTGAAGCAGAAGCACATTTCTCTCTGCTGACACCTACAATGTCAAACTATTATCCAGGCATCCTGCTGGCTGATGCTGCAGGAGAAAGCTGAACTTTGACTTCAGGGTAGGCAATGAAAGGTAATTTGGTTGGTGTATCACATTTCACATCTCAGGCAGGAAGAAGGCTGCAGGTCTTATATAAAGCAGACCTGTGAGGCCACGTACAATGGCTGTGGTGGTTCAGGCAGGGACTGTGAGGCACCAGCAGTCCCACAAGGCTGGAAGTCACCTGGAGGTGATGGCTTCCTGCCCTACTGTGAAGGAGCACAAAGGGCAAGTGCCATGTTGCCACCCAGCACATTGCACTGCTCAGGTGGACATGGTGCATGCGAGCTAAAAAAAATGAGTTTATAGAAGTGTTTGTGTGTGTGTGTGTGTGTGTGTTTCTATATATGTACAGGTCCTGACACATCAGGTTAGAACTGAAACAAGTTTACAAGTACCTAACAAGATGTAGGTTTTTTTATTGGCTGGTTTGGTAGCATGGACAGTAGGGGTATTTCTGATTTTTTCTGATAGTATTTCTGGTCTAAGCATGACTGACCAGAGCCTAAAGGCCATTCCCTGGGCATTTCAATGATTGTGTGTTCTATCCTGAATACAAACACTAACATTTTATTTCTGTTAATTTGGGTAGTACCAACCCAGAGTTTCATGTTTTCTGCAAAATTAACAATACCGTCTATAACCACGTGGAAAAGTTAGTATCCTGAAGATGGAAACAACAACAACTATAGCTGCTGGTATCCTGTAATCAAGATAAAATACTCCTCCCTGGCAACAGATGTCCTGCATAATCCCTGGGTGCTTTCAGGATGCTACTAGGAGAGCCCCATATTTGAAAGTCAGTCTTTTGCTCATGGGTGGCTTTTAACAAACTGATGGAGATTTGCCCAGTTCTTGTTAACTACATTCTGTTGTCCAAGATATTACAGGTCAGCTAGTCCATCTGAAGATGTCCTTCCCCAGTCCAGAGGATGGGGAGGAGGTGGCTACTATTTGTTGTGTTGTAGTGATTAACAGGGAAGAACCTGAGCTTCCAACACTACTGACTTCTCAGCCTTGAATTAAAAGAAATTACTGTCCACTTTTTTTTCTCCATAAACAAGGCACTTAAGCTAATTTTGGTATATTTTTCCATCTGTGTTTGATGAGAAAAAGCAGTATCCTCAATCTCCCATTACAAACTATTATTTAACACATTTACAAACAGTGAAAGCAAGCACATCAGTTACCCTTTGCAAGCCAAGTGTGTAACTGCAGAAACAACAAATTACTTTTTAAATTAGTGACTGAAGATAAAGTCCCCTTTTGATTCCTGACAATGGAAATGCAAAGCTACTCCTAAGCCTTGCATAGTTTCTCTACTATGTTACAGAAACTATAACAGAAACTATAGTTTCTCTCTGGTAGGAATGTACTGCTACTTCCTTCAAAAAAGCGTCTTAAACCCTACGTGAGTACCAGCCTAATTCTCCTTCCCTCTCCTTCCACCACACAACTGTTTATATCACTTGTTACATAAACCCCCTGCTTTTGTTAATTTATTATACCGGGACAGCAGAATGTGACAGATGAAAATGATGGAAGCAAGGCTCATTAGGATTCTATGTCCTTTGAGTGGTACGTAAAAAAATGCTGTGTGAAATGTCATGAAAGTAGATTTTGAAGTTTTGACAGATGTGAGAAAAGAAGAAATGTTTGACATTTGTCTTAATGACACTTTAGTACATTTGGAGAGCCTAAGGAAAAAAAAGACAAAACAAAAACAACACCAAATGACGATTCTGGAGGGATGTGAACTGTTTCCAAAACTGATGCTGGGGCTGCAAGCAGGCCCACAGCACATCAGCAGGCCTGGTCCTGGGCACAGGCTGCCAAAAGGGAACTGCAAGTGGGATAAAAGTCAGTGAATATCATAGTCCTTCATGACTTAAGCTTGACCTTTGAGTAAGAGCTGGCTTAGTCTATTCCTCGCCACAATACTGCAGCCCCAAGGTCTCTTTGAACACAATCAGCAGCGCAAACAGAAATATGCAAATATTATAGGAGCGTGAGAGAATGCATTTATGTGTAATTACTAACCCAGCCAAGACAATTATGGTCAGTGCTGTATATAAACAAAACGTTCCTCGGCTAAAATCCAGTTCTACAGAAGTCAGACACTACATTGCCATCAAGCTGAAATTGTCCGAAGGGGTTTGAAATTATGACATTATATGAAAAGAAAGGATGAGTCATGGACATACCATCCATGTTTTTACTCCTGAACTTGGAAGCTGAATCTGCGAATTTGTGAATCTCCTAGATTCACAAATACATGGCTTCAGTGGCTGCACCTTTTGTCCTCTTCATGCTCTAAATGCTCATTTCTCTCTAGTACAGGGAAGGACATTACTGGCAAGAATAATTCTTGACCAAACCAGCTGCATTTCCCCAAACCAGGCTTTCACCACAAGCAAACACTGCTCAACTGCCCTCCAATAAATGATCTTACTGCTTACAGCTTCAAGGCAAAACTGCCTGCTAAGCAGGAAAACCCATGGGGTTCAGTGTTGTGCAAGTCACCACAGATCAGGTGAGTGACACCGTGTATGGAACCATGTCCCAAAACATGCCTGTCCCTACAGCCATGTGGAACAATGAATCCAGAATAAGTGTTTGGTTAATCTATTACCACTTGGGTGCCAGCAGTGGTGCAGCAGGGTTCGCTGTGCATGTAAGGCAAAAATCCAACCCCTCAGTCTTCTCAAAGTAATCAGAATTTGGAAAAATAATTGCATCATAGTATTGCAGCAATGGAAGCAAAATAAATGTCAGCTTCTACCTCAATGGCAAGAAATCCAGGTGGAAAAGGATATAATTTCAATTATGATGAGCTTACCTAGTCTTGTCCCCTTTCCAAGGAGGAGCATGGCACCCTGGAAAAGCAGTAAAGGAGGGGGTCCAGGTGATGCATGACTTTTTTTGCACATGCATAAAATTTTATGCAATCTCAATTTCATGATTCAATATTTATGAAGTCAGAACTTCTGGTGATAAACAATGCAATAGCACACTAGCACATCTATTTGAGTCAGAAATGAGAAATGCTCAATACCTTATCTTCAGGAACTAGTTCTGCTTGGACTATTTGTGGTGGAGAATCAATTTGTTGAATTTAGTCTTTTTGCCTGCTTGTAAATTGTCCTGAAACAGATCACAACTTCCATTAAGACATCCACAGTTCAAAAGTATCTAACAAGCAATGCAAACATATTCCAGACTGAATTGCTGGTAAGCTATCCATTTACTGCTTCAAGTATTTGATATTAAAAATTGAACTGTTTTTTCCTTGGGCCCATAGCTCACCTGGTTTGCCACTTCCCTGACTGGGTAAGCACAGCTTTTTCAGGTACAGATATTTACAAGCAGTAATTGCTAAGATTTTCTTCTCTGTCCTTCACTTGCCTCTATCTGCTCTGCTTTCTAGACTGTGATCTCCAGAGGCAGAATTTCACAGCCTCTCAAAACAAAATACCATCCTCAATTAGGACTATCAGGTCAGCCTGGGATATTGACTAGTGATAGCAGGGGAAAAAAATCCCACAAAGCAACTACCTCCTTTCTGCTTTTGTTTTGCTACAAAGCCAACACCAGGCACACTGATGTGAAGTTTACGTAATTATTGCTGCATCTTTTGAGATCAGTGTATGAATAACCCACATTTTTAGGTTTTTTCTGAATGGAATGTGAGCTGGAGCTAAGTAAGGTGGAAAATATCATGTTGTCATGTGTACTGTTGGATAGAAATGGCCAGCCAACCGGTGGTGTGGCTCTCACTGTGATAGAAACAAAGTCCCAGTGTTTTCCTGCTCAGCTGTCTCTGCAGTGGCTGCCGTGTTAGAGATGGGTCTATCCAAGATACATGGCTGTGATGAAGAGAGCAGCTCAGGCACACTTTGAAGCAAGGACCTCAAATAAGATTCCAAAACCCAAGAGAGGCTAGGGGAAAACTAGGGATATCACCAGTGACAAGCCTCCAGTTACTGCAGTAATCAGTGCAACTGCTCTACCAAAAAATACCCAGCCGAGACACCACATCTGGTAGCCCAGCAATGACTGCAATAACAACATCTTTTGCTATGGGAAGCTGGGAAACAGGGAGGTAGGAATGGTCATGGGTAGTTCCCTAGCCTTGCCTGCCCTTCTACCTGTGCCATCCAGGTGAGCTCATCCACGCCATAGCCCACACATTTGCCCAAACTGTTTTACACCGCAGCTACTGAGCATTACTGTAACTGCTGACAGGAAACAGCTTAAATAATGCACTCCAACAATATCATTTTGATCATCTGTGGACTCAGGAAAAATTTCTATGCTGGCTTACACAGGTTGTGGTTTTATTTGCAGCTCTGTAAGCTTTGGATTATTATTTTGAAAGGAAGGTGACTGCATATAAAGCCAGCTCTGCAAAGCACTGAGAACAGGACAGGCTCTCATTTTGGGAGAGGTATGGCTAAAATGTAGCTGCCACTGGAAGGATCTGGGAAGACATCACACATCCAAAAAGTTCTCTTCCAGTAAGTATTACTAATTTCCTCACAGGTCCTCTGCTGGTGTTTTCAATTGAGATAAAGAAAAGAGAGCCAAGTATCTAGTGTTTAGGGTTTTTCTTTGCACCCTCAACACTTAGATGCATTTTATTAATTTATCATATGCAGATTGGCTATTATTATGCAAGTACTTGCATAGCAGATAAGTAAATCCAGGCCCTGTGAAAAGCAAGCCCTTTCCATTTCAAGAAGTCAGCTATCTGCTAATTTCATTTTACAGTGTGCAGTCTTGACTGGTTACTTTTGCTTTTCACAGCTTTCCTGTTTTACAGAGAACATGTTATGGGGAGGTGTGCCCATTCACAGTCTGCAGCTTTACCCCAGCCTGCAACAGCTCTTTGCAGCCGAAAATGAGAGGGGTTTCTTAGTATTCCTGCAAGAAAAGTCTACGTTCTTGAAAACATCATGAATAGGAAGGCTCTTCCCCCACATAATGTGAGTGATACTGAATTCTGTCCTTCTGTGGGTGCAGTGATGTGAAAAATAGAAAACCTGTACTGCCTGACCCCATGGGTCTGTTTTACATCTGGAGAACCAAATGCAAATAAGACACGTCTGAAAATGGAAGTGTATGTCACTTGGGAGAAAGTAAAAAAAAAACCAAACAAAAATAACCAACTTTTTTCATATTAACGTTTTTACATTTTTAAATAAATTATTCAGTGGGTTCATGGAAAACAAAGAATGGCCATGTTAAGGGCCAGACTCTCTCTGCTCCTTGATGAGATGTGCAGGACAGGGGAACACAAAGCAGGATGCAGGGCACCTGCATTCCCCTGGGGAGAACGAGGGCATGAATACGCTGCTGGCGCTGGCCAGGTGCCCAGTGCTCTGCAAAGAAGTTTTGACTTGCTGTGGATGACAGGAGAAGGATTTTCCAGCAGACACTGGATACAACTTTGGGAAAGCTCAGCAGTTCCTGCTGACTTTCTGTCCATCTCTGAAGAGCCAAGCTGAGACACGCATAGCATGGGCACATTAGTACCATCCTTCTTCAGAGCAACCTGTTTCCCACAGGGCCCTGCAAGGTCCTCTCACCGTGTTAGGGGTGGAAGAAACAGCAGCTGCTCCAGCATTTGGTGTATGCCGTGGTTTAATCAGACTCTGCCTCCAAATATTAATGGCATAAAGAGACTTATGGACCATGAAGTACTTCAAGAGGTCATCCAGCCCATTTCCTTGATTTAAGGCTGGATTAGTTACAGTATATCACTGCTGCCAAAGCTAGATCTAATCTGCTCTTCAAGATCTTCAGCAATGGAGATTTGACAGCCTCTGAAGGCTGCTGCCTCACCATCATTACCATTACAAAGTCTCCCCTTGACGCCTAACTCGATTCTTCCTGGCAGCGATTGAAGACCGATGCTCCTCTCCTAGCCACCAGAGACAAGGAGATTATTCCCAGCTACCTTGCAGTGGCCTTTCATCTCTGCAGAGATTGGCTTCACACCTCCTCTCAGTCCTCACCTCTCTGGGCTAAACACAAATTCAGTCCTTCCTTGGTGGCACATTTCCTTCTCACCTTACTCCATAAAATTGTGTGCAAGCAGACAAGATCAGTACAGTTGCAGGAACTGGGGAGAAGGCTTGTGCCTAAGTGAAACTGCCCAAGGAAACTGTGATGTGCTATCTGGCATTTACACAGAAAGTTGTGCAACAGTTTACTGAGCAATCAGTAAACACGGTTTTTAACCATGGCAACCTCTGTACCACATATCCCACATTTGTAGACAGCTGCTTCAAATAAATAGGCAACAGACCTGAAAAAGCATCACACCACTGCCTTTATTATTAGCCCATTGTCTTGTATCGTGTGTAAATAGGGACCTTAAAAAGCACTTTTTGAGGAAAGAAACATGAATCTTTTTCATCCCAGATAAAAAAGGGAACTGTACAGAGACCAGTCTAGGAAAGGTATTGCAAAAATTGCTTTCTTTCTGAAAAAGAGTAGGCCAGTTATCTAGAAAATATGTCTATCAATCCAAATGTAGAGAAAGAACAAAAAGTGACTGATGTGACAGAGGATGCCAGGTGCCACCTGCTGTTACAACCTGCTTTTGCTATTATTATGTGTCACACACATGTGCCAACACTGATGATAAATATAACCTGCGTATGCTGCTTGAATATCCAGGTCCTCATTTTGGGTAGATGACCTCTGGATCTGGATATTGCTTCAACCCACATCCAGGAGTGTCTGTAAACTGGTGACTCAGTCATGTGAATCTCAAACTCAAAGTGCTACACTTACAATCAGTAGGAGGGCAGGTATTAGTGGACACCAAATGGAGACAGTAGCTCCAAAATCCATATTGAAGCCCATTTATGAATACCCATTTAAATACACCATCTGTGAGAGCATCTCATGCATGCTGTTTGGTTCCAAGTCCTGCCATTTGTTACAGCTGCCTGTCTTCAAACCTGCTGCCCAGAAGCTCGCCTTTCCATAGCTGGAAACATCAGTTGGTGGGGGTGACAAGGACCACTCTACCTGTGGCAGTGTCTGCCCTCAAGCGACAGAATGCTGCCCTCCTCCAAATTTTAAGTATCCATGCCTTCACCCTTAAGGTTTACCTATCCCTGGATTGGCAGCGTGTCTCAGCAGAGCCATCTAAGTACGGAGCATCTTTAAGGATGGTTTCTGAGCTTGTGTTAGTGTCATTAAAAAGCCAAGCCAGTGCTGCTGTATTTTCTGTGTTGTGGTTCAGGGTTAGCCTCCACAGACCGGTGGTTTGCTAGTCACAAAGCCCTTCTTCACTATCTGTCTGCACCAACATAACAGAAGGAGCACAAAAAAGATGGGATGGGAGGTTGTTTTTCCAAAAAGATTCTTTCTGGAAATACAGTAGTGATAAGGTAGGGCAGGACTCATGCTCCTTACTGGCCTTGGAGAGCCTTGGCTGCTGATGGCAGGCTGTGCTCAACCAAAATGCAGTCACTGATAATGGCAGGAAGGCAACTGCAAATGACATAAAAAACTGCATTTTTCTTGAGATTAAGGTTCTCAAAATCCATCATAAAAAGCCCTTAAAATTCATGGCTTTTTAGAAAGATTTAGGGTTTTTCATAATTAAGAAAGCTTTCAGTAGCAATATACACAAAATCAATGGACACACTTCATTAATTCAGATGAAACATGAACTATTCAGTACACTCTTGCAAAATGCCAGATTACCTTCATGAGAAACAAAGTAGATTCTGCCCCCAAAATTACAGGATTTCAATTTGCAGCCAGTTAGTTGGGAAACGTGCAACCAGTTAGTTGGGAAATTTGTGGCTTTCTCTACAGCTCAGCCCAAACAACACAAGAAACCACAAAAGCTAAATAGGTGCAAGCTCCGTTTGGCAGCTGTTTGGGGGTTTATCCCCACAAGCCAGGTGAGAAGAGTGTCATGTCCCATGGAAGAGCAATATCTAAGCAGACTGAGCGATGAGATGTCAGAGCTGACACTCGGCAGCAGCAGACACAAAGCCAGCGTGTTCACCTCAGTTTGCACAGTGCCAGGGACCTGGCCTCTGCCCCGAAAGAAAGGTAACACCACAGTCTAGGATTGCAGCCCTGGAACAAGAGGGAGGACTGCATCATTCCAACAGGCTCCCTCCCTGCACTCCTAACTCCGCCAGCTCCTTTAACCACCTGTGGAAATTGAGATGACCTGGCAAAGGGGCAGCATCCGCCTTGGACTCAGTACTGAAGCATCCTAACTGAGCTGGCCCTCACAGCTGAGCACCTCTCAAACAGCTAGCCAGCAAATCCTTCATTATAAAATGTATCTTTGGCTGCTTCCTCTGTTTTTTTAGTGCGCGTTTCTTTCCCTTACCCATGCATGCCTGCATTGCATTCATCCGCCCTCAGTGTCTCCAGTTGCAGTAGCTTGCTTAAATCTACTTCTGCAGAAACACAAAGCAAACACCACTCACAGCCAAATCCTACCTCACGCACCATTCTCTTCACCTCCATGAGTGCTCCATACTTAAAGCTGCTCGCACAATGTCTATCAAGTCTCCTCATGATTACATTGACAAGAAGAGGGAAAAAACGCTGAGTTTCTGAATGGATTGTTCAGAGAACACTGAAATAAACTCCAATCAAACTTTTTGAGTACAAAAAGGTCCAGTGTGTGGAAACTGAGTGCTGAACTGCGAGGTGATCCCAGCAAACTGCCCCAAAGGAATGGTGCAGGGCAGACACAGGCAATGCAAGGACGGGGCAAAGGAGCAAGGCAGGCACACAGAGCTCTGCCTTTATTTCACTCTGCTGGTGGAAGAATTCAGGTTTTATGGTTGGCAGATCACACTGTACCCTGCTTAGACCTAGTCAGAGGAAAACTCAAGCAAATACAACCCATAAAGGAGGTTCAGGTCAGCCTTTGCCTACTGCAGGCAAGAATGCACTAACAAATGCAGAAGGAAATCTGGCTCCCTCTGGACAAATTCAGACCATGGAACAAATATCATGCCTGGCAAATTGCTGCACAACTGCAGAATGCATTTAACCCTTTCCACTCACCCCCAAAAGCCATTACTTATTTTACATTACGTTAAAGATCTTTTACTTTTCCTAGACTCCTCCACTGGCACACGTCTGCAGGTGGTGTTTGGCCTTTTATAAATGAGGTAGGCAACCTGAGAGGAGTAGCCTCAGACCAAGGAGCCTACATGGCCATAGTCCACCCAGCAGCAGAGTTTCTGGGGCAATACAGCCTCATAGCCCATCGGGGAGGCATTTCCTCTCCATGGCAGCATACATGAAATGCAGATGATATCTCTGAATTACAGCTATGAAGGTTTGTTCTCTTACAGTCCCAGTGACAGGCGAGTTATTTGTGCCTTCACACAATTATCCTCTTTGCTACTAATTTTCAGGCCTTCACAATAATTTTACCACCTGCTTAAATCTTCTCCTGTCTGTCCTTTTCCCTGTCAACAAATAGATTGTGCCTAGTTTTGCTTTTTTTAGAAGTTACTTTAAAAAAGCCAGCACAGTAATTCCCTTTGAACAGCCAGACCACGTGGGCTCAAGCTTCAGAGTTCGAACAGCAGCTGTTGCAGAAAATAACCTATTCATTAGGCTTCCAAGGAAAACTGATCAAATTACTCAATACAAATAATTTATCTAACAATTTCCTCTTTGCAGATAATCTACATGCAGGATACCTTCACTGGGGAAAAACTATTCTTTAAAAAATACTGTTACTTTTTACAAAAATTTGTTAGGAGTTTTGCTGTTTCTGTGAACGGTTGCTAGGAGCGTTCATTATTCGTAGGTCAGTATTTGTGCCGTGAGATTGGCACGTGCTATTGTTTCCACACTCTGCTGAGATGACCTACACTGTGAAACAGGCCTGAATAAAATAGCTGAAGCTTTTGTCTTTCCTCTGTAGGTAGCATTCTGAGAGGTGGATGTGGAAAAGCTGGCATGGGGAATAGTGATATTGCAAGGCTGTTTCTCCCCACCAGTATGGGGCAAGGAAGGGGGGAGAACTTGACATTATAAATGGATCCCAAATTTAAACCTGACGGGGTTCTTTCTTTGGTCTGAGACAGAAGAACATATGTGTGTGTGTATTGTGTGTATATGTGTATATATATATATATATATATATATATATATGCACGCCAGAATCTGTTGGCTGTTTAGCAAGTTTACATTCCATTTTCTCTTGTTATGCTGACACAAATTATTTGCTCTTGTGTCTGGAACTGCTGTTTGCAAAGGGTGCAGTGGCTACCCTTGGCCATTCCCATTTGATTAACTGTCTAAATGCCAGTTCTTCGGCAGCAGGTGGGAAGTTCCTTATCAGGTGGCCCAGAGCCTGTAAATGACAGAAAGTAGCTTTTTCTGTGTGTGGTTGGGATCCACCAATCTCCATTTCATGCCATGCTACCAAGCCCACTGGTGGGGGTCTATGAGGGCCCCATCCCAAGCCCTGGGGGCTGAAGGTTCCCCATCCATGGAGGCCAGGGCTTGCCAGGCCTTCAGCAGCATCTCAGCTCACTGACCCACTGTTGAACACAGGCTCGGCCCTGAGGAACAGCAGCTCTGCTGCCCCTCAGCATCTTAATGCAAAAGGACATGAGCAGCCACAGGATGACATTGGATGATGCCAATTAATTTTCACGGTGCAGCAGCACCCAGGCACCCCAGTCACAGACCCACTCCTCACCACCGAGCATGGAGAGGGCTCTCTGGTCCCCATGCTGCCACCCTCCTGCTCAGGACCCCTGGTTACAGCCCTCAGCTGCCTTTAGAAAGGAAAGAGTTCCCTCCATGTGATGCTGCGTGTGTGTCAGCCTGCGGCGCGATGATTGATGACACAGCTGCTTCTGCAACCCCTGTCGGAGAGTTCTAATTTAATTAATGGCTTTTGGCATGTGTGCAGCATAATTCCTGCAGCACCTCCGTGCCCCGGGGGGAGCACGGGCACGGCAGGGCGGCTGCTCCTGGCACCGGCAGGGAAATGGGAGGGTGGCAAGACAGATGTGCGTACACCAGGGCCAGATGCAATCGGGCACCTCGCGGGTTTGCGTTAACCTTCACGTAGGCAGCTGCACGTGGAGCCTGTGCTCCGTGGGCCTTCCTCAGCAGGGCAACAGCAGCAGCCTTCCAAGCTGCCAGGCATCTGCCGCCTGTCTGCCATGTCCTCGGGAAAGCCGTGAGCAGGAGGTGAGAACCACCACACCTGACGCCTGCTTGGCTTTCTGCCTGCAGTGCACAAGTGGAAACACTGGGACCCAGGAGAAGGAGAGGGGTTAGCAGGTGGGAAGGAGCCATTTGTTTTCCCCTTGACTGGCAGCCAGGGGAGATCTCGAAGGGTTAATGGTGTCTGCTCAGCCCAGATGTACAAAAGGAAAAGAAAAAAAGCTATGCTAAGTTTTCCTGAAGTCTGGAGAGCTCAGAAGAATGTGGCAAAGGTATTTCCCAGTTGCAAAATACTGCAGGATGTCTTTTATCTTCTACCACCTGTCCTTGTCAGGAGTAGGGGATATGGGGCCAGCCACGGAACAAGAAAATAGATTAGAGAAAAGCTGGCTAACATGACGCTCCCCTGCCCCCCAAAACTCTACCCTGGTTTAGGGACTGAACCCAGACCTCCCATACCTAATTCAAGCTTGCATAGAGTAAGAATATTTTCAAAATATCAACTAAATTAGAACCAGTTTTCAGGAATAGCTGCCTTGGGAGAAAGAACTGGGAGAGTTGCCTCCATGTCCCAGCTTAGTGGGCTTTCCCCCATCCTCCCCACCTTTAAGCCCAAACATTGAAGACCTTTAGGCCCCGCCACTGATGAAGGCTCAAGTGTAACCCTCAAGTTTGGTACCATCTACACTCCCTGACATAATAAAGCTCAGCCTTTAAGAGAAAAGCTGCTGTCTTCCAGACCAGCAGTTCTCAGTTCAAGAAAGAGCCATCAACAGGGACACTGGCATGTTTTTGGTTTGCTATTGAAAAGAAAAAAGAACAAGGGCAAAGGAAAAACCTCAGAGAACTTCCATCAACTCCCAAAACGGTCCCTAGCTGAATGGGTTTGGGAAAAAGGATAAGCATTTTATTTTCTTCAGCATGCCCTGCAGCATTTGTCCATCATTTCCTTTGAGATGAGCCAGTCTCATTTAACTCCAATATTTACTGGTAAAAATATTCCTGTAGCTTGTTTTCCTGGAATATTTCAGCCTGGCTCTGCAGTCAGGCATTTCTGAAGAGTATTTGCTTCAGTTCAGCAGAATCTTCAGCTTTGGAGCAGGTTTTAAAAATAGTAAGCTTCTACTTTTTTTTCTAAACTTTTTTTTCCTTTCCTTGCTGTTTCCTTTTCATTACCAAGGTACAGCTGGAAAGAGGGAGAGAGACAGAGATTCTCCTTTGTTTTGAACTTTCAGTTGGACCAAAGACTTGTGCTTCAGGAAAGCAATGCTGCTCTCCCAAAGGCCATCCTTCACTTCTGTTATGCTTCATTGCTTTGCCTCCCTACATGAGAGAAAACCCCCAACAATATCGTCTCCCTCAAGCTCTAAGAAAACAGGTAATGGTGCATGGATGTGCAATGAAATTTCAAAAATGTGCACTGACTTTTTAGAAATATGCCAACTGTCAAAAAAAAAAAAAATTGAAAATCAGACCTAGCCAATATTTAAACTGTGAAGTCCTCAATAGCACCAACTCTGAACTGCAGCCTCTGTCACAGCACAGCAGCTTGCCCAATATTTACTGTGTAAATTTACCCCAAAAATATGACCCGGTGCTTAACCCAAAAGATGGTTTTCTTATTGTTATTATCTGTTGCCAGTTTACTGCTGACACACTTCAGCATTCCTTGAGTGTGTCCTGTATAAGGTTTTTATAGGTTTTCCTATTCAAAAAGCCTTAGAAAATCATCGTTTTGCTTGTAAAATTACCTGGCCACATGTATAGAGATATCCAGCAGGAAAGACTCTGTATTTTGTGCTTACATGAAGGCAAAGTGATGGCAGTTCCTTCTGAGCTGGGTACAGGAGCCAAGCTATAGGTGCACATATATTGACAAGACAATAGAAATATGGGTCAACTCTCCATGTTGAGTCATATTAGTTTCCATTTCCTACAGATATATGTATTTATGGCTGTACCGTATGCTGTGCTCCCAAAGATTTACTATCAAGTGGATGTGTAAATGGACATAGCTGCGCACCATCTCTAGTGGGCATATATATACATATATATGTAAGCACATGAATGAAAAGATACACACTTTATTTTTGCTTAAGCCTCCTTTTTTGACATGCCCTTCAAGCAACTGTAGGAAGCAAACAGATCTGAAAGCGTGTGTGTGTGTGTGTGTGTGTGTGTGTGTGTTTGTGTGTGTATGAAGCCGCAGGGGTGTTTGTGCATTCTTGCTGGCACTCCCAGCACTGAGCACACAGGGATGTCATGACGAGCAGGGAAGCAGCCAATACACAATTCTACACTCTGGATGGGGACAGCAAGTGTGTGTCCATGCACCTGGGTGCAATCCTGAGCCGTGTCCGGCACCGCTGGCTCTGCTGGCAGTGGCTGGGCAGGGAATGGGCAAATCAAGGCAGCGGAGATGCCGTCGGGGTGATGCTGGTGGGTGGCGAGGCCAAGCCTGCTGGCTGCATGGGCTGGTTCAGCTCCTCACATACCCTGCTGGGCTGTGATTGAAAGCAAATAGGACGTGATTCCCTGCAGGAGGGCTGGAGCTGGAGGGGACATGGCTGGCTGTGCACCAGTGTGCCCAGCAGTTCTTAGGAGCCAGAATCAACCCAACCCCACATGGGGCCGTCCTTTTGTGGCTTATTTTAGCCACTTAATCAAATTGCACTCCTGGGCTTTTCACTGAAGGCAGCCCAAATCACCTTTGGACAAAGCAATTTGGAAACATATTTTATTGAGAG
Organism: Pardalotus punctatus; assembly: GCA_013400915.1. Lineage (NCBI taxonomy): Eukaryota > Metazoa > Chordata > Aves > Passeriformes > Pardalotidae > Pardalotus > Pardalotus punctatus. The sequence goes on from VZTX01016544.1 coordinate 274,572, forward strand.
AAGCCCAGTAGAAATAGGTTTAGAAACAATCACAAGCATGCCACACAATTTCTGGTCTCTTTCATAAGGCTTTTCAAACTAGAGATATTTACATTAACCAGGCTTTGCATTTTCACGGGATTGCAGGTCACACTTTCAGCCCTGTGCCAGGGGCTGTAAAGCCCTGGTGTGCCCAGCTGCCCACCCAAACCCCTTGCAAAGGCACCATCACTCTGCAAACCCCATCCTCCCAGTGGCCCACACAGCTGGCCCATGCTGCTGTGACTTGACTGGACACAAACCACATCTGTGCTCCACGACCCCACTGCTGAACATAACAGAACTGCCTTGGGACGCTGCCAGCATCGGTCCCCAGGTGCCTGTGCCAGGGTGGCAGGAGCCCAGACAGTGCAGCCATGGCTACACCCACCACTGTCCCTCTGACCCGGAGGGCAGCATCAAGCTCTGCCCTGTTCTGAGAGACAGGTCTGAGAGGCAGACTCTGATCTCACCCACCTTCATGTATAATATAACCCACAATACTTCATTAAAACTTAGTATTTTTCCTCCCAGACTCAGTACAAAGTAAATCACAAGTTGAGGCCTCCTACCTTTCAGATTTGTGTTTTTCCTTCTCCTTCGCTCTTGATGAATTTTTTTTGCAACATTCAGTTGGCATTTGTGAAAACTGCACCACAGGGGAAAAAATCCCAACTTCTCTTCATGTGTAACACACTCACACTGGCAAAGAACTGGGCTGAAGGTCTCAGAGGGAAGGATATGCAATAGGAAGGGGAAAGCGCCTGTGAATTTGCTTTATTAAAAGATGAGAGGGAAGTGTGTTATGTCTTCTCTGAAGCTGCAGGAGAATTGTTTTCATATAAAATATTTGAAAAGTTTGCTATGTGGCTTTTCACCGGTGTTTCAGGAAAAAAATTATGAGTATTATTTACTTTGTTCTAGAAATATTTTAAGAATTTAAAAGTAATTCCTGTTTTATAGGCATGGTATACTTACTCTCTTTACATATGCTGTAATAGCAAAAATATTTTATATGTCTTATTTAAATCTATAAAATAACATTACAGAAAATTGTTACTTTTATTACTCAAGCTGAACTTTTATGAATAGCTACTCCATTAGATTTACACACTGACTTTTTAGAGTTAGAAATGACACTGTAAAGCACAGGAATAGCTGCGATATTTATTTTAAAGGCTGCATTACAAATAATTTTCTGATAACAATTCTTTTTCTGCTCAGGTTATTACATTATTGCTCCCTGACTCTTTTTCCCCCAAACAAATTGCAAGGTGTAAATCCAGCACTTACAGTGACAGATATCAGTGGAGCTGAATGCTCCTTGAAGGTCCTCCAGAATTTCTTTCCTTGTTTGTCCCCCAGGCGGTCACCAGCCTGTAGTCTTTTGCAGACATTTCCCACCCAGAAGAGTCTGTCCCATGCTGGGCTCGAGGGCAGGGTCCTGTCAGACAGGGGATGCACTAATGCAGGTCTCATGAGCTGCTATCTGAGCTGAGATGCAGTGCTGCAGCTCACAGTATTTGAGGGTGGCTGGAAACCATGTCAATTTGAGTGCACATGTAAAGGTATATTTATTTCCATTCTTTCAAACATAAGCACACATGTAGGCCTCCCATTCTTCTAACTGGGGTATCCCAGACTAGGAAATGTATGTACAACACAAAAAGACAAGTCCAGCACATCCCAGAAACATCAGTAGAATGTCTGTAGCTGTGCTGCGGGACCCCTGGGATGTCTCCCCTAACCCATACCCCTCTCCCCCTGGCCTTAGTGCCTGAAATACTCAGCTTCCACACAAATATAACTTCCAGGTCCAAAAGACAAGTCTGACAAAACTCAGTAGCTCTACATCTGGAAATGCTGCCTTCTCACCATGGCATGAGACCCTGATGGCACATCGCAGTCTGGTGTGCACCGTCACTGCCACACCAGTGTAATGTGTTGCAGCACATTAACAGGCTGCCCAGCGAAGTGGTGCGGTCACCAGCCTGGGAGCTATTTACAGGACAGTGTAGATGTGGCACTGAGAGATGAGGTTTAGTGGTGTGCTCAGCAGTGTTATGTTTGTGGCTGGACTCAATGATCTTAGAAGTCTTTTGCAACTTAAATGATTCTATGATTGTAAGAGCCACAGTCACTTGACAGCTCTGAGGCGGGCAGGAACAAGGACTTTCTGGATACCAGGACCACCACAGGAATTTCAACAATCACACTGGCCATGGGCACATGCTGGATTTAAGGTGGCTGGGAATGTGTCTGTTTTTGAACATGGGTGGTAAGCTTGTACAGCAGCTCTCTCTATGTTGAAGGATTTCCATTTATTCTCCCAAAGCCTCCAATGCTGCTTCTGCCAGAGGTAATGCTTTGGACAAAGATGGACAGCTGGTGTTGCTCCTGCATCCCTTGGTATATCGCTTCCTTTTACCCCTCAAAGTTTTGAAAGATGCCAAGGAGCAGAAACTACAAGGCTAGAAACAGCATTCTGGTCAGCTCTCAAATATTGTGAAGCTTTACCTGGCAGGTTCTCGTGAACACCCTCCTACCTGTGCTCCTTCATCTGTACAGCAGGAATATGTGGTCCCAGCAGCCACAACCAGCCCCAAAACTTGCCATAAATCCTCCTGAAATGCTAACAAGCAGAGAGCGGCAGTGCTAAATACCTGGATGTGAAAGCAGAAAGGTTTTTCTGTGTGTTCAGACCTCAGAAAAAGAGAACATTTGTATTGCAGTTTTGAGCTAATGACAGAAAACTTTTCCCATTGAGATAAAAACAATAAAAATAAAAGGATTGTGGCCTATAACACTCATATCTTACGGCTTCAGGAGTCCTATTCCTCTGCCTGTCACTTTTATATATGCATATATAAAAAGTGTGATAGCCTGCCACTTTCTATATATAAAAATTTTATATCGGGCACCAGTGGTGACTGCTATATTTTAGTGCACCAAAAAAAACTGTCCAGGACACTGCCTTGATTTTTCCCCCTTACAGCTTCCAAGAGCATTACATTTAGGGATCAAGATGTTGGTACTTGCTCTCTATGTGAAAGTTAAGGGATAGATGAGAATGCTTCTTCAAAGGAAAATTAATTCATCTCTTTTTCCATACATGAATGAAAGAGCTTTTTCCCTGTTATTTTTAAGTATTTCGTACTCTTGCAGACAGCTACAATGTTTGGTTGGGTTGAAGTTTTCTTTTTGTTTTTAAAGAAAAGTGGATTTGATTTATAGGGATGCAACAAGTTAGACTTGCATGCTGAGGATACACAAGGAATTTTCTTCATCTATTCTTGGTCAAGCATCTATAAGAAGAGTACAGAGCACTGCAGCTTGTACTGTAAAGGACAACTCCTGGAAAGGTGGTTTTCCATCTGGGGTCTGGACTGATGCCTTCCTTTCCATTTGGACTTCGACATTCTCACCACTGATACAGCAAAAGAATGTAGTTTTCAGAGACCCTCTGTGAGCTGAAGGAGATGGCCATCCTTGAAAAGTCAGATGTATTTCTAGGTGGGAAGTGCACTGAGTATGCCAGTGTGGAAGATGAGCCTCCTGTATGCTCATAACCTACTTATGACTGCTTATCTATTAATGAATAAGGCCTCGGGAAGTCAGGTTTAAAACAACAACAAAATTGATAGCTAGGAGAAATGAAAAAGAAAGTGAATTTTCAAAAGCACTTAGCATTGACTTCTAATGAGTACATTGATTTCCAACACCATTTCCAGTTAAATAGCTCTGATATATGAAATAGGCCATAAATATAGAGAAGCTCTAACACTAAATCATAAGCACCTCATACCCCAGACAAGGCTGGAGCATGTGAGTAAGTATTTGGAAAACCTTTTTTAGGATTCAGCTTGAGGCACTTTGTGTTTTCTCACAATTTGACAGCTAAGGGAGCCAGAAATGCTGGCTCTTAAAAGTTTGCAGACACATCAGAAAAATCGTGGTGTTAAACAAAACTGCTGGAGAAGGCTGGCCATCCTGGATGGCAAAAAGCCAGAAGCTGGAAGGTAAAAATTGTAACATGCAGAAAACAGTCAGTAAGTAACGAAATAATTTTAAAAGGTCAATGGTGTAGGAAGAAGACATTGAAAGGGAGAAAGAAATCTAAATAAATGTAAATCCATTCAGTCCTGCCTCCTACAAGTCATTATATATTTCCCAGCAGTACTGTGCTAACTGTTCTGTGTACCTGGGCTCCGAGGAGCATTTCTGCCTGCCCACACCACTGTGGGAAGGCAAATGGCCCTGAGCCAGGGATTTCCAAACAGCAGCATCTTGCCAACCTCTCATGGTGTTGCCAACCACTGCTCTTTTGCCCCCAGCTAAACTGGAGTGGTGGTTTAGGTTGTTTATTTCCCCAGTGTCCATTTGCTCTGAAATTAATTCCTTTGGGATTTGAAAGTGCCAAGATGCACTGACCTCTAGCTTGCACTCTCCGCTTGGGTTGTTTTTGTGGTGTGCTGCCAAGGTGATGTCTAGAAAGGCTCAGGATGGCCCAGAGCAAGGGGTTCAGGCTAATTTTAGGGAGGGAGGAATTGTATCAGTTGGATGGGTTTGTGTTTTCAGGGCATTAGCTTTAACATTTAAGCTATCTGTTACAGCGCCTGAACCATCAAGACTCGGCTTAAAGCACCTACCTAAGGCTACACCATTGACAAGAGCAGACGGAAATAAAAGTTGTGGTGGGAGCTCACCATTCTTAGAGGCTGTGTGCAAGGACAGGGCATGCAGGATGCAGTGCAGAGGAGCCTGCTCCAAAATTCACCTCCACCAATATCCACAATCCTGGTGCAGGGGGCAATGGTGGCCAACTTACTCCTGCTTCTGTGGGTGTCTCTTTCATGCAGATACTGATGGGTGGGACATTTAAAATAATCAGAAAATGAATAAATTAATAAATATGTGACTTCTTTTCTGTCTGAAACCATTTTGATCAGCATTTTCAGGCTTCACCTAACAGCTGGAATAGGTAGTTTATCTCTTTTCCTTTATTTATGTATCTTTACTTCAGTAACATGTGGAGGAGAAGGAAATGGGGAGGAAACAGTGGACGGTATCCTGGTTTTTACTGGGAGTTAGTTTTCTTCACAGTAGCTGCATTTTGGGTTAGTGCTGGAAGCAGTGTTGGTAGCACAGGAAGGTTTTTGTTATTCCTGAGCAGAACTTGAACAGAGTTAAGCTCTTTTCTGCTCTTCACTCCAGCCCAGCAGTGAGGAGGCTCAGGGTGCACAAGGAGCTGGGAGGGGACACAGCTGGGACAGCTGACCCCAACTGACCCAAGGAATATCCCATACCAAATGGCATCACTGTTAGCACATGAAGAGGAGGAAAGAAGGAGTGGGGATGGGACAATTAGAGTGATGACATTTGTCTACCCCAGTAACCATTACATGTGACAGGGCCCTGCTTTCCTGGGGTTGACTGAACTTCCAATGGGAAGTGATGAATGACTTCCTTGTTTTGCCTTCCTTGCATGAGCAGCCTTTGCTTTCCCTGTTAAACTGTCTTTATCCCAATCCATGAATTCTCTCACTTTTACCAATCCAATTCTCTCCCTGATCCTAATGTGGGTCAGCAGTGAGTGAGCAGCTGTGTGGGGTTTAGCTGCCAGTGGGGGTTAAACCACAAAAAAGAGGTGAGGATTTTGGGGGCCCACACAGTTGAAGATGCTGATAATCAAGCTAGAGAATGATGTTGCTTTCTGCCTTCAAACTGTTCCAAGTACCTGCTCAGCTGGTTAGCCAGGTTTTTCTTTTTGGGAAAAAAAGTTCCGATTTGTGGCTGGGGCTAGACCACCTTTGTGAAACATCTGCAAAAACAGACCATGCACCTGTGCTTGTGCAAAAATCTCCTAGGTAAATTGTGGCTGAGAATCCAATTCTAGGTGTTACTTTGCAACACTGGTGAAATATCTCTTCTTTTGATGAAAACAAGCAGCCTCTGGGCCAGCAGTGGCCACCTCACGTGTTACGGATTTACACGGACAAGGAGACCAGGTCAGCACGAGCACAGTGGGACCAGCCATGGGGGAAAGGAGCCCACACACCTCCTCGGTGACCAAAGCAGCTTCTGGCAGGTTAATTGTTAGCCACGGTGTGTACTCCTGTTGGGCACGCAGGGTCTTTCTGCTATTTACCCTCCTCGGCAAGCAAACACAGCCTGCGCCAAATCCATCCCCGGCGTGTGGAGTTGCACTAGGGTGGAACGGGACCTGTCCATGGAAAGGTTGTTTTAAGAGGATGCTGAAGCTGAATGCAGCGTGTTAAAGAGGAAAAGCAAGGTCGGGGAGGCCAAAAGCCAGGGAAAGAGACTGCAGTTGCTCTGTTGAGGCCATGTCAGGGAGGCAGAGGAGCATAAACAGCCGCGGAGGAAAATGAAGGCAGAGCATTTAAAGCCGGTGTGCATTTTGGAGGCAGAGCGAGAGACATCTACCGGCTCCCGCATCCCCGCCGCCGGGGCCCCCTCCCACTAATTACGGCAAGGTTTCCTCTCCTTCCAGCTGACAGCCGGGGAGCGTAATTAGCGTCTAACAAAACCCCGAAAAGTCAGAAATGCAAAAGCGGGCTAAACAACAAACACCGGGGGCTGAGGCGGGGCGGGAGCGCGGCGGCCGGGTAATGCCTCGGCTAAACGGTGCGCGCAGTGACACTGTCACCGCGCCGCCAGCCCCGAGCGCGCCGCCAGCCCGCTGCAGACAGACAGCTCGAATTAATCCCAGGAGGCGCGCGTGACAGGCGAGCCAGGCAGACAATTAGAGTGAAGGAGGAAATTGGAAATGGCAAAGGTGTGAACATATGTCAAATTACAACTAAATGATAAATTACAATTCTGTCATTGAAATAAGCGGTAATTAAGAAAGATTTCAGCTAGCCCTCTTGGAGGAAAGAGAGGAGGAAGAGGAGCAAGCAGATTTTTCTTCTCCCCCCCCCATTTCTTTTTAAATAATATAGTTTGGGTGTGCTGGCTGCATTGTTTCCATCCATCGCATACATTGGGGCTGGTTCGTCCTCTTTCTTTCTGACTGCGTTCGTGTACTTAAAATATAATACCTTGCTTCCCCCTCCCCCCTCCCCATCCCCCTGCCTGGCAGAGTGATGGTGTCAGAAATGAGCAGGGAGCTGATAGCAACTGATAAAAACCCATATGGAGGGATTTAAAAAAAAAAAAAANCTCCCCGGTCTGTTTAAGCCGCTGCACTCTAATTATTTTAAACAAGCCTGGCGCAGCACAGCTGACAATTAGGAAACCCTGCCTGCAGGCCCAGGGGATTCATGTGAGCTCTCATCATCATTGCCGGCTCCACGTCCTTCCCATTTTGGCACCGCGACGGATGAAGGCAGGCGGGGCTGCCTGCCCTTGCAGCCCACTCTGCTGAGATTTGAACCAGTCAGGGAATCGCGGCTTCGGAAGGCAGAATCCCAGCCCAATTCAGGGGCCGTGGCACCTGTGGTCCCTCTGGCCCCTGGGCACATCCACAGTGAATTTTTTTTCAGGAATGGGATTTCTCTGGTACACGGCTGTTATTCCCCAGCCGCTGTTATCTGTGGAGAGCCTGTGCTAGTAGTTGACACTGCTTCTCCCCACTGAGGGGGAAAGCGCGCCTGGGTAATGATGAATGCTTAGCTTCATGGTAGCACATTTGTCATGTGAAATTAAAATAGTATTGTGTAAACAGCACCTTTCGGCTAAGGAGCTGGAGGTGCTGTGCAAATACAAATGGGCGTGGGGGGCTTGGATGTCACCTATATGCATAGGTAGACTTTGTACCTCAAGAGGACATGTTTATATATAAAAGAGCTATTGCAGAAATTTATCTATTGGCAATAATTGTTTAAAATCCACTAAAACCGGTTTAGCGTACAAATCAATATTAAATCTCTACAAAGCGATCGGCTCCCTTAGCATTTCATTAAATCTATTAGGTTTAATTAATCTGCAAATGGAGTGACATAAAGATTTATTTTTTTTTAAGCAAGATAGGCTAATTACAGGTCAAAGGCTTTTTATATATACTGTTACGCATATATGTCCATTATGCACAAACAGGTAAGAGATGGCCTATGGATACATGTGCACATTGATGAGCTGACTTTGAAATGCAAGGTTTTGCACCAGACCTCCCTACTTAAACTGGAGAGGAGAGGGAATAAAATAATTCAAAGAGTTAAATGCTTCAGCGTGCTTTCCTGACAGCAAGGTTGGCGCTAGTGACCATCATCGGGGGATAAATCATTTTCCAGCCACTGCAGCCAGCAAGTGAAGTTCAGATCCTGGAGAGCTTAATTAGGAAGCATGTTAAAAGTGAAAGGGTGAGAGTCACGTTAATTATGTGGGGTTCCTCTTGGAGCAAACCCAGGCAGCAACTGTGCCATAAGACTAACGGAGCATCATGCTGTTGCCTGCATTAATCAACCCACGTTACTGGTATGACACAATTGCTTATACAAAACCCCATCCAAATGCAGTTTCAAATTGCAAGTGGAAGCTTGGATTTGATTGTACTTGATTACTGTGACGTAACCGTATGTTTTTGGAGCAGCTCCATGCTCCAAGGAGTGTTACAGACACCAAGTGGGGTGTTGTAAGGGCTCTCCTGTGCTGGCATGAATATGTAGCCTTAAGACTTTGACCAGACTCTGTGGATTGTTGGGATTTTTTTCTACTGTTGAAAAGGTCTGTGAAATTGAAGTCTCTTGGTTATCACATGCAAGAGAACTTTGGATATGAGGGTCCCAAAGACTTTATAGATTACCAACCTGGTAAATTTTTCTGCTTTGTCCTCTTGATGAGGGCTTAAATCTTGTAAAAATCCTAATTGTGGGGTACATACACATAATGTCTACAATTCCTGTCTCAAAATTAATTATGATGATGATAATAATAATAATAATAATAATAATAAATAAAGTTTCGCTTGAGTAATCCCTTAGTGATGATAATTAGGATAATGGTGAAACCTAAGCTGTGAAGATGTAGCTGCGGCTCTCCGAAGCCCTTTAGCTCCCCGACTTCAGCCCTCTGGAATCACCACTGCCCTCAAGAAAACTGAATTTCTGGAATACTCTGTGTCAGGATGACCTATTTCCAGACATTTGCCCCCAAATATGCGTGATCTGCCTGCAATTTTTCCTTTGGGAAGCCATCCAGCAGACTACCAGGAGATGGCATAGACTAGTTTTCCAAGAGGATCCCCCCTCTGGGGTTCAAAGGGGCACAGTTCCCCCTTACAGGTGCTTCCTTGTTCAGACACTGTTGTGCTCTGGCAGCAAGTGGAGAGTTTTGAACATGGAGGTTTTTTCTATAGTGGTGGTGAAGCCCATGCCAGCACCTGTAATAGCCCTAGATTTGTCCTTGTCAAATCTCTGACAAAACTCTGCTAGTGACAAAGATCACAAATACATGTTTTTCCTACATATTCTTGATTCAGGCAAAAAAATAGGGTTCTTTCACTCCTCTGTGGGCTTGTGCCCCCCCCCCCCATCCTATTACTATTACTATTACTTACTGCTCAAAAATTTTAATAAATCACAGTTTTCAGGTCTGATATTAGTCTACCAAAATCTGAGGTACAATCAATAAAGTTTTACTAAGAAGTCCTTATAAATGGTGTATTAGAGTAGTTCACAAAGGAGGTCTGAAACCTCATATTTTCCATAATAAGTGTAAAAGAAAATAGAGAAGCCAGTGATATCAGCAGGGAAATGGTTGATTTAATTGGTGAGCAGTCCCTGCTCTCTTGCTCTCTCTTTCTCCATTCACTCACCCCCGTATGACTGAAGTATAGGAAGGTCAGCCTGTACTTGTGTTTCAAAAATTCCGCATGGAAACTGCTGTACGGCTCTTGCCATGTCCAAGATTTTCACCTGGTTTATGTTTTACAGGATTCAAAATCCAAAATTCCGCTGAAAGACCTTAACCCACTGGGAATGCCTGGAATAGGTATCAGGAAAGGAGCTCCATGGACATTTCCATAAGAAATTAATTCTTCCAATGGGTTTCTGCCTCAACCCTACCAACATCTGATATTGTGTCACTGATCCTGAGATAAAAAAAATAAAAATGCAGCTCTACCTTTGCCTACCTTCTGTTTGATGTGGGGGAAAGAATAGCAAGCAGGAAACATCTTATACATGTACCAGCCTGGTAGACATATTAAAATGCATCATCACCATCATCAGCTGTCATTAGCCACTCCAAGCATTGAGTTATGGTAGGGAAAGCAGAGATTATATGTGCAACAAGGGAGAAAACAGCATTTAAGGCCAGGAATATATTTGGCAGTGACAGTACTCTGAAATTGTTTGGCATGAGAATGTCACCCATTACATGGATGTGTCGAGTGTGTTGCTCAACACTTTTGCAGCTGTAGGTCTGCGACTGGGTGTGATTATCACACGTGGAAAATGGATTTGCAGGAAAGATGGCCTGTGACAAATATTATCTAATATTGACCATTTGAGGCAGTTCCTTGTAGATTCAAAGAAACAAAGATAAGAGCAACACACTAATAATTCAGGCTATTTTGAGAAACACTGACAATATATTCCAAAATTAACTGCATGTAAGGTAAAAAAGAAACTGCAGCAAGGGGCAGATGAGCTATAGCTTGCACAATGTTTTCCCCATGGTTTAAAAAGAAAAATAAATTCTTGTTATGAATACTTTAGCTTGACAGTCTGGGACACCATTACCAAAGATTTTCTACGCTGACAAGAGCCCAACATTACAGCTTTCAAGAATCTTGTATTAGACCACAGCTGGTTTTAGCATTTTAGAAAACCAAGTTTAGCTTCCATTTAAGATTAAAATAATATAAAACTAGTAGTTTTACTCCTGCCACACACATTAAATCATGTTCTAATAAAAAGCAGCTGACTGCAACAAACAAAGTGGATTCGGACAACTACAACCTCCTTCATGCTGTGTTTATTTTAGAGATTGGAAACAGGCAGGAGCACATCAAGTTTGCAAATGTCAGGCTCTGCATATATGTTTGAATTCATGAAACTGACAGGCTAACCTGGAATATTGTTTTATGGATTAATTTCCTCCCTGTCCTTCCCCATCCCTCCGCACCTTCAAGAAACCTCCTGCGATAGCAGCCCCCTTACTTTTACTGTGTCTCTCCAGTCAAGCTTTTCTGGCCCTGAGTCAAATTGCTGTCTGCAGCCACCGAAAATTGATTTATCTCCCCGCCAGGGTTGCAGATGATGACCAAAACATCAGAGTAATTTAAGATTTGTGGTCATCCATATAATCTTGTTCCTTCCCCCACCTTATTTTACAAGCCAAAGTAATGTTTCAGTCTGTCTTCTTCCCACCAGCATTCTTTGAACTTCATTTCATAACCATAATGCTATGGTAGCAAAAACATCTGAAAAGGATACAGCAATTCACAGCAAATTAAAAAAGTATGTCCCAGAGTCTATGCAAAAATTTATAGTCAGCAAATGAATACGGAGAATAATAGACAAATCATAATCTCAATTCAGCACATATTTGGCAGGTATCCTGACATGCCCCACAAGCCCAGAATAAAATAGGATGGAGAAAAAAGCTGAAGGAGGAGCTAAGAGGAGTTGAGGTGTTGGGGAGGAAGCAAGAGCATTTTGCACCATTTTTTCAAGAGGGAAGGCAGATGCCGCAGCCCAGCAGCATCGTGCTGTGGGTCCATCGCTGCAGTGTTCATCATCAACAGCACCTCCAGCCTCGCTCTCCCCTCACACCCCAAAGTGAGCTCTGAAGGGCCCAGAGCTGTTTCATGGGACCTGAGGACACCCTCAGGCGTGGCCGTGTCCTACCCTCTGGCACCATTCAGAAATGATACTGGGCAGAGACAGGGTAGCACAAGCCCTGCTGGAAGGCAAGAGTGGGGCCTGAGCTTTGCCTTCAAGGAGCTCTGCTCCAGCTGGGTCCACTCCAGCAGGGAGACTGGCACAGACCTGCAGAGCATGGGGAAATTCCTGCTGGGGCAGCAGCATCACCATCAGCTGGCAGGCGAAAGTGATGGAAACCCCTGTGGGATCCATCCTGTGGCTCCAAGCTCATTGCTCCAGCCCTGGGGGCATCTTCCCAACCCCCTGGAAGCCCTGAAGGACTTCCAGTTTGGATCCTTCGAGATGCCACACGGAGCCCACCATGTGGGAGTCTTTCCCTCCCACAAGCCTGCAGGCACTACACCAACACAGACACCAAGGGGTGATGAAAGCATCCAGAGCACCCAGCTCATCCATGACATTACCACTTCTCGAACTCACAGGCAAAAGGGACTATCATTATCCTCTCTTAACGAGGCCCTTAATGATGATCCTGTTGCTCGGTGACTGGCGCATTACCGAGAGGTGCATATAACAACATACAGCCAGAGCTGCTTATGAATCCGTGACCTATTCTAACTTAGACTTGCTGAGGACCTGACCCAAAATATTTATTCCCTCGTGGAAAACAGATACTTCAGGTCTCCTAATGGTCTCCAATGTTCCTGGCTGACCCAGTTTGGAGTGTGAGCTACACTCAGCCCTATTTCAGCACTGAACCAGTTCCATCAGAAATGGTTTCCTTTAAAACCGCTTCCACCAAATGACACGCTATGAAAATGTTTAGATTTTTTTTTTTTTTTTTTTTGAGAAAGAGAGAAAGAGAAAGCGAGTGGAACTAATCAGAAAATATATACCGGGTAAGCCGAAATGGGCATTATGTAACATCAATAGAGTTCCTAATTAATTCAGATTCATTCAGATTTTACAGCCCTTTTCAGAATCAACATTTTTGTTCAGACAGAGGGGAGGAAACTATAAGATAATGCAAAAATACATGTGACCACAGCTCCTGAGCATATTAATGAAGAGAAATGTAGAAAAGGCAGGATTTTTTCAGAAGAGCAGAATAGCATCTACAGTGATAGATGCAGGGTACAGCAAAATAGGTCAGTAAAGGGAAATATACGTAATTAATTATATAAAGCTGTATCTATAAAAATGGATGTATTGATGAAAAGTGATTTCAAAATGAAGGCTCAGATACAAATCATTAGTCCTATGGCCAAGACTAATATGTATTCTGTGGTAATAAGCGATGTCATTACAAGTGAATAACAATGCTGTAATGGGCAAGGAGCCTTGCTGGGGGAGGGGACTGATTATCAAGCAGTTAAGAAACCTTTTCTCAATTGCACACATAGCTTTAGTTGCCTCAGGTGCTGGCAGGAGCAATTTTCAAAACGGGTGGCAATGCCAAGGAAGACAAGGAGGAAATTCAAAATTTGGAGTGGAGATGGGGATACCTCTGCAGGGACTCCATCAGGACCTGGTCCACTGAAACCTCAAGGGGATGTTACTGCATTGGGTGAGCTTGGGAAGCAAAAGAAATCACCCTGCTCTTAGCTGGGTGACTCGAAAGGACCGCTGAGAGCTTGAGGACAGAGCGAGTGGGCAAACCTCCAGCTGCATCTCCCGCTGCATTCCCAACAAGCTCATCCCTTGATTGTGCTGCCAAAGCCTGGCCTGCCCACACCAACAGCTTTTCTCACCTCTAATGCGTGCCCAGCAGGCAGGCATCGCACACACGCCCTCCCGCTTCCCTCCTCTGCTCCATCTCCCCGGGTGCCGGCGCCCTCCGGCCCGGGCAGCATCACCACCCAGGAGTGACAGAGCCCAGGGCGCGCTGTCCTGCGGAATGGGCGTCTGCGCAGCCGTGGGGGAATGGATGTGCCGTGCTGAGCTGATACCAGCTGAGCAATATAATGCAGTGCCATCAGGAGCATTACTCATAGCTGATGAACACATACCTTTCCCAGTGAAACACATACATTCCAGAAAGAAATGCATAGATCATTTGCTGAAGCACATTTATTATAGCAAAATGTGTACCTCAACTAATGAAACGCATAGATCATATAGTAAAATGATTATGCTCACATCTAGGAGGCTCAACCATTTATTTATTTTTAACCAACTTATTTTGGTTAGGAGGCTGAACATGGCCCTCCCCCTCCCAGGGATTAGCAGCGCAAACCCCATTTTTTCTTCAAAAGTGTATTTATTTTCCCATCATACAAACCCAGGTTTCCATCCCAAGCTCACTGAAAAATAAATTAGTGTGGAGCCCTCTCTTACAGGAGTTGAGCATCCGAGCTGAAGACAGTTTTGCTATTGAAGACGGATTTTACTACTGAGTATTAATGGATACTATATCTGATATGCCTGCTAATTAAAAATTATGTCTAGTACTACAAAACATTTTAGGCATTCTCCCTTGAATGCTAGTTTTGCTGCCCACTTGAGACATCTTCTGCATCCTTATCAGCGTCTTCAGCCCAAAATAGGTTGAGTCAGTGCCCCTCCAGGGTCAGCCATAAACCCACCATTCCCAGTACATAAATTCATTTGGCTCCAGCTCGTGCTTGCCCTGAGGAATGCAACAGGTCAAACACTTTGTTTACGACTAAGGAATCCCCTGGTATACATGTGCCACCCATAACCCAGTCCCAGCAATGCTGGGAATGGATGCAAATCCTGGAGTCATGCTATAGCACTGACATCACTGAGACACTGACTGACTGGGAAAAAAAACCCAACACCTTGACTCGTTCTGTTACATGGGGTGCCAGCAGCAGTCAAAGGACAGCCAGACTCCTTTACAATGGCTGGCTTGATTAACAACAAAACTGTATTTTGAAAAAAATAAATGTGGAGTTTATATTTTATTGGACTGGCCTTTCCTCTGCTGAATTGTATCTGTTCAAACAACCAACCTAGGGATGGGGCCAAAAAAGCAAATTGCTTTTTTTGGAGAGAGCAAGGAAGGAAAAATAGACCAATAAAAGCAAAAAGCAGCAGAAGATCAGGTATGAAATGACTGCACTCAATATCCCTTTCCCATTTCTTCCCCTGAACACCATTGGTTTCCAATTGTAGAGCATATCGATTTGAATTTTTTTCATGTTAACTTTTAATTGCCTTGCTACAGCTGCCAGGCAGTGCCTTGCTGATCCCATTTCCAGCCACCATCCTGAGCGCCCCACCATCCCCAGCACCCCGTGCTCTCCATCAATAGCAAATCAAGTGGCTGCTCACAGAATAACTCTTCCTACTTTTCGCACTTAGCAGCAAAGCTTTTTCAGCTTGCTCACATGTCACCAACCTTCGGAGCAGCTTCACCATCCAACTATCAGCCCTGCTGGAGACTTTTTATCTTCCTTACAAACTTATCTTTTGAACATGCTTTTTAATGTGTAATCGTTGTTTGCTTCGGCAGGGGAGGATTCCTTGGGGCTTATTGTGCTTAACTGGCCCTATTGTTGTGAGCTTTTCTGATAGAAGATGTTGTAGAAATACACTGAGGTCGGGCTGGATATTTGCGTTTCCATTTGACAGAGATAACAACATTTTCCTTAAGTTATATGAGTCCCATTTCATTATTCCGCGAACCTCTCCGTGAACCTGGGGCTTCACTATGTAATTTATGGTCCCTGATACAATCCAACGGTGTAATCTCGTGATTTATGTGCTTCATTTATAATTTGATCATTTCAGTATAATACGTGTTTTCCTAGATGATTCATGTACTTTCACCTGTAACGTATGTGTTTCATGCCATGGTATCCGTATTCATCAGCCGCACGCTATGCCCCTGATGGCACTTTCCCAGGGAGGAAGGTGGGACACCCCAGCCCGAGGCCAAGTCCCGGGGTTAATTGCAATCAATTCACCTTCCATGCAATTACACTTTCATCTGCACGCGCCTGTGAAGTGAGCATGCTTAACGCCATATCAGCGGGAAAGCAAATGTGCCTCTTTTCCCCTTAGAGCCAATAAAGGCAGCCGTGGCATAGGATTACAGGAGGGCAGCGGGGACAGCTTAGCCCTCCTTTCGAACATTTCCATTGAGAAGGTGCTGAGAATAATTAATTACGTCCCCGTTGTGCTGATTAACGCAGGTCTCATTTCGGCGAGTATCCCGAATGCTGACGAGGCAGCAGCCGCCTGCTCTGATTTCAGGAGAGCATCCCCGTGCGGGCGCAAAGCCCAGAAAAACAAAACCACACCTCCTCCCGAACTCCCCCCCTCTGAAATGAGGGCTGGAAGGAGCCAGAGAGACCACCCTGTCTGCTCACTTGTGGGATCAGCTGTGCCCAAACTTTTTGCTGCAGGGGCAAGCCCACCACCCTCTAGGTCACACGCTTTCTTCCCAGTGCTTTGCACCTTTACCACCAATCTCACTCATTTTCAACCTCCTCCTCCCTCCCTACTACGAAGCCTGAGCTTCTGGCTCTGTCCACCTTGCCCCCACCTTCCTACACCTACCATTTGGGGATCCTCAGTCTAAATAAATCCTGCTCTTTCCACCCTCCTGTGCAGGACGTGTTCCCCACAGCACACACCACCCTCAGTGCTGTCAGGTGAACTCTTGCCAATTAATCCATATTTTTCTCCAACAGCAGTGCTCACACTGGGGCAGACAATGCCAGCTGAGCCCTTGCTAGCACTGGGTGGTGCAAAAAGTCTCTTTCACCTGAGATTCACCCCTTGTTTCACCCAGTGAGGCATCTGCTTTTCCACAGCTGTGCTTTGTGTTCAGCTTGTGATGCTCTCCAACTCCAGCAGGTCCTTTTTGCCTGCTGATCTGCTGTTTTGCAAAGGGTTCCTGACCAGGGATGTGCACCATTTATTCCTACCTAAACCCAGTCCTTTGCACTTGTCCTTATTGAGGCACCTCACCTTTTCTCCAGCTCTCCCTATCGCCATGCATCCCACACAGGGATGGGGCACAGAGGTGATGGTTCATTGTCAGTAGGTTTTTCCCACTCCATGGTCTGCATTCCTGCGGCACCTACAGGAGAGCGTGGCTTGAGACAGCATCGGAAGCCTTGCTGAGTGAAGATATATGATATTCATTGCCTCTCCACATGGCTTATTGCCCTGTCATAGGAGGAAATAAGGTGAGTTTGACATGATTTGTTCTTGACAAATCCCTGTTGGCTGTTACTTATCTCCATGCTATATTCTACAGGCTCATAAATAATTTGCTTGATTATTTCTTCCAGCGTTTTCCATGGAAGATTATTTCTTCCAGCATTAAGTAGGCTGACTGGTCTACAGCTCCTTGGTCCCCTTGATTTGCCTTTTTTCAAAGATGGACATTCCTGTTATCCTCTCCCAGGCTTTAGAAACCTCCCCTGGTTGCCACCAGTTCTAAAAAAATAAAATTGCCAGCAGCTAAATGACTGTTTCTGTGTGCTCCCTCAGATCCAGTCATGTGGAAAATATCCTGCTGTCTTCTTCTTCCACCCTAAATTTGCCCTCCTTGTTGCTGAGATGAACAGTCAGCCTAAAAAATGTTCTTTGGTGATTACATGGGAAAAGCTGGAGGAAAAATAAGAAAGATATGGAGCTTTTGTCTTCTTGACATCACCTATTGCTGGCTTTCCCACCTCGTTTAACAGCGAGCCACCCTTTCCTGGTCATCATGAGAACTAAGATACCTGTAGAAGGTATCTGCATTGGAATGAGATGTTTCCTTGTCCTCTCTTAGAACATATATGTATGGATGTATCTAAATGTATGGCTGTATATAAATACATAATAAACAGAAAAATATGGTATAAAACAAGCTGGTGCTTTGATACCAGAAAGGGTGGGATGGCCATGTGGGCAGGGCACTCCCCCAGCACCAACACTCCTCATTTTCAAATATCCCAGCCTGCGAGGTAGCTTGCCAAAAGAAATACCACCAAACTGCAGCTTTTTACCACATGATGAGACAAAAGCCCAGAACAAACTTAGCGTGTTAAAACTCAGCTGTATAAACAGCAGGAAGCTGGTGTGTGTGCAGTCTTTTAAGTGTAATCCAGATGTGAATCCAGCCATGGTGCATCCCTTCCAAAGCCAGCGCCTGAGGAGCAGGGACTTACACAGCCCTGTCTGCCCCTCTGCCTGCCCTGCTCCTCAGCACAGAAACTACAGATGTTGTGTTCATGTCGACCAACACTGTTCTGCTTTAGGAAGGAGCATCTCTACATTCTCCTAAGAATTTGAAATTAAAAATCAGTTTAAGGGATTTTGATATTATTTGCTGGGGACTCCCTCTCCAGCAGGGAGGAATTGCAAGAAGAGACTACTTCTTTGAAAAATAAAATATTTTGTTTAATTGGGAATGATACAAACAGTATTCTGCACTATAAAAATGAAAAACACAAAAATAAAACCCTCAAACCCCACAGAACTCCAACAAAAAGCATGCAGCCCCTCCAAGACCTGAGCTGTGACTGGACTGGTTTTGTTAGATAATATTGGCTATCCCTGACAATTAAAAGCATCTTTCAGGAATGTGGTGCTTAAGAGATCCTATCTATATGTCAGAAAAGCTTAGGCCTCTTGTGTCTGAGATCAATTACAGTACTGGATAGGAAATAAATGTTGCCTGAGTGCAAGTGTGGGCTGAATTTTGTCCATCTTGTTTGAAGACAGGCAACCAAGAAATGGTCTAAGGAAGCAGCCACCAAACTCCCACCACATCCGAAAAGATAAAGAAGGATTTATTCATTCTTGTCTCACTGGGATAAGACCTCTGAGAGCATAAGGTTAGTTTGCAGCCCGCAATTATTGCCACTTTTTCTTGGCCTTGCTCTCCAAAGGGCAATGCCACATCTGGTCCCTGTTTTGCGTCGTCAGCGCCTGGGTACATGCTGGTGTCACTCATAAGCATCCATCACTCAGCACAGCCCATGGACCTCTGGCTTCTACCAGCTATAGGGAAGCAGAAGAGGAGAGAGGAAAAAGATGCTTTACAACCTGTGGACACACGCCAAGCACATAAAAAAGCTGAATTTTGGAGTGATCCCTTTGCCATTGGCACATCTGGGTTCACAGTGAGGCACCAGCCCCAAAAGTGCCTAGCAGGGAAGGAGGACAGACACCCATCCCAAACTGGCCCAGGTGCCAAGAGCTACTGCAATGCCAGAAATGGCCCTCAACAACTGCAGGCAGCTGCTACAGACCCTGGCAAGGGCCACAATCCTGCTGCTGATACTGCTGTCACAAGTAAGATCGTGAACTCCAGGGATATGCCAATGAAGACTTGGTGGAGAGTGACTTCCCCTGCCATCAGCTGTCCCGTGTGCTGCTCTGACAGATGGTACCTCAGAACCACGTGTTCCGGTCCTGGGTCTGCTGCTGGCAGGCAGCTTCTTGGGGAAAAGTGACCTTACCAGCACGTGCCACAGCTGTGTGGAGGCTGCTGACAGAAATCACCGCAAAACCCCGTGCTCCAGTTCGTAGAATCACAGGATGGTTTGGGTCAGCAAGGACCTCAAAGCCTTTGTTCCCAGCCCCCTGGGCATGGACTGGGACACCTTCCACTAGACCAGGTTGCTCAAAGCCCACCCAACCTGGCCTTGAGTCCAGCAGTTGTGGCTTTTTTGGTGATTTATCAGCCCCCCCAGCAGAACTGGCTGTACCAGCACATACCAAAGCCAGTGCCTGCCTCTGACCCACCAGTGCAGGCAACAGCGACACAACAAGCACAAACACCAACCAGGCTGCCCATCTGCTCTCCAGACACCCTGCATGCACCCAGCCTTCCCATCCTGCTTGGACCTCAGCAGCCGCTTTTCCTTGACAGGCTTGAATTCCCAAACAGCATCTGATAATGGGTCTGAATGCAAGTTTTCCTATTACTGACAAGAACCCATTCCCAGATCCGGTAGCAGAAGCTTTCTGACCAACCCCATCACCACCAGTCTTTACCTTTCACCATCATTTCTAAGGCACCTCTCCAGGTGTGCTGCCAGTTCAAGAGCAGCCTCAGGGAAGTATTGCAGAGGACTTGTGCCATCAGAGAGGCAAAAAGCTTGCAAATATCAAGCAGCTGCCATCCTCAAGGATTTGCATGGTTCTTGCTGAGGAGCCACAAAGTGTGCTCCAGGGGAGCATCAAGGCAGGAGGATAAAGCATGGAGTCCGTAAACCACAAGGTAGGAACAAAGCCATTTCCTCCAGATGCAAAAGGAAACAGGGCACTTGTATGGAAGAGACTGGCCAAGGGCCAGCAATGACCTCACCTCAATATATTGGGTCTGTTTGCCACTGAGATGGAGATCTTCAAATATGAACAAAGGAAAAAATCCAAATGTGAGGGGGAACAGGTCCCCTTTCAGTAGCAATCTTGTTTGAATAGTGAGTGTTGGACTGGAATCCTGGATAAACCAAAAAGTGAAGCCAGGAACTTGAGGCGGCATATAAACCTAAAATATGCTTTTCTGTTTGGTGTCATTATTGATACAGATCAACCTCTTGTTGGTGTGGAGGCCCCTGTCCCTAAACAGCTTTGCATCAGGCACCCTTTTGCCTGTATTTTTAAGGTCAACAAGTATAGGTTTTTTTCACCTATAATTTAATTTAATTTAACTTAATTTAAAGTATCCAATAGTGAACAACAGAGGATAAAGCCCAATCTTTTATCTCGACAAAAATAGTTATGGGTTTGTAAATACTTTATTTGACAAGTGAGGTCCTTGGCAAGACCTGCATTGTGCCCAAGCACTGAGTTCACACTCAGACAAAGAATTTGTGGGTGGGACTTGGCTCCAGGCAGCTGCTCAATTGAATAACCTCACCAGCAGTGCAGATGTAACATGGACCTAGCATTTTTCAAACGTCAAAGGACTGGGCTGGACACAGACAGTTCCCACCAAACTCTTCTGCAAAATGCCAGCACTTGGCTCAACCAAGCACAAGTCATGAGAAATGCTGAGTTTTATGGAATGGGAGGCTCAATGTTATGTCTTTTCTGTACAGCATTTCAGTGTTTTACTAGAGCCACAGCAAAGCAATTATTAATGCCCCCAAAGCTCTCACAAGAAGGTTATGAACTGCAAGAGGCCACCACCAGCAGTCCATGAAGCGTGTGGGTGGGAAGATGTGCCCCATATTCCCTAAGATGCACTGGCATCAGCTTAAGCCCAGGTCTGGGATCACAGAGCAACAGTGATGTGGCACATTATCCAGAGCCTTGGGAAAGCAGCCCCAGGTTTATAAACTGATGATTAAGCAGACAACATTCTTGGTCTTGTACAGACTGGACCATTGGTGTAATTCTTTTCAGGTTCACCTTTAGGACAGGTGAATTAACAGCAGCACAGGTAACTGAGAGCCTGGGGCCATCCAGGGCCACCCCACCCTGCCCCAGCATGGTCGAGGACAGCAGGGACTCTATCCCCAAGCATGGTGAGCCAGTTTTCTCCTGTCGCTTCCCCCAGGCTTCTTCCACAGAACCTGTTGCAGACTTATGGGTTTCCCCTCTAATGACAACACGACTGCTGCTTCATTGTGTGAGGTACAGGGTGGGCACCTCTGGCAGGGAAACCATCGTTCAGAGAGCTGAAAAGTGAAAAAAAAGACAATCCACATCTCTCAGGCAGTTCTCACAGCCTCTCCTAGCCCAAGTAGAACACCTCCATGACTTGAGAGACAACAGAAGCGTCAAAAGCTGCTCCTCCCTTTCATTTTGCAAATTAGAAAAGAAGGCTCAAGTTTTTTGCCTCCCAGGCAGGAAGTGACCCATGCTCATCCTGCAGCTTCTGCGGTTGGGATCTGGGTGGGTGGGTGACTCTCATTGCCCCATGCCGGGATTGGGGACACTGAAAGTAGTGGATCCACATTTCACACAGCTTTTAGGAATGACTTCCCTGCCAGAGACAGGTGGGTTTGATCCGTATGGGAATATTCACTGATTATTGGGAAGAATTGAGAACTTTTCTATAAATGTAAAAAAAAAGGAAAAAAAATTCGAGTCAGTGTCTTTCTCTCGCCTGCAAGATGCCCATGAGCTTTTGTGTCTGTTTAGCTGCAATCTCCTGGTTTCTTTGTTGTCGGAACGCATTTCACTCTCGTGTCAAAGTGTGTCAACTCTAACCTTTCCCTCTGCAATGCTGGCACCCCTCCAGCCCCCCGACCCTGCTGCCTCAGCCAGCCACAACATCCCCCTGCATGGCAAGCAGCCACCTCCTCCCCATCAGCACAAGCAGAAAGGTAATTAAAACTGTTTAGGTATTTTTGTTGTTGTTGTTGCTGTTGCTTTCTGAGGCTCAACAGCATAAATGTGACTTCTGCTCAATTAAGCTCTGGGATAAAAATAAAAGAAAAGAAGGTCTTAGAGCGGTTCTTTATTTCTGCACATTAAAACTGGAGCTTGAGATTTACTGAGACCCCCCCTCCCACCACTCCCATTGAAGGAAACCTTCAAATAAAGATGTCTCCATCCAAAATGACCATTATTATCCACAAGCAGGCACACACACACACACACACACACATATATATATATATGTACACACACATATATAAATGCATATATACACATGCACAGCTGGCTATATATAAACCCCAAATCTGTTTGTGCCTATTCCCGCTAATGCTAAGGGTACATTCCTCCCCATTACAACAGCATTTGCACATTTATAGGAGGAATAAAGAAGGAAAAGAAAAAAGATGCATGATACATGCGGAGGAGCCTTTCCTCTGCCATCCAGAGAAAGAAGAACTAAAAGGATTATAAAAGTTCAGATTAAAATGATATAAAATCTAGCATTTGGCTCCAACACTAGTGCCTTGGTCCTCTGTAGCTAATCTGTATGCACTCTGTGACCTCCTCGCAGCGAACCCTGCTAAATATATTATTCCCACGGGGGCTTTCACTGCTGCTTGGTGTCAGAAATCAATATGTATGAGGCGCGTGGATGGGAATTTCTAATAGATCTGCCTGGCCCTGTGCTGCTTTTCAATATCTGCCTTGGACTATTAGTGCCGGCTCGGTGCCTGTGAAATAACCGAGATAATCTTTTAAGGTGCACTGTTAAGGTGGAACCTAAATGTTGCCGTTTCAATTAAAACAAAATATATATATATATGTATTCATAAATCAGTCAGCACTGTGCGTAACCTTGTGTGTAGCCCGATTATAAACAATGATGGGGATTAAAGTATTAGGGCGAGTATGCTAATGTCTAGATTTCTGAGGAAGAGCTTTAGTTTCTTTCTTATTTTTTTTATTAACAGAAAATTGCATAGATTCACGGGAGGAGGGGGGAGGAATTAAAAGTGGAGAGAATGAGGGATGGCACATTGTCTGTGCAATCGCCTCCATGCCGGCAGAGCTGTGGAGGTGAAAGAGCGAGATCGCTGTATTACTGCAGATAATGCACCCATTTTACCTAAGCGACACCAGACCGTGGCTCTGCAATGCTCTCCATTTTAGACTGGTTTGTGCACAGTGGAGTTATTGCCTGAGTGATCCTGAGTGGGTTTTGGGGGGGTTGCTGGGTTTTTTTGATGGTGGGGGGCAGCATTTTAGAGTTACTGCATTCTTGCCCTATGTTGTTGTCTCGCCTCACTCTTCTGGCGGTGCTGCAGGTGGGCAGGAGCCCGCAGGTTGATGGGCTGGGTGCCCCGCA
Organism: Pardalotus punctatus; assembly: GCA_013400915.1. Classification (NCBI taxonomy): domain Eukaryota; kingdom Metazoa; phylum Chordata; class Aves; order Passeriformes; family Pardalotidae; genus Pardalotus; species Pardalotus punctatus. The sequence goes on from VZTX01016544.1 coordinate 298,050, forward strand.
GCCCCCACACCCAGGGCAGCGTGGCCCCCCCATGCAGGCAGGCGGCAGAGCGAGGCTCAGGTCTGGGAGCAGGCTGAGGGGAAGGCTGCGTCCTGCTCTTTCATTCTCCTTCTCACTCTTTGTTTTCAGTTGAATGCACAGAGGAAGCTGTCTCAGTTCAGTGCACAGAGGTGCAGCTATAAAAGCAATAACTTGCTAAAGGACCTCTCACTCTCCCTTTTTTCTTTCCTTTTTATTAGGGGAAAGGTAATCACTAATCCACGCATCCGCTCCCCCAGCTTTACAGGCAGCCAGGCTGAGTTCAGCCCTGTGCTGGAGATGACAAGTGGAGAGTCACCACCCCAGAGGATCCATTTTAGTCATGTTTAGCTCCGCTGCCCTTGCGAGGTTGTCACCCTACCAGAGGTTGAAGAACTGGCACACAGCCCTGGTATCTTTCTTTCCCCCTTTCTCCTCCTTGTACACTTCACTTAGCACGGCCCCATCCACCTGACACCCCTCCAAAGTGCCCTCGACTGTCTGTCTGGCCTGAGCTGGAGGCAGCGGGGGGCAGGGCAGCAGCCCACCATTAAGGATGTGGGTCTGGGGAGAAGCACAGGGAGAAATCTCAAACCTAGGAGTGCTCACACTGTGTCAGGCCTGTCCATCAGGATAAAAGCAAAAGGCTCCAAAAGGAGGTTTTACACATTTGAATCTCACAGCAACCCCTTGAAATGAGAGGAAGATGGAATGGGATAGGTTTCGTTCTGTTTTACGTAATAACTGTGCTTTTCTCCACAGGTGCCATGACCTTGCAGGATGCAGCCCTTCTCCCAGAAACAGAAACCCATCAGTGTTCCCTGAGAATATGAACATGGCTTTTCAGACACTTTTCTGGGTCTGCTTCAGCTTCTGGTTAAGCATTAGCATGGTGCACAGACATACAATTTTTTTTAAAAGTATACAAAAAAATACTCAGGGTGGTTTTTGGAGGTTATTGTTTTGTTTGTTTTCTTTTCTTATGCTCAGCCATAAATAAGCCACAAATCTCTCCAAGTCCCTGAAAAATTTCACCTGAATATATTTCTGCCCTACACACTGTATATAAATAGATCAGAGCAGCAAAGCTGAATTCTAGATATAAAAATCCACCTGCAAAGATTGTAAGTATTTACACCCAGGGAATGGCTTTCCAGCACTTACTCTGGAAGACAGGACTGGGCAGGGATGTGCGCACATCTCAGCTCTGCTGCTTAACGTCCCAATCTGGCACAGAGGCAACAATTTTGACGGCCGCAGAACTAAATTCCAGGTGTGTAGTTCAGATTAACTATCCCTTGCATCTGGGAAAATGCAAATGTTTATAAAGGGCTCCACCATCGCCAGTGGTTTTATCCCAGATGCCAAGATCCAGCTCACTTGCCGCCTCAGCTTCTCACGGTATTTATAATACAAACACTTCCAATCTAAGGAACGCAATTCCCAACAGTTTAATAGGGCTGAAGTTCCCTTCCCACCTCCCCTTTCTCAACCCGTCAATTAGGTAGGTATATGTGAAAACAAACAACCTATGTGTTTTCGGCATCTCTAAGGAGGTGTAATGGTGCGAAGTGCTGGTTTACTGATGGGAAAAGAGGAGCAGAATGGGTCTTTGCAAACTGCAGGTTTGGATTTTCCATGAATGCTGCAAAAGAGTAGCTTTCAGCAGCACAGGTAGGGCTGGAGGAGGAAAGGGCTGGGTAAGGACTTGCATGCACACCACATCTTTGCAGAGTGGCCATGGTGTTGCCGGCAGTAGGAGTAGTGGGAGTGAGACCCAGAACCTAACCCTGATGCCTCGGATGGGGCAGGCATCAGGCTGTAGCCCAGAAAATTCCCCTCCCTGGGTGTGGAAATCCCTCACCTTTGTTTTCCTCATGCATTTAGTCTCCTGTCTTTATATTCGTGGCAGCAGAGTAGATCATGGGAGTCCCTCATGGCACACAGCTGATGGTCACTTCTAGTTTGCATTGCTTTAGTCTGTACTGACCAGAAGAGCTCAACTCCAGACCTGAGTCCATATTTAAACATAAGGATTTCTTTAATCCATTTTAAAAATCCACATTCACACCCGTACTTCAGAGAGTCTGCACACCTCGAGTTCTCAGAGGCCTCCAAAGCAGAAAAAATCCGTGTGGGGCTCCATCAAGCCAGTGAGTGATACATGAAGCATCCCTTGGTCTTCTGAACAACTCTCATGGTGTAAAATATCACCAACATGTAAAATCACCTGTGCACATATCAAAACAGCATGTGAGCCATCACTGACAAAACCACTTGAGCTGTTAGGGGGTGCAGCCTGCAGAAGGCGGCCCAGCTGCTCCTCACGCTTGCCGCTATCCTGTGCCGTGTTCACACCATTGCAGCACCCGGACAAACGCCCACCGAGGCAGAGTGCTGTTTTGTCTGACCTTTTGCCATGACCTCTGCCTCATTGCCTCACAGCCCACATTTGCAAAGATGGGATTTGACAAGAAGTGTCACGTCCCTTCCATCCTAAAGGCAAATAAATGTCCCTTTCGATCATGGCTGTCACACGCCGCTCATGGCTGAGTGACACCCCAGCCCAGCAAATTACTCCTACCCTAGTTGCTGCCAGCACCAGAAACACAGTAGATTTGGAGACACTCGTGAATAAAGGCAGAACCAGAAGTTAACTGAGATTACAGATCCACCCCGCACTACCATCAGCACCCAAATAAAAATATCACTTTTGCAGTAAGCATGACCTTTTCAAAGGTGGGCATGATGCAGCCACATTGTTAAGGGAAACACAGTTAAATCGACTCAGTAGAAACCAGCTGGTGGCTGTAAGGGGAGTCACACTGGTGCTGGCACACCAGCCCACTTGTGCTCTCTCTCCACACAGGCTGATAGTTCGACACTGGGAGTGGTTTGTGGCCCCATCCCCTGCACAGTGGGGCACAGGCACACTGTCACCCACAGCTCTGCTGGCAACCACAGAAACCAGTGCCCAAGGATTGGGGAAGGGAGTAGGAGAGGCATGCTAGTCTGTGACAGTGGCCTGTGCAAAGCCAGCAATACCTGTTTGGATCAATATCTGGACATCGAGGTCCTTTTTTCCACCATGTTCCAGGGAGTCCCCACCACTCCATTTGAACACCATTGCAGCTCCCTGGGTTCCTCCTCTGGCGCCCCACCTAGGTGTTGCCTACACCTCTGTGGGCCAAGTAAGAGCCAGAGTGAAAATGGGGTTGAAAGCTGCTTGTGACAGGTGTCCATTAGAGCACAAATGAAGCAAAAATACCATCCAAACCTGAAACAGAGAGCCCAGTGCACACCAGAGAGTGGAGAGCGTTGGGGTCAGCGCAGGCATTGTGTCACACTGCATCTCTCCTGTGCCTGTCCATGGCTGGAGCAGGGTGTCCCTGCAGGGCATTTCCTGGAAATGTGGCCATATGCCTTACACTGCCAGACTTCTCAGGCACTAGGAAGGGCTATGAGGAGCAACTTCATCTCCTGAGAGGCCAGGGAGAGGCAGATGCTCTGATGCAGCACAGGAGGAGAGCCTAGCTGGGGCTGCAGGCAGGGCCAGGAACCCCGGTGTACCTACAGGGTCCGGGCCATGCACGCAGCACCCCACGCTTGCTTCCTCTCTACACACCCAGACAGCACCTGCTGGGCTTTTTTCCTCTCCTATTTCCTCTCCTTGCAATGCTGCCACCTTCCTCCAGAGAAGGGGTGAGAGCCTGACTGACAGCACATTTCCCAGCACAGCAACTGATGCATGCATTTGATGATGGCTGCACTCAGGGCTGGTTTTTTTTAATACCTGGCTGCCTCTCCAGAGCTGCGGCACCTTTATTTGTGGGGTTGCATGTTTTGAGCAGCGTTCCAGCGCTCCTTCTCTGGCTAAAGCATCCTCACCAAAAGCTCTCCGTCCGTGCCACAGCTCTGCTTACTGCCCCGGCAGCGCTCGCAATCCTGACCCGAACCTGGGTTTCCCATTAAAAACCTCCTAGGAGCAGCTTTTCCCAGGGCAGAACCCGCCAGGGTGAGGGGCGGAGGGAGCCGCAGGCACCGCCGGGCTGGGGCTGGGCTCTCCCTGCTCCGGGGCCTCTCGGGAGGCAAAGCAATTCATCTCAGCCCTTCTCGGCAAATTACCCCTGTGACCACACAACGCGAGCCGGCCATTCAGGCTGAACCCTGGCCGGGTATTATCCAGACGGCGAATCCCGCTGAGCCTGGCAGCTCAGCCCCGCTCCCGCAGCTCGCCCTGCCTCCCAGGAGCTGCTACTGTGGCAAAGGAAAAACTCCATCCAGTGGAAAGCAGGCAACATTTTACCTCTTCCAGCTCCCCCCCAGAAATAATGAGTGCAGGTGTTGCCACATTTGCATTCACTCCCAGCTGCTCCAGCTGCAAGCTGGAGGTGCCAGCTGAAATACCCCAGGAAGGGGCTTTCTGCGTTGCTGCAATATGGGTGCATGGGTTTCCAGAGAGAGCCAGGCCAGACCTGATGGAATCACTCAGCGGCGCTCATCAAGGTCTGTCTTCCCTCTTTTTCTCCTCATAAGGAAATGGGGGTTATGGAGCCATTCAGTGGCAAGGGCAGAAGGGAAGGGGAAGGAGGTAAGAGGAGGAGAAGGAGTGGGAACAGAGCCAACAACAGATTGCACAGCATATCTTTTAAGAAGTAAAAGTAGAGTTAGACTAACAAACCTTATCTCCAGCTCAGTTCTGCCTGTTTACACTCTGGTGTCCACACAAGTGACAAGCAAATGCAAATGCAAATGCTCTGGGACATGGCGGCACCGACGGGTCCAACAGCAGAGATGGTCTTTGGGCTGTGCCTGGTGTGCCCAGGCTGGGTGGGATGCAGGCACAGAGGCAGCTGCAGGTGTACCTGCAATCGTGTGCAGCAGCATGGGCCCACGCTTCTGCCCCTGCTTCTCTGCCTGGAGGTGTCCCTTTCTCCAAGCTCCAGTGGCAGAGAAGCCTCATCTGCACAGACCAGGACAGTGTGGCATAGCAGCTTCTGCCCTTCCCAGGCCAGCCAGGAGCCAGCCAGCTGCATTTGGTGACCCCATGTTTCAGGGCAGAGGGGCAGTTTCTCCTTTCAGCCCCATGGGCTGCACCAGGGATGCTCAGCTCCAGGGGTTACTCAGGCAAAAGCTAAATTACCAGCCCCAGCGGCTCTTTCCCTGCCTCCTCCCCAGTTCCCGGAACAGGTTTTGGGCAGCCCAGCTAGGACGCAGCCTTAAGCAGCCTGTTACCGTTTTCCATGGCTATTGGCAGTTCTGGTACCCAGCTCGGCTGTGATCTATGGGAATACTGCAGTGGTGGCATTAGGCACAGGCATGTCCCCAGTAGCCTCAGATGGGGAATGGCTTTGCTCCCTCAGACAGTCCTCTCCTACGAAAGTGGCAAATGTACAAGTGGTAACAAAAGTGTTTGAGGGAAAGGCATTGCAAAAACGGAATTCAGAAGACAAACTTCCTGTTCTGGGTTAAAAAGAACCAAATAAAAAGCATTTGCCAGTGCAAGTTTCCCATTCCCAATTCCCTGCAGATGAAGTCTGCCACTCCCCAGCCGCCCCCCCACTCATTTGCAGGCAGAAGCAGGGGAAAGCAAGCAACACTCTGCATTTAGAGTAATCTAAGAAAAATGCCAACCTGCCACGGACTGACAAGATTGCTTTTGCATGGCTCTGGATTCCAGGCTGTGCCACTGCGACGCTTAGAGCCTGAGGGACCACTGAGGCTTGGCAAGCTCAGTGCACCCAGTGCAGCAAGCAGAAATGCTCATTCAGCAGCAACAGCCAAACACAGCATCCCCAGGTGCCAAAAGCCACAAGTTTTGTCTCCTGCATCTGCAGAGGGGCAGGAGCAGACTCCAATTCCACAGGTCTGGTAATGGCAGCAGAAGGCACTTGCCCTTGCCCAAAAGTTAAGGTGGAGGAAGAGCAAGGAAAAAATACTCTCTTTAGTTGAACAGACAGCGGGAACTCCAATGCCCACTTTGTTTAAGGGGAAGATATTTGAAGGAGCAGCAACAATTCACGGGTGGAAAAACCACAGTGCTGTACATTCCACATCTTGTGCAGATTGCTACTGAATCGGTGAGAAGGTGACACATCGCAGAGAGAACAACAACTTTTAAATAATAATTAATGGATTATTACTGACAATTGGGAAAAAAAGATTCCCAGTCACTTACACAAATGAAGGTTGGCTTCTGGAGTTTCCAGTGATAATAAATATTTAAACACCTCCCTTGTTTTAACATAAAGCAGAAGAGAAATGCAGCAACCACGGTGGGAGCAGCAAAGTGTCAGAACAGCAGCGTGGAGCGCCGTGGATCAAAACACGATGGAGGCTCATGCCCCATTGGCAGGGAGTGGGGAGGGGGCCACAGCACCCCCTGGAACGGCACTGTCGGGGCATCACCATCACTCCCTGTTAACAGCACATTCCTATTAACAACCACCCTGGATATAACCTGCCTCTGTGCACAGCACACCAGGGCAGGAAGGTGATGAACTGGGTTGCTGGTTCTTTTCAGAGGAGCCAGACACAAACTGTAGCACTCACAGTGCATGTGCCAGGAGAGCATCTCTTCTGCCGCCTCCCTGGGGCACAATTTGGCAGCTCTGGGAAACATTTTGGCTGGGGCTGCCTCAACCATTCGCTTTCCTTGCACAGCTTCTCCCTGCCATCATACAAGTGGTGTTTTATGCTAAGGAGATGCCCGTCCAAAAAGCACTGACCCACCCCAGCTCTGGCCTTGCTGGTAAAGAACCAGTCTGAGTCTCCCCAAGCAGCGCTGCAGAATTAACACCCTTCTCTCTCCCTCCTTTAATCCTAGCAAAGCTGGTGGCAACATCTGCAGTTCACATCACCTAAAGTGCCTATTACAAGGTCCAGTCTTTGGCAGTTCATAGCTTTACTCAGACCTTTAATCCTGCAGGCTGAAACCTTTCAGGCAAGGCATCTGCCTCCAGCTCAGTGCCTGCCTTGAGCTCGGTGTGCTTTCAAATTCCTAGCAAAACCAACTCAGCTGTTTCCAAGAAAATAATTAGGGGGGGATAAAAAAGCTAAGACCTTGCTTACTTTAACCTCTTTTCCAGAACCTTAGCTGTGGCTGGACAAAGTTTAGGACACACCAGTGATGGATCAATCACATGCCTTACTCTCTGCCCCTTAGAAGTGCCCCTAGATTTTCTCAGCTCCAGCATTTGAGGGCACAAGTAATCCACATATTCACTGCTATCACTGCGATCTGCATCAGCTTTCTGACCCTGCCATGCTGGGGATGAAAAAGGTTTAACATTGACTGCTTCAGCCCAGTATCTGCCACCATTTCCCCAGGGAATCCACTGGCACAAGCAGAAGAGCAGCAGCCCACACACTTGCTGGGGCACCACTCCACACACCAAGCACCTACCTGCCTTGCAGGTGCTCCAGCCTCCAGGAGCTCAGGCCTCTGTGTAGCTGCAGCCCCATCACCTTCCCAGGACACAAAACACAGAGCTGGGGACTGCTTGCAGGAGCCACAGCATCTGCCATATCTGCCTTCTTCTAGGGAAGAGAAGAGTTAAGGGAAGGAAATACAGGGGAAAGGGGAACAAAGAATGAGAAAGAAAGAGTGAGCAAATGAGCATTTTCCTCTGCCTGGCTGGGGGAGCTGCAGTTTTCCCTGGCTGCTGCTATTCTAGCTTATGTTACTGAAGTAAGGTGTGACGGGTCACAAAAGGAGAAAAAAAAAATCATTAGCTAATAATCTTGCTTGTGCTTCATCTCTGTGGTGAGACTGCCTCAGGATCATCCCCATCTTGTAAAAGTCACTCTTTCCAGGAGAACTAGGAAAGGCAGGTGCCAGTGCAGTGGTCCCCAAAGATCCCTGTCTAGGACAGTTGTGCCACTGGCAGGGTCACTGTATATGGCAGCTGGGTCCTGTCTAGTCCACTTGCCCCATTCAGCAACACTTGATCTCGTGGCTTGCATTCAAGGCCTGAAAGCTGACAAAACATTAGCCCACCCTCTGCTCTTAAATTCCCATTTGGTCTTTGGAGAGATTAGGATTACCTGTGTGACCTGGGCCTCCAGTGGACTGAAAAATACAATTTTTATGCATAATGTTTGTGCCACACTTCAGAGGGACATATGGAAAGGATGATGACTTCTTTACAGAAGAGGACTGACTACATGTAGTTGTGTGCAGGCATCAGGCCAACCTATTTTAGCTTAGCTGCCTCTCCCTGCAGAAAGTGCCATTTCATCCCAATGGCCTCCTTGAAGAGACCATGTAAAGAGTTATCAATTACTGCCAGTTCCCTCATCTGCTGAGATGCCTTAAACAGCTATGACATGAGAATTCATGTTCCTTCTGTTTACTGCACTTGGTATTTCCGAGCTGTCTGAGTTTGAACTAACCACCTAAAAAAGAAAATACTCTACCACCTGCAGAGTCATTTCTGACCAGACATTTGCCAGGCACGGTAGGTCAGGGAGCATCAGACCCCAGGAGCGTGAGAAGATGCTGGCCCTGGACCTCTGTCTGCTGAGAGGTTGCCTGGCCGCGCGTGCTCCAGCTGTGCCTGCGCTGACACACAGCCTGCAATGAGCATCACTCGGCCGCAGCCAGTGAGCCACACTGGAGGCAAATGCTCTGCTTAATTGGTCTCAGCTGGAAGCTGCCCTGTGCATGTCAGCGTGTTTAAGAAAGCAGGTCTACAGGAGAGAAGACACCAGAGTAACCAATTAAAGAAAAAAATCCAATTTCCCTTCCCTCTCTTTCCCAGCCCTAAGCCCCGGAAGTTTGTTTTATTTTTAAGGAGGAGTGTTTCTCACTGTCAGTGAAATCAGCTTGAGAATAAGGTTTTGCTATTGGTATTTCCAAGTTTAGTACTGACAGCATTTGTGGAGATAGTTAGAGAGACCTGGTTAAATCTAGTCAAGGTCTGCACCTTTATTTCTCCTTTTTTGATGTGGTTTTTTTCCTTAAAAAGAGGAAAGAAATGACACCAGGAAACTCTTTATCCAGTTCAAATCCAAGTTTATTAGCCTGTAAAAGTCTGTTTCCACACAGTAATCATAAGAAATGAATGAATGTTTATGGAGCATAGCATAAAAATATACGGAGTCAGCCATAGGTTGGAGTTTATGATTGCTCACAAAAATTAATCAGCAGATCACATGGCATTGCATCAGAAAGGCAAATCAGTCCTAGGAATGCAAACAATCAGGATAAAAAGGCTAAACAAGTAAGAGTGGAGTATCAGAAAGCAATAATTAGTTCACAATTCCTAATGTGGGTGACAAATTTTGCTAGATAGGGTTATTTACCCACTAATTCTCCCCAAACAGGTTGAAAGCCAGTTGTAATAATTTTGCATTAAACTGTACATTGTCAGTCACCATATCAGCTGCTCAATTTCACTATCAGTCTCTAGGTATGACCATTAAAATGTAGGCATATAAGAGACTAGGTATACTCAATAGCCCAGCTCCTTCTCCTACAGCCTTGTGGCTACTGACACTCACAGCTGGAAATCAAAAGCTAATGTGAAATAAGTGGGTCAAGATGTTCTAGTCCCTGTCTGGACAAGTAAAAACCTTCTCTCTTCTTAAAAACCTCCAGCGTGCTACGGGTGCCTCAGATCTGGGGAGGTTCACCTCTGTGCTGGGCACAGCAAACCTAACCCCCAGCATGGGAAGGGGTGTTGAACATCTGGCAAAAAGCTGTGTGTGTCACAAGTAGCAGGGAAAGAGCAGTGGGAACATCCCCCAGCAGGTCCTGTTTGCTTTAATGTTAATGTTCCATAGGGTTGTGTGCTATTGCCAAGCTGATGCATGGACTTTGCTCACAAGCTACATCCAATGCAGAGAAGATGCATCTCCCTGTTAGGAGATCCGGGCAAGCACCAGGAGTTTCTGACCTAGACTAACTCTCCTCTTTCTTTCCAAAGAAAAATGTCTAGCCAAAAAGAGATGCATTTCTTCCAGTGCTCTGGGCTTTCCAGAAGAAGGGCAGAGGATTAGTGTTATTAACTCTGTAAAGAGAGCTGACTTAAAGGGGCAAGAGAAGAAAGGTGCTTTCTTTCCAAATGTAGGATGCTTATACACATCATAAAATCAAGCTGGGGAGAACTGCACTGAATAATTAATCTAGGCTCTGGCTGACACCATGACACCTGCAGATCTTTCTACCAGAATTCTGCTGAATTATTTTCTATCAAAGATCCTTGACTCTTCAAGTCAAGGCCTTGTACAGGCCAATGAACCCACAACCACAGCATCTTCTGTTATAGGGAAGTCATGTTACACTAAGAAGTGCCGTCATTGTTTGTTGGGAAATTAACCCATTAAGGCTAATTTTTAAAACCCATTTTTCAGGAATGGGTGGTAGCATGACAAACTCTTCCTGCTTATTACATCAATAATGATGTGACAATCCTTTAATAAGATCTGAGAACTTAGAGAGCAATGAAAAACATTCCAGAACATCACAGCTTCTTTAGGCAATCTAGATCCTTGTCTTGCAAGATTAACATTTTGCCACCTGCATTTCCTTCATTCTGCCTTTCTTGGGCAAAATTGCTCCACTGAAGGACCCAGTGGCCCAGCTGAGCGTGTCCATCCTAAAATCCACATGGCAAACCAAGACAGACCTACAGTGGGAGCGGATCCTGACATCTTTGCTGACGCGGAACATCATCTTTCTTTCCTCAGATAGTTTCAGTGGTCCCAAACATCATTGTATGTTCTGCAGTTATTACTAAGAAGTATTTATTTCCTTTATAGATTTTGGGGCCATCTATCCACGCTCAGTGCACACTGGTGGCTGAGCAGATCCTTAGAGTGAAAACCAAACTTAGTTATAAGTCACCTATATAATATCCTCCAATTCCATGAGCTATCTGGTAAAGCCCATGGGAACAAGGGGAGGACTGGAGCCTCCCAGAAGGCACACTGCCCTGTATCACTAGACCGTGTGTAATTTCAGACTTGTTCCTTGGAAATATATAAGAGAGCACTGAAATGGCTAGTGGCAAAACCAAATTGAGCCCAGCACAGCCTAGAAGAATTGAGTTTCCACACAAAAGGGTATTTTCCTTCCTTTAATAGGCTCAGTAATAAGTTTGTCAGTTTTGGCTTTGAAGAATTACCTGCTTCTTGTCTGCATTTTTATTTTTAGTTGCTTGGTTTTGTTTGTTGGGGTTTTTTAATTAAAAAATAAAAGCTATAAAAAGCTATAAGTAGTTTTAAATGGCAAGGTTCATATCTGGGGCGAGTATTTCTCTGGAGTTGAGGGACGTTTTTCATTCAGACTAGTATAAAACAATACTTGAGGGGAAAAAATGTTGAAAGAGAACGCATTAAAAGAATAGGAACTCAGAGACCTCTTCCAGCTTCCAAATCGACCGTCTCATGAAATGAGTGTATTTCCTCCCTGTGAATTCTATATTTAATCCAGAGAGATCACTGAGTATGCCTGAGCAACCTGGCAGCCCTTTTCCTCCTCTTCAAACAGACCTCAAGATTCACTCTTGTCTAATGAGCGGTCTACGTCTCCCAAGAACATATATCCTTACGGATTTCGGTAAGAGCAGACAGGATCAGTGGAAAATCCACTTGTTCCTTTATCCTTTGTTGCTTTCTTTAAAAAACAAAAGGATACACCAAGGCTCCCCCTGGAAAATCAGCTAGCACTGAAGAAATCTCACAGACTAAAGGACCAACCTCATTTTTCAAACTCATTCAAAATTCTGTTTTGGCAGCTAAGAGCAGACTTTCTGTTGATTAAAGGAATATTCGCAGAAAAATGACATTCCAAATTTCACCACAATCAGATGATGTGTTGCCTGCACTGTCACGAACTTTCCCACCTATCTGAAGTTGCTTCAATGCCAGCAAGTAGTATGGGGAAAGAAAATGTCCAGAGGAAACCATTTCCTTAGCTATGTATAGTTTTTGAGACAGGTAGAGAACTGAACTTTGAACTGAGAAGCAGTAAAACAAAAAGGAAGATAATATTGTCATTCTCTCACAAACCATATTTGTAATTCCAAATACTCCAAAAGCAACAGGATGATCTATCCTCAGGACTATTGTTTGTTGCAAGAGCTACAGATGAGATTTCACCTTTGCATGCTTCTCCCTACAAAGCTAACTGCTAATTTATCACACCACCCTTACTAGTCCACTCTTTTTATACAACACAGGTCTGCATTAATGGGTTTAAGGCTGTTCTGTAATCAGTCTTGCTCCTACTTCTCCAATCTTTCATGCCTCAAAATCTCAAAGTAACACTCCTAGTCAAAAAAAGGCAGTATTTTTTTCTGCTGTTCTAAAAAATCCAGAGTACCAAGTTACCTTCAGTAATACAACTTATGGGGTTTCCATCAATTGCCAATTGAGAAGGAATTAGCTCTGTGGCTATTGTACCATCACTTCATAAGCATTCATTCTCATATGCAAGACTGAGGTCAGCATTTGGACCTTCTCGCTCATTTCGAGGGTTCTTTTGTAAAAGAGGTTTTGTTTAAGATCCCACAAACAGGACCTGTTTATGGAAAAAGAGAGATATTTTGAATACTAAAGTCCTTTATTCAACAACACAGAAATATCACAAAAACAACTTTACTGGGCAAATTGAATGTTTTTATACAGTTTTGTACATGCCCCATAAGTGATTATTTTTTCATAAATACACTGTTTCCCAAAACTGTTTTTTTCCATAATTGCACAAGCATACATACACCTTACACGAATATCTATTAGAAAATTTAATAGATAACTGCACAGTTCAGAAATAGGAGAACACTGTGAAAGGAGTACATTTCTGTGGCCCATGTTTCTGAAAATACCCTCCTAGTTCCCTGCAATTGTGAAAATGGAGTACTTTCTAACATAGGAGCTGTCTTTTGTTCACTAAGAATACAGTAGAGCTCAGCGTGAAACTGCCAAATTTAATAAAAACAAAATCTGAAACATTTAGCTGTTACATGAGAACCCACTGTTTGATATCACTATGCATCTAACCATGATCAAAGACCCACTACTGCTTTTTGCTGAATGCATTCGACCCTGAATGGTATGTTCATTTAACTACTTTCTTTCTTCATTATTTGATTACAGATACAGCCCATTTAAAGACTTTACATTCTTCAACATTAATTGTAGGACTTACATACCAGGGGGTCTGTACAAAAGGGAGTATTTTTCCTCCCTTTAGGGAGGGTCTGTTATTAATTGACAGAATGGGTACATGTGCCTCCCTTTCAAGCTTACCATTTTTCATAAGTTTATCTGGGGTATGCCAAAAATGCTTCCATTAAGCTTAGTGCTCACACCTAGAAGATGGAAAGAGTTCTGCCTTTTTTTTTTCCCCCACACCCTTTTAGTTTTACTTTTCACTGTGAGAATGAAGAAAGGAGAAGAATACAAATTTTTGTACTGGAAAATGGTATTGGACCTTGTGAAAAGCACAAATTTGGTAATTAGAACTTGACAATAGTCCGATTGACAAATATGTACATAAATGAGGAGGGGTGGGGAGGGCAGTGGGGAGAGACAGGCCAGAAAATGGATTTCCTTCTTCAAACATCACTGATTAAAATGCCCTATGCACACTACATCATATAAATACTGTTTCAGCAGAATCTAAAAATCTGATGGTGCAAAGGAACGACATCCAAAATGAAAACCATATGGGTAAATCAAAGAAAAATCACCTCTCATTCATTTTCAATAACTAACAGGTATGTTTGTTTGTGTGTTTGTTTTAACAATTTTGAATTGACATGTAAAACACCACAATTACAATATACAGATCCATCAGTTCTTTAAAACAAAACAACAAAACAAAAAAAGGAACCACAACAAGACATGCAACATTAGGGTATTAGACAGTAAGTACATTGCTATGAGTATCTTTGTACACCTAATGTAGCCTGAACTTAACTTTGCCTCTGCTTCTGTAAGAGCAATGAACATTTTCCAAAGAGCAAGGCAAGCTTACCAGCCAGATGTGCAAATAAGGCTTCAGTTTGTAAATCAATGAATCAGGACTTTGGTAGAGAAGACCTTGCAGAGCTTGTATTGGTCTAGTGATCAGTAAGAGGCCCCTAACCAAAAAGTCTCCAACACAAAAAAAAATCCATACACAGCTGCCATACAAACAATCAAAAAGCTCATTGAATGGGTACTGAATGAGTATTCAACTGAGGATCTCTTACAAACTGCAAGAGGGGCACCATGATAGAAGCATTTTAAGTGTGACATTCCACCTCTGAAGCCATGTATGTGACGTCCTACGACGCAAGGACACAGACAGAGGCACTGACCCTAAGCTGAGGATGCAGGTGTAAGCCCAGCCCAACCGCGCCCCTCAAGTTACCCTGCATCACCCACACTCTGCCCGCTCCCGCTGACACACACGTGTGGCCTCAGGAGGTTTCTCCTCCTCCATCCTTTGGTCTTCAGTTTCTGGGCTGTTCCCAACATCTGCCAGCCCTGGGGGTTCTCTCACTTGCCAAAGCTGGCATCTTCCCCACCTGCACAGGTCCCACACTGTAGCATTCCCAACCCATCCCTCGGGTTTCACCAAGTCAGTGTGACCAGGGGCCAAAGGCTGAAGTACTTAGCAAAAAATGGAGAAAGTGCTGAAACAGTAGGAGATTTGCATGTGCTGTGCAACATTAACTGCTTATTTCCATGTCCAGCACCTTGTCTGTGAAACTACTGGTAATCCTATCTTGTATAAAATTATAAATCTATCAAACACATGGCACAACAGCGTTCACTTACTTTGATGGCATGGCCTTCTCACTCGTGAGCAGTATGACAAAGCCAAGAAATAAAAAGTGATGATCAACTGATAATAAGAATGCCTCAGTAAAGAATCCTCCATATTTTTTACAGCATGTCAGCTGTATCCCTCTGTGTGCTGCCTTTCCACAGAGCACATTTCTTCCATGCAGCTAGAACAGGAAGAAGAACAGCAAAGCATTTTTTTGGGGGCCTAAGGGACCAGTCATTCAGCAAAGCCAAGATCAGTGGACCAAGAAACATGTGAGGAAAAGTCTTTTTTTAAAAGCTTTTCTTTTTTTTTTTAAATCATTTTTATACCGCACAAATATCCAGGCTCTCAAATGAGCACAAGTGCAAGTGAGACCCAAACCAGTCCAACTGTCAAAACTCACTTAACTGTGAAGAGCTCCACTTGAACCAAAAATATGGCATTCTACTTTATAAAATATTTACTCCATTGACCGAAAATGTTATGTAAGATCTTGGAGGTGAAGGGTAATTAAGCTGAGTCATCGTTTTTCCTAAGGTCTCATACTCTGTTTTGCATCCTAGAACAACCTTTATTTAGATGACTGGTTTTGCACATCTGCCTATACTGGGCACTCCAGCTCAAAGCACAGTGAAAAACAAGTCAGACACCAGACAGCATTTTTGGAGAGATACCCCTCTGTAAAGCTCCTTTGGAAGTAATGCAAGTGCACAAATCACTACTCTAATATAGTGCTTGAAAGATTAATTTTAAGTGTTACATCTTCCCTTCTCACAACACCACAACGGAAGGTAATTGCTAGATGCGTCACAATCTTTTTATCTTGGAAAACTTGGCATCAAGTCTCTATGGAAGGATGCATGGTAAAACAGTGCTGCTGTTGCTGCTGCTGCTGCTGCTGCTAAACAACTAGCAAAATAATAGTTAAAGCTAGAATTTATTGCTCCGGATTAAATTCGCAGAACCACACTGTTGTGTACAAACCGTTTATCTCCATTGATGCTCAGACATGATTGTCTCCTTGTGTCTAAACACACAAAATACAAGCGGCTATCTGTACAGTTTACAGTACTGAAACACATATATTTGAAAATGAAGTATAGATATGTTACTTTTCAAAGATACATGACTTTATAGCAGGGGTTTACCCAAACTTTTTTTTTTTACAGCCACTTTAAAAATAGACAACAACTTCACTAGTATAGCTAAGTTACATCAAAGAAAGAATTGGTGTACTGAATGTGAAGAAGCTGGCCAATTCCCCAGGCTCCCAGATTTTTTTGTCTTTTGCTTTTGAGGAAACCCCTATACATAAATGAAAATAGTATCTGAGTATATTCTTCAATGGTGGACTAAGCAGTTTCTTAAAACAAGGCTTTAGCTTGCCATTCACTTCGGACTGCCTTGAAAATAAGATACACTACTGCTTAAAAGAACCATCGGAATGCTTCAGCGCTGGGAACAGGTGTTCTCTAAAAAAAAAGCAAGAAAACAAGTTAAGCTTTCTTTTGTGGCATTGGCATACTCGAGTTCTAGTTGTTCTTTTCCTTTACATTTCAGGTATACTTTCAGTTATCTAGGAACAACACGATGACTCCCATTGCTTGACAATTAATAGAAACACCCTTCTCCAAACACACACGCAATACATTGTACTCAGTATGTAACACACCTAACTTGCTGTCTTCTGTAAGTCATGAAAATGTAAACATTGCTAGAAAAAATATCTGGAAAATAGACAGTGCTTTTAGAATAACCACACAGTTGTACAATGGTTTCTGCCTTGCCCTGGCATCCTGGGCGTGCAGTTACGGCTTGGTGGGTTTGTGGGTTAAACACACACTTTGGCAAGACTGTGCTTATGACAGGCGAATAGCAAAGGCACTGATCTGTCACTCAGAAAGTGGGCTGTATCTTCAGACACCTCAGGAGGAGAGGTTGGGATTTTCAGACCTCAGGCTGGTCACCTTGTTCCATGTTTAGGTTGCAATGCAGGAAGAACTTAAAACACATCCATGACTTCATTCCAGTGAGGGAATCACCCTCCTGACTTGGGGGTGCTGCCCAGACTACCCCTGTCCTTTCTTTCACACACATTGGCTTACACAGAAACAGCCCACTTGCAGAGCTGCTACACCCCTCCTTCCCCCACCTGCTGCACCCTGAAAATTACACCCACTTGCATCCAGGTGCCTCCTCACACATTTGAGTACCAGCAAATTCCCTTCACAGATTTAAAGTACAACAAACATGAGAGGCTGAGGGGCTGAGCCTGCAAGGGCTGTGTCATTTCTGTAAGGTACTTCCAGCCCTCAATTCTGTTCAGTCAAAAGATGATGAAATCACCCCCGAACCCATGCATCTTAACCCACATATCTCCCCTCCAGAACTAAGGACTGCACTGTCCAAGGAGGTGAGTGAGCCCTAACATGACTCTGCATCAGTCTGTCCCAGCTCACAAGTACTTCTTTCATTAAGAACTACCAACAAAACAGTAGTGGTATATCTAAAAAAAGTTCTCCTAAAAGCAAAACTCCGGAAATTTGCAAATACTTGTAACAAAGAAGTTCTCATGGATGTTGTTGTGTCACATTAAAGTACCATGTCTCTTTTTGAACAAATTTGTTCATTTTTGTTTCATGTTAGACCTTTTTAATGTTTTCCTAGGTTTTCTATTAAAATCCAACAAACCATGAACCCTGCAGTATACAACATGCATTGTACTTGGTGTCAGAATATTACTTTCTGAATTCCAGGGAATAATAATAAGGCAAGTATTTTTTGTTGAATAATTAGTACAGTTTGTGATAATCAGGCTCAAGCAGCACAGCTTCTCTTTTTGTTAAAGCCATAAGAAAGGGGAGCTGTTATTATTATTTTTATTGCTTGTGTACATGGAAATACCAGAGATCAAAATAACTCTGCTGTGTTATCAGAACTCTGACCAGTTGTCAATTCAACATCCACTCCCCCTCCCCAAACGTTGCGCTTTAATAAATCATCCGAAAATTCACTTCCAAGGACAATGACCTGGTGTGTTGAATACAATCACCCTGACTAGTGTGAGTTCTCTTTGTGTCGGTGGTCCAAAAGCAGGAATTACTCATATCCATCTTTATCAGTCCCTGCTCTTGCCCAGTTACATGAGGTGAGTGTGAGCACAAGTAGTGACAGAGCACAGCAGCCCTTGCACCCAGGTACGCTGAGGAGTGCTAATGCAATTGCTAGACCATCCACACCGGTCTGTGTGGGCTGTAAGATGGCTGCTGAGAGCGAGGTATACAGATTTATAATTTATAAAGAGCTTGGTTGCGGAAGAGGCTGGAGTTCGGAACGGCAGGAAACAATCGTGTGACTAAATTGACCTCAAAAGAGCAGTCAAACATGCAAACATATTAAACTCAATAGATTGTCTTCACTTGAAAACTAAATGTAATATTCCACTGTGGGTCCATCTGCCTGAACACAAAACCACAGCTAGACAGAGAGATTTAAAGACATAGTGACTGAGATGGCCTTTATTTATTTTCTTGCCGCATCAGGTTGAGTTACTGTCAGATGTTGTCATATCAGCTGGAAGTAAAGGTGTAGCGTCTGATCAAAAGGTCATTCAGACCTTTAAAATACACAGAATAGTATTTTTGAAGGGCAAAGCTGCAGTTTAATATGTGTGCTTTTGAAAAACTGCAAGATAAGGAATTTTTGCATCCATGTACCAAGTTCTAATTAAAGATATACATTTACAATTAAATATCCATTGCGCTAACTACCACTTTGGGAATGAATTATTAATCCACCCTTAAACAAAAAACAAAAAACAAACAAAAAACAAACCAAAAAAAAAAAAATCTTTTAAAACTGAATAGCTGGATCAAGTTCAATCTAAACCAATATAAGCAATGAAATCCATAGATTTCACCACTCCAAAAATCAAGGTTATTTCCAAACAAAGAGAAACCCTTCAGCCCATTTAGAGGCTCAGCACACCAAAACACAAGTTTAAAAAGCACAATGACCATCTACTGCCTGACTATATAAATCCAACAGTCCCAACTGGGGAATCAAACTCTCAGCAAGATTACAGCGCATTTCTGGATCTCTGTGCCGCCAGTGGGGAATCATTATCCTGAGTGACAGGAAAGACAGATCCCCCTGGAAGCCTAGGGAGGGGTGGTGAGGAGCAGAACCAGAGTTGATCAGCATGGTTTTGCTGTAAAAGTCTTCACTGCTCGTGCCAGTGCAAATGTTGACAAACGGCAGGCTTGCTCTCAGGAGGATGCTCAGAAACCTGCAGCCCTGGCTTCTCTGAGCAGGTAATGCCATAAAGCATGGAGCCCAAGAGAATTTATCCCTACACAAACCTAGGATGAAATGTCCTCCACACTTTCAAACTTTCTATGCTGCTCCCTATGTGCCAGCTTTCACTGCAGAAGAAGTAGCTCAAATATTTGAAATTTGAAAATTTAATTATTGCCTTGAAATATCAGCTTCATATAGGGAACCAAGCATGCTACATTTTTGAAGGAGCAGGTAAAAAACAGGCAACAAAAACCAACAGAAAATCTCCTCAATTAAGCAGCAATGGAAAAATGATACCTACGTATCTGTCCTGGATGCCCCACAGGGAAATGTAAAAGCAGACCCTTGCTATATGCAACACATGAAAACAGCATGCTGGCAGGAGCTGTAAATTCCTCGCCAAAGTCTGTTTCTACACTTGTATTTTCACGATAAAAGCACTCACTAGAGAATGATGCCTCCCACTGCCCTCTGGGGTGACTGACTGACGGAGCGAGGCACGGGATGCCAGACAGTGGGATTTGCTCATCCAAAGCCCGCCTGTTTGCCCAGCCCAGACCCATCCCTTGGTGAGCTCAAGCTTACCAAACCTGCCAGAGAAGCCTTTCTCCTTGGCTCTCTGAGTCTCACCCTCTGAAAGATGTGATACAGAGACAAGGAATCAGGGAAGTTGGCTGCACCTGCTTGGGATGCTGCTGTTGCTCACAGTGCAGGAAAAATTCAGAGCTACTTAACCAAGACTCACTGTATTACTGTATTACTGTATTACTGTATTACTATTTTCTGCAAGGCTAGGGAATCATTTGAGTTGAGGTGAACCACATTCAGAAATAAAATAGAATAATAAAATATATCAGAGTACTGCATGATTATGACCTAATACTTTACCAACGTTAAAAGATGTTGTATTATGTAACAATCCTTTGATGCTTGATCCATGAGCAAAAATCCTGCTCTCATTGAAGTAAACTCACATGTTGGCTACAGCAAATTATTAGCCAGATGTGGCACTCCTCATTCCTCTTGAGGAGCCCTGGAAACAATTTATCTCAACAGATGCCCTCTGGGAAGTATATGGCAACTGAGGTATGTCCAACAAAATCTGGGCTTCCTGGAGGTCTTTACAGAGACCAACACAACCACAGAAATAGACAGTGCATTAATGAATCTCAGATTCACATGGCAAATGAAATTAAATTGGTGGATTTTCCAAAGCAGCGCCATGGGTGCTAGCAACACAGGGAAAACTGACCTTACCAAGTGTCACGAGATCTGCAAAAGACCAAACATGAGCTTCTCAAGCTGGAGGACAATACCTTCTTGAAATGCCTTCCACAAGAGGAGCAGTGTGGCCTGCTAAGTTAAATGAATACATATATATGTGACTAGGTATATCTCAATATACCTATATATACTGAGAAAGAGATCCATGATCAGATATCTGGTGCTCTGTGGTGGCCAAAACTATTCAGCTAGAAAGTCCTGTCCCCTACATGAAATGCAATTTGGATCAATCAGAAGCCCAGCCCAGAAACCACTGACCACCACTGGTCATAAACCAGTGCCTGTATGCTTTTCTTACACTGTGTGAATACAGGCTATGCACCTCATCAGTCTCACAGAGCCCACATCACCACCAGCAAGAAAGCAAACTGGTCTTTACCTCATGTCACACCTTTTATTTCTAGTGCCACAAGCTAATTCAGGTGTCAGACAGTCACCCTGGAAATTACATCAGCATTGCTCATACATAAACAGTGCAGACTCTGGTGCAAATTCAAAACTCACTTTCCATCCCCGATTTCCCTCTCTGGAAAGACCCTTCCCCAGAGAAGTGCTAGCCTGCAGGGCACACACGTTGGTACAGATGCAGTCTCATTGCTGGAATGGAGCTGTGTCACACTGTGATGCACTGAAGCACTGAAGAGGGATGTGATCTCCTGACCTGCAGAGCACTGTAAGATCATAGAATGGTTTGGATTGGAAGGGTCCTTATAGATCATCTCCAACTCACCTGCCATGGGCAGGTGGGACACCACCCACTATACCAGGTTGCTCAGATCCCCATCCTACTTGGCCTTGAACACTGCCAGGGATGAGGCATCCACAGCTTCTCTGGGCAGCCTATTCCAGCGTCTCACCATCCTCATTACAAGGCATTTCTTCCCAATATCTAACCTAAATCTACCTTCTTTCAGTTTAAAGCCACTTCTCCTCTTCTTACCGCTACATGCCCCTGTAAAATGTCCCTCTCCAGCTTTCTTGTAGGCTCCCTCTAGGTACTGGAAGGATCACTGTCTCTTGAACCACAGAGCATCAGCATCTCCTGACACAGACGAAGGTGGGTGGAAGATGCCATCTGTCCTCTACCAGCCAGCTCTGCCACTGGTAAATTCAGTCTGGACAGCATCTCCACTCCTTACTTGCCTAAATACTAAGCCACCCTGAGAGGAAAGCAGCCTTTCAAAGTATCTGCAGCCCACTTTGTTCTGCTCATAAATATACATTACCTACAGCAATGACTTTGGGGAAAACCTCACGATGCTCAGATTCAGCTCACACAGTCTCCTTGAATGTTTTTCTTCAGGCAAGGAGGCTTGGGGGCAAGAAACTAGTGTGTGAACTGCATCCCCTGGAAATGCAGAAGGGAAAGGGAGAATCCGGCACATGGCACGTTTCTCCCAGGTACTCCACTGCCTGTCCTGGGGGTATGCCAAGAGACCCACCACACTGACCTGGCACCGCGGGGGCCAGCTGCGGCTGCAGGAGGATGAGTGGATGAGGCTTGGGCACATGTGCACACCAGCTGGCACAGGAGAGCTCCGTGCAGGAACAGCCCTCGCTTCAAACTCCTGGCATGCTCCCACCCAGCTGCAGGCCCACAGGAGGGACGTGCTGCCCCAGCTCTGGACGAGGTGTGAAACAGTCCATGAAGCTGCTGCTCCCCATAGCTGCCAAAATCCCTGGCTGCCTACCAACACTGTGCTCCTGCTCGCTGTACGTGTTATCAGGCAGTAACAGATGTCCTCTAATAACAAGCTTATTATTGGACTTAGCAGATAAAAAGGGACACGTATGCTGGGTCAGAAGCTTGGTGGTGAGCTTTCTTCCACAACCCACCTTAAAATATCTCTCCCCATACCTGAGCTACAGGCCTGTCTCCATACCAAGCATGAGATTTAACATTTATTTTAAAAGTCAGCTTTATTTGCTCCGAGAGGACACGCATCTGCGTGCTGACAGTTATTTTTCCACTTGCACTGCACATCTCTTAGGCTGTATTTGAGACAAACCAGATTTAGAGCACACCAGATTAGGAAAACTCATTTGACTTTCTCTGCCGCCAGCTCCACCGAGTGAAAAGTAAACCTTTGCCACAGGACATTGCAAGTAGAAATTTAAAAAATGTACTCCTAAGTCAGGGTCATAGTTTGAAAACCCAGCTCTCCTAAAACAGCTCAGAGGTAACCTCAGGAGATTTCAGTGGAGTCAGCCGGGGAATAACAGATTTGTGCCAACAGCCACAGAGACCTGCCACTGTACAGCCGGATCCTGCCACTTGGACTTGACATCAGCAGCAGGCCACAGCTCTCCAGCCAAATCAATAGGATTAGTCAGAGGAGTAATGTGTTTCTCCACGGGAGAAAATAGGAGCAAAGGTGTGCCTCATTTACATTCACCGCATACCACAGTTTATTTTATATATTAATTTTTTTTCAGTTTATAGATGAGATTAAATTTGGAGGAATGGGGTCTTGATCTGAAAAATGTGTAATGCCATTGGGGAGAACAGATGGCAACTACAGATCAGAAATCATAAGGAATCCAGACTAACGCTGTCAAAGACAAAACAGCTCAGTCCCAGGAAATGTTAGTGACGGAGCCCCTGCAGTCCCTCTCTGTGCCGGTGAGCATCACCTACAGCTGTGAGCAGAGCAGCTCACACGCTCCACCATCGGCCCTAACAGCCCTAGGGGTCAGCTCGAGTCACTCAGCACTGCAAAGGTGCGCACAGGGTACCGAAACAAGGATGCAGGCAGAGCCCTGGAAAGCAGCACATCTCCTCTGCCCATTCCCTCCCAGGCCGGGAGTAACTGGCTGCGGACGCCTTCCAGCACACTCCCTCCCTTGTGCCAGCGCGGCCCTTTTGGCCAGCAAGCCGAGGGACGGAGCCAAGTCTCCACCTCTGCCGTCTCGCTCGCTCCCGAGGGGAGCAGCCGGCTTGGCCGCCAGCATCCCTGCGCCTGGCATCCGGCACGCGGGGCTGGCAGCGCCGGGCCAGCCGGGGTCGGGAACTCCTCCTGCCATCTGCCACCCTGCAGCTGACTTCCAGCTGGCCACACTCCAGCCTCAGGCGGCAGCTCCTAATGGCTTTCTGGCAAAGGCGGCAGGGAAGATATCAGAGGTTTGGCTTTTCGGGTTAGGGGTCTCCCACATCTCACTGCCAAAGGGATTCACGTTTCCTTCCCTATTTCTACATCTCTCTCGAGCAGTTTGTGCAGTTCCTTCAGTTTTTCAGCTACTCCTGTACCTGAAGGTGGAGCTGCTAAATCTGCTGGAGTGCCTACTCAGCTTATGTGACTATTTCGCTTTTTTTCATTTATTATTTGCATTCCAGCACCATATGAAGGCCTCAGGCAGGATAAAGGATTGTTTCTGTTGGTTCTGCCTGCCTGGCCTCTCAACCAGTAGGTCTGGCCTCTCTCCTGCTTCTTCAGGAATCAGGAAGGGCTCATACAAGCTTTAAGAGTGTTACTTCAGAGCCAAAATTATGCTAAGCAGGTCAGAAAAGGTGTAATTCAGTACTCCCATACTGATTGTGGGAATTAATATCAATAGTCAAATGTTTTATTAGCATAAAGCTCTGTTACTGACTTAAGTTTTATAGAGAAATTCTTGAATACAGGTTTGTTACCACCATGCAACACAAAACCTAAGACCCTACAATGCACAAGATACTAAAAATGAAATATCCACACCAGTGCTCAGCTTCTGCTTTTGCCTAGGACCCGCCTGGTTACTTCTGCTGACTTCTCTGTCAGACACTATCAACTAGAAGTGTGCTTGCCTCCTGCAATGGATGTACCATGTACATACACCTCCCCCTCTCTCTCACACACACTGCCATTCACCTTCTCCCTAATCAAATCTCTGTGAAGACCATCCATCAGCCCCTATCATTTATCCTTCCCACACACAGCAGCTCACAAAACAGAATTATTCTTGTTAACATTCATTCCATTAATGAGAAATCCCTGCTGGTTCATCATCCAGTGGTACAAGTCTTTGCACTCACAGGCTGACATCTCTATCATCCTCCAAAGTGCTGCCCTGGGGTACAGTAATCTCTTACAGACCGGTCTCCAAGCAGAGGAGAAGCACGTTTCTCAGTACCAACCCTAAATTTAAATCTCTTTCCCCTTGAGCTGCTGGGGCTTCAGTATCTTTTTCTCCTGCATGGAACCTAAAATCAGCTATGATGCCTCATTGGTTAGCTAACTGCTTCTGTCCTTTGGGATTTTTCATATGCTGTTGATAAAAGAGCCAGTGAAAAATATATCCATTAAATTCTTGGTCTCTGCTTGCTTGTTTCTTTTTCTGCAAAGCTTGCAAAAAAAAAAAAAAAAGAAAGAAAAAAGGAAGGAGAAATACAGAAATACATCACTCAAATCCACTCAAACCACAAATGCAGCACTTGATATGTGGGCTGAGGGAGTATAATCAGCCAATGCCTGAGACTCATCACAGGTGCCAGCTTGGCTCTCTAACAGCCAGGTATCAAGGTGAGCACCATGTATTGGCTGACTTGATGCAAGAAGAGGAGCAGCAACACAAACTTTTATACAATGGGCCACCACAATTCCTGACTGGTGAGGAAAACACTGATAGATTGTAAATGGTTCTGAACCCCATTCATTCCCGGCTATGTCTTCTAAAATTTTCAAGGATGACAATTAAGACACATCTCAGTAATTATTGTCATGACACTGTGACCTCCACTGGACTTTGACGTCCAATTTACTCTACATCAGCTTCCAAGCAACCAGCCAACCGTTTCACCACCTCCCAGAGTTCAGATGAACTGATGATTTAGAGGGAACAGGTTTTACATCATTACTAAGATGGTGTCATCGAGTCCTCTCCCCACCCACCCCCAAGTGGGTCATACCCACAACCTTATTTTGTTCGCTCTAAAACCAGAAACATTTTTTTGACTAATACTACTCACTTATTTAAGAACATATATTCCTTGCCTCTCCTTTTCTGTTTCCCACCTCTTTAATTGCCCCACAATAATCATGCTCTCCATCCTTGTACCTTCTACACAGACCCCTAGAGCTTGTAAGCTCTATTCCAAACCTGTAACTGCCAAGGCTGCTGCACCCAATCTCCAATCCCACACCGCAGTTAGGATGTGCAGAAGGACGGATGTTACTGAACTGCAGTTGTTTTGGGGCACTTTTTTCATGGCAATGGGCAAATTCTTTGTGTTAACATAGTGCAGACTGACATGTTGTCAGCATGCTCCAGCTTTCCTAGAGTATGCACAGTACACACCACCAAAGAAACCTCTAACACCAAGAAATCCTTGTGCAACAAGTCATCATTTTCAGCCTTTCATCTGCAAGCTTCCCCTCCCTCTTTCACATCTGCTGGCTTTTCTCTATGTACACTTCTATCATTTCCTTACCCCTTGAACAACTTGTTTGGATCATGAGACTCCACCCCTACCACTCACTCACTGATATCCAAATTCTCTCCACAAATTCTACTCAATTTTCAAAAATTAGTTAAAGAAACTGGCTTATGATATCAACAAGGGCATGTGGAAAGCCCTGCTTACCCTCACCAAGGTCCCCGTCAGCTTTGTGAAATCTTGGCCTTATCCTGTAGAAGTTTTTGGGAGGATGGTTACTGGTGAGGTCTTCAATTGCCTCACCTGAATACTAATTTATTACCCATAGCACAAGATCCATCCCATGCTCCTCACCAGAGAAGATGTCATTGCATCTTCAGCCCTACCACTGCACCCTTCAGTGCTCAGTCAGTCTCTCCCATGGTAACTGAGTTACCCCTACAGAGGAGCAGGCACGCCTCACTGAGGCTTCACACATTGTAACCAACCCCCAGCCGCTTTGGAATCCTACTCTGTTTGAGAACTCTGCAGGTCTTCTTTCCACCTCCTCTGCCCTCATCTTAAGTGATATCCGTCCAGAAATCCCTTGGATTTTCCCCATTTTCCAGTACTTATTAAGTTCTTCCCTCCACCTCAAATTTTAATACTGCTTCTCCACTTCCTAAACCAGTGAATAACCTCTCTCATCTCTGTATAAATAACTTCTAGTCAAGGAAAGTCTGATACCAGCTACTGGGGATCCTATATAGAAGTATAACCGACATCGTGACCACAGCAGTCTGGAACAGAAAAGAACACTGTCCTGAGAAAAGAGAGGTGTGAAGTTTTAAAATGCCCAGCACTTCAGAGATTGAGATAAAGAAAAATACTGAGCAGAGCAGGGAAAAAATAAGATCCTATGGTGAGTAAGGGAAAGGCACTCGATGAGTATGCTGCCTGACAAGAACACAGTATCCTGCATGACCCGGGCTGCTTTTATTCCTTTTACATTCTCATATCTCACTTGGCACCAGAGTGCCTGGTTAAAAAAGAAGGAATGGAGAAACTCTGGAAAACTAAAAAAAAAAAAAAAAATTAAACAGGCTTCACACATACCTGGCTATGGATTTTTACAGTGTTAATTAAGAGGATGCCTAAGAGTTCCAGGGAGGAGAAAATATTTCCCATAATGTCTGAGAGCAGAAGTTAACAAGCCTGCTGGGTTCTTTTTAGCCCCTGCAGAGCTAAGGCTTCAAGATTATTAAATGGCTGTCGCATCTAAAGTATGGTGCAACATAACTCAACACACAACAGAAAGCACAGGATGCTGAAATGGGGGATGACTTTAGATTACACCGCAGAGTAATTCAATTTCAGGACAGGTGTTTGCATGTGACTGAACAAGATACGACTGTGGAAAACAATAAAGGTACCCAAAAGAAGAGAGAAGACAGACACACAGTCAGGGCTCTCAAACAGCAAAAAAGCGTCAAAGGAAACTGCATGCTTCAAGACATTGTGGTTCAGTACAATCATCCAAGCAGATGAGCTATCAAAACTACAGACACTAGAGAAGCAGAGAAACGCTTTCCCTGGGTGGTGGTACTCCTCAGGAGACGTGGTGTCCGCTGCCAGTTTTTAAGCACATAGTTGGTAACTTAGGAATTGTTAGCCACCAAGGCTACAGTGGCACAAGTTACTGCTCCCAACTCACTGGGGTACATCCAAAAAGCTTATATTAAAGCCTTTCCCTATGCAATCAGCAGCCATTTCCCACTGCAACCAGCGATCAAAAGGATTATGCTGTATTTGATGAGCCTTTAAGGTGTACATTCTAGGTTTGCCTGCTTAGAATTATTTCACTAAGCCTAACCCTTAAAATATACGCATGTTAAGAGCTGGAAGAATATTACATTTCTTTTTAACATTACAAATTTTTAGGATATTTGGAAAGGACCTGTTCTTAGTCATTGCCATGCATAAAAATGCATGACACAGCATACAGAAATTGGTATCAACCTTTTTTTAAACTTTCTAGGGCACTTTTCTTTTAAAACCCAAAAAGCAGCACCAGGACGTTGCTTTCTGACCAAAAAGAAAAAGAAAAAAAGTCTCTGTTCCTTTTCTTTCCCCAGTACCAAGGGATTGCTTGCTGACATCCTAATCCATTCTCCAAGTGAGCAAAGTCTGACTTCAGTAAAGGTGTTAGGTGTGCACTTAGCAAACACAATTGCATGGAGAATGACCCCAAAATCTGGTAATACGAACATACATGAACGAGCAGACAAAAAACTGAGACTGTTCCTTACTGTTACCCAGCCCTAATCAGTGCTATACAACAAGACATTCACATATCTACCAACTTAAACGAAGTCCCCCTATATGAATCAAGCATGATGTGTATAGTCTACAACGATTTGTACAAACACAGAATTGGAAGAGATTTTCCAAACATCCTGTAGTTGACAGAGGACTCCAAGGCATGATGGTTTTATGCATCTCTAACTGAAATATCTAGTTCAAAGTGACCTAGATGATTTGGGGGAAAAAATAGAAAAGGAAAAAAAAAGATACTTATTATGCTAATTACTGCTCAAAAAAACCCCAAACCGCCCTCATTCATCATCTTTCTCATGACAAATGCAGCTTGCCCAGCCTAAACAATACATAGAAATTTCATTATGTCAGCTTAAAAAAATAGACTAAACAGTCACAACACTGAAATCCAGAGTCTGGCGCAGAATGTTGATGCTCCAAGTGCATAACCTATACTAGTATTTAGAAAACCATGCAAAGAACTACTCAGTGCAATCAAAATTCAGAACCACCAGAACCAGTTAACCTCTCTTACCATACAGACAATTTCACTAGCAAACAATCATAGTTCAATGATTCAAAGTAAGCAATTTTCAATGCAAGTAGAAAGCAGTGTTCATGTGAAAGAGGCTGTTAAACCCTTGACTGGCCTACAATTTTGCGGAATTTCTTGAAATTCTGTTCAATACCAAATGCCACTACTAAGAGATTTTCTTAGGCAGAAGAGACTCCATTTTTGCCACCCCTTTAACAAACTACAGTATATCAAGCAGCCATTTATACTCTAAACTGAACAGTAATGTCATGGAGTTTGGGCACTTTCTCAGCAAGTATCACATAAAGAAAGGGAAACAACTACGTATGAAAACAGGTACCATCCAACTCCATTTCAGAGGAAATCACTTGCACTCAGTGATCTGCCAGAACTGTACAGAGACCAAAAGTTTGTCTCCTCTGGGGTCTAGCCATCTTCCTCCACCTCATGTCTCCTGCCAACTGCAGTGCATTCCGGCCTTGCAAGACATGAACCTAACACAGAAGGTCAACCACCTTCAAGATTTCTGAGCAGCAGAGATCAGGAGCAGGTGAGCAAAGATGTAGCTGCTCTGGTCTCTGCTGGAGGTGGCAGTAGGAGGCCTGGTGTTTTCCCCAAGAACCTCCAGAGGTCACAAGGAAAATTCCCATTGAACATATGTTTATCCCAGACATGGAGTATCTGAATGAAAGTGACAAAACCTCCTGGCAAAACATACAACAAAGGTCAGATCTTGCTCTGCCTCTCACTTCCTCCCCTCCCTGCTCACATTGTCATGGCAGGATCATGCACCACGTTGGAAGCCCCAAGCAAGAGCATCACAGTCACCCAGCGAGGACTCTCTTATGGAGCTAGCAGCCAGTTCCAGCACCAGGCACAATCCCTCCAGGCTCAGGCCTGTGAACAGAAGAAGAAGAGAACCCTGGCGGAGCATCAGGGGTACAAACAAGGAGGAAAGAGGGGAAAAAACAGCGCTCAGGCCTGATCAGGGCTTTGCAGCCAATGGCAATGTAAATTGTACTCAGGGCAGACTGCAGCTCTTGCTCCAGCTGTAAACGCCCAGGAACAAGGATTGCTTTTTCTCCCTTTTGCACAGCTTTTAACATATGCATACAGGGAGCCTCAGCCAGATGGAGGGCTACCAGGCAGTGGCAGGCAGGAGAGACAGCCTGTCATACAGCAACACTACTGATGTTTAGTGATGAACAGCAACGTGAGCTACAAGGTGGTCTTTCTTTCCACCTTCCAGTTAGCCCGTTGGATCGTGTTAGCTGCCTGCTTCTTATCAGACTTTACAGTTCCCTCTCACCACTACTCAATTCCATCATGCCGTCACTTAACTTGTGCATGTAATTTAAAGCCAGATAGACGGCGGGGAAATTGCTTCCTCTGAGGCCCCTACTAATTGACCCCTATCCACAGAGCTCAGCAGTCTTCCCTTAACAGCGCTCACACGCGCTACCGCAACACGAAGTGCAAGTTCGGAGGTTGCCAGCACAGCCTCTCTCCCCCGTGGCAATGCCATATGGTGTTAAGACTTCCAGGATCAGACGCCGTTCCTGCTGAAATCAATCATCACAACCTATCCCTGGAGAAGGCCATCTCAAAATCCCACTAGCTTGAAATGCAACTCAGTGAGGTGCCTCAGATTTGGAGGCTGGTATTGACTCAATCAGGTTGGTATGCAAACGTTCACTTTAATAGCGCACATATCAATTAGCTGGGCTGTTACAAAGGAAGAAAGTGGTGCCCACTACGATGACAGCATGCCTAAACAGCTGATATTTCACATTTGGCAGGACCCTTCAGCCCCTGCCAATGCAAGTCAGCCTCTCTGCCTGAACTTACTGTCATGCTGATGAGAATGAGGACTGGGGCAACTGAGATTCATACACTGAGTGGGGTTCACTTCAAAGAGAGAAGGATGTAAACTATCGTCAGGCACCTAATCTTCATAACCTGCAGCAGAAGTTACAGACGTACACCAATCAGAGAGAAATAAGTAGTCTCTATGGGTAAATAAAGATTATGTCTCTTTAAACCAATTGTAAATCTGAATGAACACAGAATATACATACACAAGTAGGCAGCGTGCAACGTGACGTCAATCTGATTTTTATAGATTTATTATTGCCGTACATAAAATTTCCTAGTAATAATAACATTCTATGAAAAATACTAGAGCAATGGGACACTTTTAATGTGAAAAGAGTACAAGAAAAGTAGCAAAAAATAATTCAAGTGTTTTTAAAAAAATGCTGGGTGAGAAGCATTCCATTAAAAATGCAAGTGTCAGGGGCTGGGAAGCATTCACGTGAATCTGTCTTCAACTCCATGTACTAACGTTGAGAGCTATATCCTATGCCTTCACTGCACCAATAGAAGAGATTTAAGGGAAAAAGAGTAAAATGGTTTCTGTGGGATCAGCCAGTTTACTGTTTATTGGTATTTTTCTAATTTTTCATTTGTTTTTAAACATGGTTCCACCCCCTGCCATAAATCACCCCTGCAACTTGCAGCCACTCTCAAGCCCAATTCATGAATCTTGCAAGTGTGTAATGGAATGTGAGCCCCTCGATCCTTGATGCATTTCCACAGGATCATGCCTACCAAGGTGCCAGGGGATCATCCACGCAGAGCAGTGGAGTCCCCCGGAGCACAGGCCAAATGAGCTGCTCCAGGCACTCACTCCACAGGGAAGCTGCCCTTGCCCACCCCCAGCACCAACACTGCTTCCGCAGTGCCCTCGTGCAGGCCCTGCCACCCTCGGACACCCTTCCAGCTGGTGGCTGTACAGCCAGAGCATAGCTGCTGCACTTGTGCTGTAGGCAGCCCTTCTGTCACTTTATTAGTTACATTTTTTATAAAGAAGAAAGAAGACATAAGGAAAACAACCATATAAGTCAGTTATTCTTCCTCCCCTACTGACAAACCACATTTCTGTAAAGAAATGAGCCACATCCCGTGACAAAACTTTGTGATGGGCCAGGACCTGCAGAGAAGTGATGCTTTACTGACATCTCCACAGCTGGAAAGAGAAACCTGCTTCCTTCGGGTCACAGTACTGCAGCACAGGAGCTTTTGTGTTTATGTATCTGACAGCACAAACAGGAGAGAGCAAGTTGGGGAAAGAGGGAATGAAGAAAAGAAGGGAGGGCAGGTGAGAGCACACAAGTGGCTAATTAAACCATGGGTTTTACTAGTCACAGTGGTTAAACAATTTTAATGGGAGGCATTCTCATAGCATGCCTGGAAAGTTTTTAATGCTACTGAACACCTCTGTCAGGAGCAAGGAAGTTCTGGAAATGTGCTCAGAGATGCACACAAACCCATAGGAAGATCTGATAATGTACAAATTTGTTTCTTCCAGAGATAGCTCACTTTCTGCACAAATCAATAAGCCATCAGAACTTATCATTTATCATAAACATTAAATCCCAGCAGCACCCTGGTTTGCAAGCCTAATGAGGGAACCTGGGACACAAAGGCACTCTCAGTGCTGGGTCCTGTGGGAGGGATTCTCCACACTTCTGGTTCAGGGAGTCGCTTTTAGGCTGTACTCAGCATTAACAGACCAGGGCATGAACTATCCTTGTTGCAAACTTGCTACAAAACCAACAAAAGCATACCGTTGAGAAAAACAAGAGCTGAAAACCCAATCTAGTTTCTATCCCCTGTGAAGTCATCCTGGTTTTCACGTTAGCGATGCTGGGTCACCATTCACAAAAAAAGAGCTAAAACAATGCAGAGCTACTTTCAGCATATTTCAGTTATTAAACTTTCAGCAAGGACAGTTCACTTTTGCAAGAAGGAATTAATTAGTTGTTTTGATGAGGCTGGTTAGGAAAGAGTTAACACTATCAACCAAATGTCAGTTAACCCCCAAATGTTGCTTTTGTCCCACAGCAGTGTCAATATCAACACTATTATCTACATTTATTTAACACAGAACAAATTAATTGGCTCTAAGTGTTGTGCTTTTTCCCTGGAATCGCGCATCCCATCTCTTCTTGGAGAGAGCTCCTGGAAGCAATGAGCAAGGGAATAAACTGCTATGCAAACGTGCACAGGCATACACACACACACACACACAGAGGGAAGTTGCAATTTCTCACTTAGTTGCTGATTTCTGTGACTACAAATCGTGGTGTCACCCGCCATACACTACTCCTCTGTACTAAATCCATCATCCTCGACACCTTCAGACATATCCGAGATGTGTGTCGAACCAGCAACACTATAATTTTAATAATGACAAGGGATTAAGTATGATTACTAGTCTTTTCTCTCGCTTGTTTCCTTCCCCTAACGATACCATCCAATTGTCATTTTCGTCACGGTTGTGTATTTTGGTTCCCATTGTCTGTCGTACCCAGTACAATAACTGAAAAGTCTGCGACACGGGATCTGCCTGTCTCTCATACGTCTAGCAAAACTGAAAACCTGTTGTTACAGCTTTGGGGAACACAATACATTGTCAGTTCCGAGGAAACGTTGTAAAAATTACCGTACGTACAGTTCAGTCAGAAATCAGTTCAGTCATACCTGTGCTATTCTTCCATTGTGTTTAATACACCACAAACAGGTTATTTCAAAAAAGACATTACCAAAGAGATCACTTGGGTGCGTTTCACCTACTACTAGGCTCTATCGCCCGTTGTCTGTCTGGGACAAGTTGCTACCAGCCAACCTGGAAATGAACTTGCCATTGCTTTCCCCTGAACTTCTGACAGCGAGAGCCTGGTGTTCTGCTA
The DNA here is from genome assembly GCA_013400915.1 of Pardalotus punctatus. NCBI lineage: Eukaryota > Metazoa > Chordata > Aves > Passeriformes > Pardalotidae > Pardalotus > Pardalotus punctatus. The sequence goes on from VZTX01016544.1 coordinate 331,352, forward strand.
AAACTTTCCCTTTCCCATCTCCCCGTTCCTACAAACTGCCCCGAATCGTCATGATTGCTATTAATTAAAGAAGAGGGAAAAAACGAGAAAGAGAAATAAAAAGAAAATCAGAAGAAAAATAAAAAAGGAACCAGAGAGCCAGCAGTCTTATGGAAACAGCACAGCAGGTAAACCAGGTTAGTATCGTTCCGTAACGGCCACGAGCTGGCGGGGCGGGGGCCGGCGCCCCCCGGCCGTCCCTCCTCGGCC